>JBBBDQ010000851.1:13520000-14040000 GCA_037127315.1 Ascarosepion bandense
TATAATTTCCTATCTTTGCAAATAAATAGTTTGCTCATTCAGTTTCAATGTTAGCAGTGTAAATAAAAACAGTTTTCTTACGTTAATTAAAGCTCAAAGTCTGAAAGTGAAATGGCAAATCTTCTTGTTGATCAACAATATTACAATATGAAACAAAAAAACAACTTGTTTACATTTTGGGATTTATTTGGACATAAATAATTTAAATTTTGCATGTTTTAACAAAATGTAGTCTTTTTTACATTTTCTTCTGTAAAAGTAACCGTGAGAGTTACTTGCAGAAAATACTCTTTTGATTCGTTTGTCTAGTTGCACAACTGATGTACACATTGAAGAGTCAACAATGTGAAATAGTATCAGTTGTCTGACCAAACCAATTTTTGAATGCCAGTTACTGGCACAGTTGCTACATTTGAAAGTAGATGGTTACAGCCGAGTGCCCACTGCCACAGATTTTCTTGGTTCCTTTCTGTTCAACCAGTCAGCATCTTTTTCTCTCCTGCCTTTACATACAACCTGCCACAGCTGTCTCTTCATAACTGCCTACACTGATATCAATGGACTTCAGCTCACATTTACAGACCTCACTGTATTGCAGCATTAATAACATCCTAAGAATTACGTGAGTAAATAAAAATATTTACATAATCTATCATACTTTTTGCTATCAGATATTAATGACAAACAGGTATTTTTGAATTATTTTTATTATTACTGATTTAATATATTTTTTTATGATTTTATGATTATTATCGATATTTTAATGTTTTTATTTTTGTTGTTACAAAATTTTATTATTAAGTAAATAAAAATATTTACATAATCTATCATACTTTTTGTTAATCAGTTATTAATTACAAACAGGTATTTTTTAATTATTTTTGTTATCAATGTTTTAATATATTTTTTATGATTTTATGATTATTATCAATATTTTAATGTTTTTATTATTAATGTTTTAATATATGTCAATATTGTTTTCATGTATTTTATTACCATTGCTTTAATATATGCTGTTATTAATATTAATAATGTAATAATATATTTTAGTATTAATGGTTTAATAAATTTTAGGATTATTATTTTAATACAAATTTGGCCAGATTTTGCTTTAATTTTGTATAAAAGGTTAAAACTATTTATTTATACTTGTTTAGACATATTTATGAAAATACTGATTCAAAGTTCTTTTTTTTTTATTTTACACATTTACATATTTTTTATTACTTGAAATGTTAATTTTAGTGAATACTCATATCAAAGTAGAATGTCTACATATTTTTAAACAATGTTTTTAAAATAACAGGGCATTCTGCTCAAACACTGGTATTCCTAAAAAAGCATTTACATATATTTATCCATTTAATTTTCTTATATTGCTAGAAAGGTTGTTCTTAATTAGTAGACATATGATAGTTTGTGGAAAAATTACTTTTTTCTGTCAATGTTCCATATGCACCATCAAGTAAAACTAACCATCTTTTATTGTTGCCAATCATCATATATTCTATAGTGTTGTTTAAATTGTTTAAAAATTAAGTACATTCTATTATAAAGGTGTATCCCTCATATTTTTAAGCAGTATATGGCATCCATATTAATCATACAAAGTGTTGCTTAAGAAGTAGTCATGTCTTTTGTATATAAAGCCACTTGTTATAAAATCATATGCTGGTTTCACATTTTTCTTTTCAGATAATACTTACAATTGTACTCCTACATTTGACAGACTCACATCTAGCACAAATATCTCAGTTTAAATTTAAATAAAATATATTGGATAAATTTTAAGTATCTGCAAATTCTCTCCTAGTTAATGTGAACTAAAAGGTCATACAATGTTCAAAGTTTCCTAGAATTTTTTTATTTCACTATTTGAGAAACTTAGCTGTACTATTTTCTATTTGTCACACCATATTTATTTCATTCTTTATTAATTTTTCGGTTTTCCGCTGAGGTTAGAATCATTTCCTCTTCTTTGCAAAGTTCCTGAATTCATAAATAATTTAAACAATGTGTACTTACGCAGCAGGCTGTCCTTAATAAATGCTTGATTAAAAACCACAGATAAGGAATGATGTTGGCTGATTTTTGTTGTTTAGTCAAAGTGCACACAGACTTCCTAGTACTGGTTTTTCCCTCATTAGTATATACTAAATACTTATAGATATCATATTACAATGTGTAAAAAGTTTGAAGATATATCCAGGACCATCTCTCAGTGTGTCACCAATTTATCAAATCATCCCAGATATTGCTTCAATTCTCATTTGTGTACAAAAACTGGAAAAGCCTGATGTCGATTTACAAGACAATTTAAGGTGAAAATAACACTGCATCAAAAAATGAAAACAACACAAGTCCCGCTTCCTAAATATTTGTTTTGTTATTCATGGATTCACTTAGCAGTCTGGGTGGGGGAATGAATGATGCTTGGAACATTTCTCCTGTTACTTTCATCATTTCACAACTAACTGACCAGACCTTCTCTTTGACCAGTGAAAACTCTGGTTACCAACCCTCTACCTACCAACCCTTCTACACCACAACAAATCTTGCAACTGACTTACTCTGCATATACAAGGTGCATTCCAGAAGTTTTGAGACTTTTTTTTAAATAAGTAGTTATAACTGTCCTAATATATTGGAATTTTAGTATATCATTACTATACATCTAATAAACTGAGATGCTAAACTTTCCCATTCCAGATTAAAGCAGACGGCTGTAACAGCTCTTTGATCACACCCTACTAAAAAACTGCTTGTCACAGCTGATTAGTTTGCAGTCAAGTTGTTAAGACAAATTGAAAGCTCACCATGCAATAAATGTGTGTGTTAAACTGGTCAAAAATAGTACAGAACCTTATGAAATGCTCCAGAGTGCTTAACTTGGATTAACTTGCATGAACCAAGCATCTGTTTTTCCCTGGCACAAGGTTCAAGGATGATAGATGAGAAATGATGAGAGATTTGAGAGAGAGAGAGGGTTATCACAACATCAAAGTTGATTGAGAAAAGTTGCAAAATGGATAAGCATACAGTTTGGAGTTGATGTGGCAACTGTACACAGAATTTTTCATAAAGATCTGAACATGTGCAAAGTTTGTTCCTAGGGTGCTCAGTGACAGACTAAAGAAAAGACACATTATTGACAGCAAGGAAGATGGTTTTGCTCATTACCAAGAGTACTTGAGTCTCTGATAACTTGTGATGAAAGCTGGATCTACTGCTAAAATCCAGTGTTTTAAAAACTATGATACTGAATTTTTTTAGGAACTTATAGTACTAAATTATTTTAGAAATCTAAAATACTGATTTTTTTAACCCTATGATTAATAAATTGTTTTAAAAAATGATAATTGTTCTAGCATCAAGGTGGCAATACAATATTAGATGTGTGCTGAAATATCTACAGCACAATATCCAAGCTAATGGATATTAAATACAAACAAGACAAACACAGATAAGACAGAATAGCAATATTTAGAAAGAGAGGAAAGGTTAAGTTGTTAGAGTTACAGAGAGCACAATCTGATAACAATCATCAATGAAATGCCAAATCTGACTGCTATTAATCTTTATTTATACCACTATTTTGGTTCACAGACTATACCATCTTTGAGAGCACTAGAGAGGTGTCAGCTGCTCTACAACAATAACTTTTAAATTTTATAATGGTCATTCATGGATTAAGCAATAATTACTATCATTGAAAGACAATAACGAGGAAATTACCAAATGTAAGAACAATATACCATGGCTGAAGAATATTCTATAAATGTATGTGCTTTGAAAGTAAAAATGCCACCAGAATGAGTATGCAGAAGAATTTTAGGCATACATATATTTTGAACAGATAAAAAGATTAAAGGAAGATATTGAAAATTAAACAAAACAACATACAGTGATAGACTAAAAAGGATTTAACAAAAATAGGGATATAATGAAAAATATGCTTTAAATTTATATAAAAACTATAAAATGTCAACTGTGAAGCATGGAAAAAAACAAAATTTCCTGCAAAAATTCAAGAAAGCATAAAGATCAATGGCTAGCACAATGTTAAGGATGGCCCTAACAGAAAAAAAAAGTGAGTCAACCATGATAAGTGATTAACTGACAGAAATAGAGGTGAACAGGACACATAATAAAAGGATAACAGGAGGTGCAAAAGAGTGTCAGGTTAGTACACAATCAATACCTAGCACAATAGGAAGAGACAAACCAGAAGATGGAGAGAAGTTTTCTAGTCAGAGATACAGCAGTGTAGTCACAATAATCATGGAAAGATTTAGGTAATTTCTTTATCCAGTAGTTGAACTGCAACAGCTACTGCTGATTACACACACACACACACACATAATATATATATATATATATATATATATATATATATATATATATATATATTATGTCATCCGCAGACAGATCTGTTTCGCCGTATCACAGCTCATCAGTACGATTAGACTCCGATTGCTTTATACCCTACCGGCCATAATTATTAGGCCACCCCAGTGTTTAAAAAAAATTATGTATTTCATACTATTTTTTAGTATTTATTTTCAGTTGAATAATTGTAAATGAAAACAGAATGGTTCTTTTGTTAATACTGTACAAAAACATATGCATCAAAAGACTTTATAAATATTTAATAATTACCTATAAATATTTAATTAATAATTGCCTATATTGCAGTTTCATCAATGAAAGAATGAAGAAAATTTAGGGTGATTCAGACAAGTTCATCTTTGCTTTTATGTCTTGTAAAATTTTGCAAAGTAATAATAACAAAAAAAACATTCTATTTTTATTTAGAATTATCCACTTAAACATAATATGAAATACATCATTTCTATTAAAAAAACTGGGGTGGCTTGATAATTATGGCCGGTAGTGTATATACATACATATATTGATAAATATATTTATATATACATACACACACATACAAGGGTGCATTAGCGAGTCTGCTGTCTGATACATAGTTATTAGCTCAATTCTGAAATGAAATTTTCACTATAATGTTTGATATATGTGATATGTAGAAAGTCATTTAGTTAAGTGAACTGACAAAGAAAATAAATATTTGTTACATAAAACAAATGCTTTTTTTCATCATTGCACTACAGGCTTACTGATATACCTACATATATACTACTATATAAATATAATTAGATAATATTAAATAAATGAATATCATGACAGCCTAGCAGCTAGTGCACATTTCTATGCATATCTTCAAGCTTGTAATTGTCAGAAATATCTTGGCAAATACAAGCCTAAGGATTTGCAGGTGGAAGTGCAAAAGCTAATAAGTCCCTACACTATTTAGACCTCTTTGCACTTTGCTTATTTTTTATCTTTTTACAACTTACAAACTTGTTGGCTAAGATTGCGTGTGTGTGTGTGTGTATATATATATATATATATATATATAAAAATCAAGACAGACACATTATTTTATGGTAATTCGGAAGTATAGGCCTATTTCAGAAAAAAACCCAATATGTAATCAATAAAAAAAAAAAAAAACTTTTAACATATATCACAATGGTTTACATTTAAACAATAATGAAAGGGGGGCTAAAAGATTAACATCACTTGAACCGGCTCCTGTGTCTACATTTAAACACTAGCTCCTTCCTCAGGTTCAACAGATCCAACTGGTTTTTGTGTCTGATGATGGTTATTTTCTCATCCAGACATAACTTACAGCACTCTCTGAAATTTGTGAGTGTGTATGATTTTTTAACTATGCTCCATTTAATATGGGGGTTAGGTTATGGTCTTTCAAATACTAGAGATACTTTGACAGGGCTGTTTGGTGTTTCAGTTCAGGGTTGGAAAATGAGTGCGTGTGGTTATATAGTCATTGTTTCCAAGCCCCTGCCGAAATACCAATTGTATTTTATTAACTTTATGTTTTCTTTAGGGTATATCATGGCCTGATATACCACCCCCTCCATCATACACTCACCACCCATAGGACAATCATTTTTAATCCTACAATTGCATTTTATAGTGTTATCACAATGTCCAGTAGTATTATTGATGTCTGGTGAATTTCTGGCAACCTTAGGGTTGCTTTGGTTGAGAGTTAGGGGCTGAGGCTGGCTTGGCTGATAGTTGTTCCTCTGGAGCTGGCTTGATTAGTGGTAGTAGGTTTCCAGTTATTAGTTTGGTTTTTATATCTAGCTAAGGTTTTCCTATTGTGGGAATTGATTATATTTTCTATATTTCTAGTGCAAGAATAGATGATTTTTAGGGTTTTTCTATTAAATATTCTATGAAGGGGACTAGAAATGCTGAAATGTTTATCTACGAGTTTTAAAAAGTATTTACCTATATTAATATTACATCGTCTGCAAAATGGAGGGTTGAATCAAATACGGCATTATCATTTTTGTTGTACTGTTAACCAAATAATTGGTAATATGTAACCTTAGTTTTAATTTTTAATTCTTTAGACTTAAGAATTAAGTTTAAATAGATAAATTTAAATAGAATAATTTAGTTTCTCTTAAATCAAAGTGTAAAACTACCGCTATCTCTCCCTCTCTCTCCCTCTAGACCTTTCTCTTCACTGAAAAAATCCAAAAAACTTGAAAGTGATGATTTGAACTTGTTTAAACCTATTATTATTATTGTTTCTGAATAAGTTTCGAATATGATTGAAACATAAAGGGCTTTATGAGAAAATTACTTGCAATACATTTCTGTGTAAAGATCTTGCATTCATTGTCAGAAAAAATATTAAGAACAATGTTAGTTTGAAGGTAAACTATGACCAGCAAAACAGTTTTGATGATAAATAATTCCAGTCATATATTACTGCTAAATACTACCAGTAACACACTTTTTGAGAAAAAGTAAGAAAGCACTATGAAAAAATATTCCTTGACTAATTTTTAATCTCTTTCTTGTATTAACAAATCTACAAAATTTATTTTTTAGTCAAATTTAAATGAATTTGTTTTTTAAAACTTTTGTTTAAAGCTATAATTTCTGAATAAGTTCCGAAATTATTCTAAACATAAAGTGCTTGTAGTAAAAATTACTCGCAATACATTTCTGGGGAAAAAAATTTTTCTGTCGAAAATATTACAAACAATACATTTTTGAAGGAAAATTATTACCAGCAATACATTTCTGATGATAATTAATTCCAGCCATACATCACTGTTAAATATTACCGATAATACATTTTTAGAGAAAAAATATTAGGAGCACTATATTTTAAACGTGAAAACTTTAATATCAATACATTTGTAAAAAGGAAAAAAATACAAGTTAAAACAAATAAATCTAAATAGAATAATGAGTTTCCTTTAAACTAAAGATGTAAAGCTCTATTTCTCCCTCCCTCCTTTCGTTCCTTTCTTCTCCGTTCTCTATCACTCCCTCTTTCTCGTCTGACCCACCCGCTACCCTCAAACTTTCTTCGACACTGACCGCTGGGCGGTGCGGCATCAACTTTGTTTAGGGGTGATGAATTAGTGTCTTGACGTGTTATCTGGTATGGGTTCTATGTGACTTTTACATATGATTATGTAGGAATGTCTGTGGGTTCGACAAACGGATGGATTGTTCTTATTTTCTTTTTTAGGGGAGCGACAGTTATATTCTTATCATCTTATATGTTTTTATTTTATTTTTTATTTGCCATGTTAGGTTTTTGTGAATCCCATTCATGTAGAATCCTTCGTTGAATAAAGACAGAAGCTGAAGATGGCTCTCCTGAAATAGGCCTATACTTCCGAATTACCATGAAATAATGCATCTGTCTTAATTTTTCTTATATTTGCTCTATGTATTTATATGCATATATGTTTAGAGCTCTCATTGAGAGTTATCCTACCATTATAGGTAAAGGATACTCCTTTGGATTCTTCTATGTCCACAGGGCATGTTAATATATATATATATATATATATATATGTGTGTGTGTGTGTGTAAAACAAAAATTTTGATATTTAAATCTGTTGGATAGCCATTTCTATGAGGAATTACTTGCTTCTTCAGTAACAGCTGAAACCAAAACTTTATTTAAATTCAAATATGTTAAAAGATTTTTTTACTGGTAGAAGTCCAAAGCTTAGAGTTTTTTTTAGAATTTTAATATCTGTTTTAGTAATTCTTGGAAATCATTTAGGAATTTCCTAACTTAATTTTGGGGATCAAGTTGAAGAGGTCCTTTATATTTGGCTCTGTAAATAGAATGTAATATTTGCACTGAGCCCTCCACCTTGATCAATTTTAATATTAATGAAATTAATATTAATAGGATTAGTTTTTGGGATTTACCTATCTGATCATCCTTTTGGAATTTAATATATATATATCAGTAAAGAATTTCAGGATAAGATTGGTAAATAATCTAAGAAAATCCTAGTAATATTGTTTAAATATTAAAACTGATCCAAAAGAGAGCTCAACATAAATTTAATTTACAGAGCATGTATTCATTTTTTTTATCTGTAAATTCAGATCACATTTAGTGGCTATAGCTATTTCAACATATTAGTTTGAGACATGCATTGTCAACCTCAGTCAACCAAAGAATGGGGAAAAATTCTTGTGCCAGAAGCAAGGATCAGTAAAAGAAGTGGTAAAGAATATTGGTTACTATAGAATCAAACAGATCTGTGAAGGAAATGTTGGACCAATAATATTACTGATTCTTTGGATTTTATCAAGAATCACTAAATATAAAGCAAGAGCACCAGGCCACATGTAGCAGCAATATTCAAAACATGGACCAATGATAAACTTATAGATATGCAAAAGAGAAAAATTATCATGTCCAACATCAACTTTCTTTGCAGCCAACCTAGTAATCAAATATAGTTGTTCCACTTCATGTCAGCCAAGAATGTTAGCCTGAGAAGGTGCAATAAGTTACTCTGCTAAAAGGTTAACATTAGTCATACTGATGAAAGGCAGAAAGGGTCCCTCTCAGATAGTAATAGAGAACAGTTTTGTTTTGGAAGTGTTGAAACTAACAAGCCATCCTTTGCTCCAGTTAACATACTGTAGGTTTTTAAAATCAGATGCTAATTCAACCTTGTTGATCTCATCAGATTTGCTATTAAGACAGTAATAAATGGTTGTGTCATCAGCATATATACTAAGTAAAGAGCTGATGCCATCAGCAAGGTCAGTAATAAAAAGTGAAAATAAAGTAGAACCAAAAATTGAAACTTGGTGAACACCTGCATTAGTTTGACAGGATTTAGGAGAGTGGCCATTCTGGACAACTTTCATTTTGTGATTTGATAAGAAAGATTGAATCAGTTCAAAAATTTATCCAGAGACACCATAACTTTTCTACTTGTGAAAAATATTGGTATGCCAAATCTTGTCAAATGCTCTCAAAATAACCAAAGCCCAAGTTTTGCCATTCTTATTTGAAGCTTGATAGACTCTTCCTGCAACTATCATTAATACATCAGCAGTTGATCTCGAGAAACAAAAGCCAAATTGCTTATCTGAAAAAAGACCCTGCGATGTCAAATGCTTAACCAATTCAACATTGATTAGGGTCTCTATTAATTTACCAAGAAGAGGTAGAAGGCTAATAGTTGAAAGGGTCAGATGGTCCACTTGAGTTCTTAAAGAATAGAACAACAGATGAGGATTTCCAATAAGCAAGAAAGCAAGAGGCAGTAAGGCACTTATTAAACAATTTAGAGAGAACAGAAGCCAGTTCAGGAGTGCATTTCTTAAGAATTATTACAAGGATACCATCAGGTCCCCATGATTTGTGGGGATTAAGATTAGATATGACGGAAACTATAGAAGGAGTAATATATATATATATATATATATATATATATATATCACTCAACAGAGTCTCAGTTCTAAGTAGAAAGTCAGGCAAGAATTCACCAGATGAGTCAAAAGTAGAGTTTAAAGAGAATTCACTGGTGAAACATTCTGTTTTATCAGAAAAAGATGTTAAAACCTCAAATTGATTGAAGAAAGTAGGAATAGAAAACTTTCAGTTGTTTAATACATTATTACAGACCTGCTAGCAGTCATGAGAGTCAATGTTATTAGATGCAATACAGTACCTCATTCTATCATCAAGCAAAAACTTAGCTTCTTTGAAGACAAGTTTACATTTATTATATACAGAAATGAATAAGCATCTGGTTTGATCAGAACTGTCACACTGATATACATGGAAAAAGCGATTCCTGTGGGTTATAGTGACTGAACAGGCCAGTGTGGACCATGGTAAATATTGAATTTTCACCTGGTATTTCTGAAGAAAAACTAAAGCATCTTTGCCAGTTTTGAATGAATAAGAAACATCACTGGCACAATTCTGAATAGAAAGCTTAAGAATTTTGACCTAAGAAGCATCTTGATAAAAGTCACAAAGTGAATCTCAATCAGCGTGTTGGTAATGAAATCAGGTCTTGTGGATAGGAGTTTTCTGTCTAATGGATGAGTGAAATGATATATCAATAGATACTACAGCATAATCAAAGTTGCAAGATAGACAGTGTTGTGAAGCTCAACAAAAGAGGAGATAAGAAATAAATCAAGTAAGGAAGCATGTTGATCAGATTCATTAGGAAAACAAGTAGGGAAATCCATGATTTGAGTAAGAGACTGAGCAATAGAAAAGTTGAAAATCTGAATGCAAGCAACATCAGTGATATTAGAATGCTTAAGCTACTTGTTGTTATGTGCATTTAAATTACCAAACACAAAAATGTTTGCAAAAGGACAAAGAGAGAGTGATATTTCTATACTTTCATAAATTTGCCTAATATGTTGCAGTCCTGAGAAGAGGGAGAGCGATAAAGGAAAAAGAGATAGCTAACAGAGCATAAGAACAAAAGTCAAAAGTACATGAAAGAGTTGTCTAAGAACTAGAGTGACTGTTCTCTTGCAATTAGATGATTATTCTGGATGTAATTGCTAAGGATATGCATATGAATTCTAGAATCTTTTTGGAAAAGGGGAAGATAGCTTGGAATAGTGAATCTATTACAATTATACTGAAGATAATTTATTGCAGCAATAGCAAAAAAATGTGTGACAACCAACAATCCAGGTAGCTATACACAACTGTCGATACATGAAAATGAAGGTGATTCTTTGTGAAATAACTTTTTTTTAGCAAAAAACTCACTATCTAATGATGTTATTGTATTCTTTATACCTGTTATACTTTCTGCTGAATTAAATGGGAGCCATTACTTCTACTTAACAATGAAATAAAAAAAAAATGCTTTTCAACATTACCTACTTCTTATATATCAATGCACTTAATTTAGTAATAAACATTAAATCACACAGAACAAACATTGCAAGTACTGGACATTTTTCAGTCTGAACCACTTTCTAAAATCAGTATTCTGATGTTTGTTCACTGACATACTGATTTTGGAAAGTGAGTCAAGCTGAGAACTTTCCAGTATCTCCTCATATACATTAAAAATTTCAGATCAGAATTTAACTGGTAACTACACAGTAGGCTACTGACTTAATTATCTATCTTTATAAATATATATCTTTCTTTTTCTTTCAGCTTCTTTTCTTACACTTCCCACCATGGAACTCCCTTCTGCATACTTGCTTCTCTTTCAGCCTCTTTCTCACTGACAGGATGTGGCTTCCCTCTCTTCTAGAAGTATTTTCATGGTTTCTCCTCTGATAAGCTTAGCTTCCTGGTGTCCCCTCCACAAGAATTTACTCAAGCAATCAGAGTGAAAAGAAGTTCCTACCCTTTTACAGTCAAAACAACCAAATGCAGCAACAACTTCTACTCTAGTAGCTTTTTTTCTTGCACTTCCCACCGATAGAACTCCTTCCCATACACTTGCTTCCCTGATATCTACAATCACCAAGAGTTTAAATGCAATGTCAATTGCTATCTCTTATCCCCTTGACTCCCATCCTTCTCTTATCCTTTCCCCAACACCCCCTGTATCTTGTTGTTCCCCCTTTTCACTCTAATCTCAAGCAACTCTCTTCACAACAGTATTCCCACCCTTCTTTTAACCATTCTGCAACATCCCTGTAACTGGTTCCTTTTTCTCTTCACTTTCTTTCTATGTAACCTTTCACTACCCTCTTATTACCCCTGTGCACCAGTGGCAGTACTGCCTTGCTTGGGGTGAAACAATTTGAAAAAGAAAAGAAAAGACTTTGCTTCCATGCAATTAAAGATATTTAAATACATGCATTTGGTAAAATTCATCTAATGCCATGTCATACACATATTTATTTGAAATGCATTTTTGACTAGGAAAGTAAGAAAAAAGTGTAAGTAGTGTCACAGATAACAATGAAAAAAGTAGAATTGGTAAGCCAAGTTCAAATTCCAGATTAGTATATTACTGTCATGCTAATTCCATTGAAAAAGGCACTACTGTGTCTCTTCTCCTAACACCAATCTGAAAAGATGTAGTATATAAAAAAAGTGTTCAAATGTTTCATCACATAAGTAAAATCCTAATGTAGCTATTATTTCAGAAAGTCCCAATTTAATCCCCATGCAATGTTCATGCCTTTATCAGAAGAGAGGTAAAAATATTGTTTAGCCAATAGAATCTGTTTATCAATTTAGATTTCTTATCATAATAAGGAATTTAAAATTGAACAAGCGTCACAAAAAAAAGCATCAAATTAACTATCAATTATTAGACCAAATTATGAATAACTAGAAATAACTGTAAAAATTTCACTTTTCCTATTTTCATTTTCTGATGAATTAAGTTAACAATTAAAGAAGCTCCTTGTGAGTTGTACAACTATAAAATATCATTTGAAATTCCTTTTACATCATTAAATATTCAAGGTTAACAACTTCACAAAAAAAATATTGCAATAACAATCATACGTATGATTTGGGATCAAATACAGACCAAATATTGACTAGAATCCATTAGAATGTTAAAATAAAAAACAAATAGAAAATATAAGATTTCACTTTTTGTGTTATTTCATTTTCATTGGTTAAGCAGCCTTCACATGACTTGTCAAGCAGCATTCATTTGATTATTTGTGTGTGTGTACATGTATCTACTAGGCATCATGTATTTTTTCCATCTCTCATTCTCTGATGAAGCTTTAAGAAAAGCGAAACATGTTTCCTTTTTGTCCCTTATCCTACCAATCATAAGAATGAATGCAGGTCATTATTTAAAGAAGTAAGAGAGTACAAATTAAAAGAACTGAACTTGACAATTGTTTCCATTTCATTGAAACAAACTTTACACAGACTGAATGATATGACCTCCTCTATCCCTCCATTCTTTCTTTCTCCCACTGAAAGCAAACAGTGTTTCTGATATGTCATTTCCATCTTTGCTTCCTTTTCCAATCAAAACAGAATAGTCCACCATCTGTGAGGTATTAGCAGGGTGTAACATCTGTGCTCACTAACCACAGAACAAGCAGAATTATATGATTTTACTTTAGTTTCTTTTCTCTCCCAAATATGCAAATAGTATGTAGATTTTGATTTTAATTTTAGTATTTCTACTTAGTATGTTATTCAGTTATTCTAATCAGGGAAAGAAAACTAATATAATCAATAACATAACCAAACAGACAAGGGAAAGTGTAATCATCATTTAACCTCCCAAAAGAAATAGAAAAGTTGTCAACATTTCAGTAATATAAGTTTAAGCATTGAGATGAGATTTAAAATTTTTAGCAAAGCCATGTATTCTTGCAAGTTTTGCAACTTAGAGGCATTTAGGAGAGTTTTGGAAACAACAAAAAACTGTTAATTCTGCTCTTTTCACTAATGAAAAAAATTATGTTTTGTAGCAGAAAGTTAACTACTTGATAACAACCCCCACAAAAAAAAACAAAAATGCACAACAAAAAAAAAACTAAAAAAAAAAATTCAATTTCTTCTATTTTTTTCCTATTTCTTCAAAGCATTTACAGATAGTATTGCAAAAATACTAGCTTCTCATTTTTGCCTGCCTGCACAAATTATTTTTCTACTGTGACAATATTTGTTTTGCAATACAACTGGTCTCATATTTTAAAACTCACTAACTACTCTCTCCTACCAATTTAGTTCTGGAATGGACCAACTTTCATACAGACAACAGTAGACAATGATTTAAACAATGTTGTAAAGTTTTTAACCCATTCTGTTCTGAAATAGCTGGAAATTCCTGAAAACTCTACTACCCCAGGACAGAAAAAATCAATCAGATAAGCAAAAATTAATAAAATAGTATAAAATAGCAACAGTAGTAAAAATCTCAGAG
Organism: Ascarosepion bandense; assembly: GCA_037127315.1. Taxonomy (NCBI): domain Eukaryota; kingdom Metazoa; phylum Mollusca; class Cephalopoda; order Sepiida; family Sepiidae; genus Ascarosepion; species Ascarosepion bandense. The sequence continues at coordinate 13,534,250 of JBBBDQ010000851.1, forward strand.
AATATTAAGTGAATAGTTGTAATGTCTCTTCTAAATCATTCTATCCATGATAATAGAATTTTGCTTTGAACATGCATAAAAGAGGTTTAAACAATTTACATTCATCTGTTAGTGTTTTTTTTTCTTTTTAGCAACTGATAGTCTAACACCTGTTTGAATCAGAACATAATTACGAACAAGTATCTGAATATCTGGGATGAGGAGTTATCATTATTTACATTATTTATACAGACTATTTTAACATATTTGTCTATGGCTCACTTCCGATCACCGAAGTTAAGCAACATCGAGCCTGGTCAGTACTTAGATGGGTGACCATTTGGGAATACCAGGTGCTGTAAACGTAAGGACCAAGAATGGTCCACTGGTCCTTCATGTTTGGAGGTTGGGTGCAGGGCTAACAACCTTGTCCCATAAAAAAAACAGTTTGTTACAGAAACAGCAACAAAACGTTGCTGCCCTATGCATCATTGGGTGTGTAATGACGATTTTAATATATTTGTTTGAACATTATTCTTAATAGATACTTATATTTGAGTAGACACACTGTTTTTAATTAAATGGTATATTTATATATATATATATAGATATATATATATATATATATATCTATTGGCCTGAATATTTTTGAGAAATTTTGTTATGAACATATATGCCATTCATCAGGATTTGAACCTGCAACCCCTAACAACACAGAGGTCTAAGACACATCAGAAATACTGTTTAATTAAAAATTGGTGCATTTGAAGGAAGAAATCACCAAAAAAAAACAGTCACAAATGAAAAAGAAAAAAATTATCTTTCACCAAAACAACGCACTGTGTCAAAGTTGATCGCAACGATAGCAAAACTACATTCACAACAAATTGCTACCGTAGCCACCCTATTCTTCAGATCTGTCCCTCAGTGTCTACTGGCTGTTTGCAGACCTCAAAAGAATGTTCCAGGGAAAGAGATTTGGCTCCAATGGAGAAGTGATATCAGAAACTTAGGCTTACTTTGAGGCCAAAGACAAATCGTTCTACAAAAAAGTCATCAAATTGTTAGAGAAGTGTTAGAATCAGTGTATCACTCTAGAAGAGGATTATATTGATGAATAAAGTCAAATTTTGCCTAAAAGTTGTTGTCTTATTAGTTATGCCCAGGATTTATTGAGTGATGTGATGGTTCAAATTCTTGCTATCAGCCCCGGTCACTCAACTCACATTTACTATGCTAGCAAATTCACAAACCAATATGTTTTAATCCACTAGGCTATTGTTTCACAGGTTACAAGGAATAATAAACACCTGATAAAGGGTGGAGAGCACAATAAGCAATTTGTGTGATTGGACAATAGTTTGAGGGATTTTTTAAGTCCTTTCTAAGTTTTGAGATTGGAATTATGGGAGCTTGTTTCCAGAAACTAGAATATTATCATTGATCCATATATTGTTGATGTTGAGTAGGTAATTCAAGGAAATATTTGATAGGTTTTTTTAAAAATTCATAGTAAATTTCATCTGGGTTAACTACTGAGTTTTGTTTTGTTTTTTTTTTGTTTTTTAATAAAATCTAATAATTCTGGAAAAGTAAGAGCCTGGTTGTAATTTTCTTTATTGTTAGAGTATAAATTTAATTTTTTTTCTCTTCATTTATTTGAATATTCTAAAATAGTTTCCTCGTATTATTTGAAGAGTTTTGAGAGCAGTTTCGTGTTAATAAACAGCAATATTTTCTTGTTAATTGCTTAGACTTTGCTCCAACATAAATGTCTCAATGGCATGCTTTTATTTTTTGTAGCAATTTTATGAATCATATTCCATACTGTCTTGGTTTTGGTGTTAGAATTAATATTGGATACAAAGTTCTTCCCTGAAGATTGCTTGGAATCTTTAATTATTCTGCATGCTTTAGGTTTATTTATTTTGTAGATATTCAGATTTTCTTAGGTTGGATTTAATTTAAACTTACATAAATGTGCATGATGCAATTTAATCACTTTTTCACAGTCATCATTAAACAAAAGTCTGTTATGCTCGACAGGTTTAGATTTGGATTTTGGTATATATTGTTCTGCAATACTAAGAAGTGTTTTTGTAAATAAGTGATGTGCTCTGCATTGTCTACATTGGATTCTGGTATAAGTTTTAGGGCATGTGTGTTTTTTAAATTCCCTCCAGCTGGTTTTCTTAAGTTTCCAATATAGTATTCTTTCATTTGGCAAAGACCCAGAGTTCTCCAGTGAAACTGAGAAGTGATCACTATTACAACTATAATAATGTACTTTCCAGATTTTTGTCAAGTTATGTTTCAGGATCACTTAAGGTTAGATCTTCAAGGGTAGAGATAATTATATAACTTCATTGTACATTGTTTCTATTGATAAAATCTTCCATTAATATTCTTTTCTGGTCAATATTTTTGCAACTTTATATGATGATTTGGCTATTAAAATCTCTCATTAAAATAAATGATTTTAGAAGTTACTTTAGTAGTTTATCTAATTCAGTTCCATTAATAGAATCATTAGGTGGAATTTAAACTGAGCATATGGTGATGGTTTATATAGTGAGGCTCTTATGGCTACTATATGTAGTGTGATATTCAAGTCTATTTTGCACTGGAAAATATTTTTTATTAATGTAGAAGTACCAACTGAAGTTCTGTTTCCACCGTTTACTAATAAAATTGTAGTTTGTATAGTTCTTAATATCTACATTTTCATTGTCTTTTAAAACATTTTCTGAATGCAGATGATTGCAGGATATAAGTCTGCAATAAGGAAAAGGAATTCATTTTGATATGTGTTTACCTCTCTTGCATTCCATTGGATAATTTTATTAGTCATGATTGTTGGTTTTTGTTGGGTTGTCATAAGTTTACATTTTTCTAGGTTGTTTTAGTTGATTTTTTTTTCTTGCAGGGTTTCTTTGACTGGATTGTGTTTTCTTCATTTTTTTTTTAGGTTGACTTTAGGTGATTTTTTTTTTTTTAGTTTTCTTTTTGACTAGTTTGTGCTCCTTTTTTTTGCTTCTTGTATTTACTTTTTACTTTTAGAGACCTTTCTCTTTGGATTATAAAGAATTTCTAGATCAAGATGTGTGACAAGATGATTCATTTGGTCTTTTAATTTCTAAGTTTAACCAGTTAGAATTTTCTATATTTTGATTGGGTAAATCAATTTGTTTTTTTTTTATTAGTTGCTGTTTTTCCATGTTGATATCAATTTTCATTATTTCAATTAATTTCTTTTGCTCTTGGATTAATGTTGTCTCAGAATTCATATTTATCACCACTGTTTTGCTGGGTGTGGGTTGCATTGTAAGATTTTGTCTAGTGTTGTCAGCAATTTTGCTAACTTCCGGAAAAGTTTTGCTACTCATATATTTGACCTCAATTATTTCGTTTTGACAAGCTTTACACAGATGTATGTATGCAGAGTGATTCTCATTACAATTTATGCATTTTATGGTACCTTTGCACTCAGTTTCTTGATGATCTGTACTGCTGCATTTTGGATATGCTAGAATTCTAGAACATGATGCCAATGACTGCATCATGAAGCTCTGGAAATGTAAGTCTCCATTTTGTGATGATATAACTCCCCATCCCCCTTGAAGCCCTATCATGAGAGACAGTTGAAGGAAATGCCTTTCACCCAAGTATCTCAGGGATACAAAAATGGTATACTCTGGTTAAGTATTTATATATAGTCATCAATAATTTCTTTCATTCATCTACCACTCCCCTGAAGTTGAATATAAGTTTTAATTTTTGATGTTACATTTCAGTTATAAACTGACTGACCCTTGCCACTGCCTTCTAGTACCAATTAGATTAAATTTTGGTTGGTGTGTGTATGATTTTCTTTTCTTTTTTTGTATGTCATGAAGTTATTGTGTTTTTCATGGGTGGAATGGTACTAAGATTTGCCTCTCTGACTGCCTATCTAGCCAAAGTAAGGGTCAAAATAGAGCATTAGAATTCAGAAGTATTCTACCTAACACTTGAAGCCATCAACTACCAGGATTTCATCTTCAGGCATCACAGGTCACCACCCACAGCAAACAGGTGGCCTTGTTGGGTGGGTCAGGGGTGGGGGTCATACAGTTCTGCAGAAGTGGAATATGTGTATTCTGAAACCCCAGCTGACAGGCCAGGTTGGAGGTGGTAGTGGGGGCAAGCCCCCACTGTCTATAAAATGCTTCAATGACACACTTCTTGCTAATACAAGGTACATTTTCTTATAGGCATTGAGTTTTTTCTTCTATTATCATAACAAAAAATCTCATTATCTTAAATAGAAAACAGAATTCACAACTGATATATAAAATTATAGGTTTTATATTATAAAATAGATGCTACATCCCATTGGCTGCTTCTAATTTGTGTCCTTGTGCAAGAGGTAAGCATAAAAAACATTCTATTTTTTGCATATCTTCAAAACAAAAAAAGCAAATGTGAAAAACTTTCTAAATATTTAGTCCTAAACTATTTTTTTGCTGAAAACCAAATTTACAGAAAAGTTCTGTTTCACTAGCAGACAAATTTGAAAGTCTTTCTAAAAGTTTGGTCCTCAAACATTCCATTGCTAAAAACATGATTAGCAGAAAATAAAAATTGCTATTAGCAGACAAATGCAAAAGGCTTTAAGATTTAATTCTGTTTTCTTCAATACTCAATGAAAAGTAAACAGAATTAGAAAGACCTGTGCTTTTCTAGGTAATTGTTCAAGACTTCCCTGTAGGTAAGATGGCAGACAGAAGCAATTTTTTTTCTTTCATACTTAACTCTATTAACCGCAATCTGCAAATGTCAAATTTTCACAATTAAAACAATATGTTTACTTGCAAAGCCATAATGAAATGCAGCTTTTTTGTAAAATACAAGGAGCCATTTTTAATATCTAAACATTTTTGTTGTATAAACCAGTAATAAAAATAAAAGCCTTAAAAATAGATCAAAGATTTAGCTACACAACAGTGCTAAAAAGTTACTGGCCCAATCAATCTCTAAAAATTTCTTTTCTGCTTTTTGAATTGCTTTTTGGTCAGTCACTTTTCAGTATCTAGTCAATATCATTTCTCTAATAACAACAGATGTGCTTGCACTCTGGTTGCTTCCATTTCTTTCCTCTGTGTACCAATACTGCTTTTCCAACACAGCCTGTTAGCAAATACATGCAAACATATTCTCTGTTATTTACAATATTCAGACTGCTGTTGTCCTCATCTTGTCTGTCATATTCACAATGTTTCATTTGTTGTATGTTCCAGCCTTCTTCAGATGATTGAAGTTTTGAACCAAATCCTTCATTTTATTCTCCAGAGTATATTGTTCTCTTTCCATGTGCCATGCCTCTTCCTGATATCTCAAAGTTATTTCCCTTTAGTAACTAAACTCTCCAAATCTTGGCACATGGAACAAGATCAATCTACCCTAGTGGACAAAATTTAGGGTTCACTTTGAAATATGAATCACTTGCAGAAGGCCAGAGCTTACAATGGATGAAACATCAGGAATATGATATAGTGGGTTATCCATTCTATGGAAGTGTAGTTGTGTGTTGAAACAGATTAACTGAATTTGGCCTTGTTAGTAGATAGCCCATTATAATGGGGGGTGGGGTTATAAAACAAGAAAATCAAATTGTGCATAGAAATAACATTTATATATATATATATATATATATCAATTAAGGTATTTTATGAATAAAAGTAATGTCTTTTGGTTGGTACAAAGATCGTTAAAAATGTTCATAGCAATAAATGCCAAAAAGAGTTTGTGCATATGTATGTGTGAGTGTTTGTCTATTAGGAATGTCTTTGATGTCTCCACTCAGTCGATGGTTAAGTGGCTCAGGGAACAGTGAAGAAGAAGATGAGAGAGAAAGGAGAGGCGAGCATAATGTGATCGCTTGACATGGCCAAGGAACATGCTAATTATGCTCGTATTTTCTCAACTGGCTTTCAAGTCATTTGGGAATTCACACCCGGATTTAATTCTGGGCTTCCCATTGAACAATAAACAAAATTCACGTCGGCTTGCAAAAAAGAATTTGATATTTATTTTTGGTTTTCTGCCGGAACATCTGTGTGGAGCCAGATGCACAAAGACCAGTTTTGGTCATTTGCTTTCTGGACCTCTGAGGGCAAACATCCGGTCCCTTGTCTCACCAAAATGACAAGCAAGATGAGGACAACAGTCCAAACATTGTAAATAATACAAATAGTTACAATACCTCATCTCAGAAATATAAACAAATATATTCTCTTCTTTTTTATCAAAGCTGAAGATAAAAAAAATTAAGTGAATTGTGTTTCTTATACAGATGCCTTTTAGTAAATAAATTTTAAAAGTTGATTTTTTTATTTCAGATTCTACAAAGAAATATCATCTTCCACTACACCGGTATCAATATATGTGGCCAACCGTCATTTCCTTTTGTACAAACATTTTTCAATTGTATTGATGAATTTCTCTTTTAAAATTGAAATTTTTATTCTTTTCATTTACCAAATTTTCATCTCAATATCTTTTGAACTAGAATTGTTATCCAAAGGAACTAGCAAATTTCTTTAAAATTAAAAGCATTTTCTTTTTTAATTGCCTTCTTTACTCTTTCATTGATGAAATTTTTATTTGGCATTTACAGAATATTTTCCGGTTGTTACAGTTTACATTTTGTCTCAAAGCTTTCATGGTATTCTGCCATGTCAAATAAAACAAAGAACAGCAATCATTCTCTTTTCCATATTTTCCAATTTCAAATGATGAACAAAAATAAAAGAATATACTGAAAAGCATAAAGATAAAAATGATAATACATTTCAAAACTATTCCCCCATATAAGGATATTTATAACTTTTTTCTGCTATTTCTATCTTCCTGAAGTTTTGCAATCTGTCTCTGGACCCTTATGAACATTCACTAGTCAATGTTAAAAGTCAATGCCAAATCAAATGTCTCCCTTGATGTGCCATTCCATATAATTATTTTTCAGTACATGTAAGCTGACTGAGACAGTTTCAAATTTAATTTTGTGGAAGCTCCTTTTACTGTCTCCTTCAAACATACTGCTTCCAAAACTGCCACTCTCATCTCAGAATGGATCTTTCTTGGAATGGAGAGTTTTATACCCCAGAAAAAATTCCAACAAAAAACAAACAGCCAGCCCTGGTTCATATCTGAACGTGTTGCAACCATGACCCCAACTACAATATTTATGACAGGCTATGGTGCAGTAGGACATTTGCATCATTCAGGACTACCTACAGACATTGCAAGAAAGTTCTAGAAAATGCAAAGTGTAACTATGCATAAGCAGTTCAGGCCAAGGTCATAAGTAAGCAACTTGGGTCCCAGGAGTTTTAGAAAATCTCTGACCAAATTCTGAATAGAAGTAAAATTATCATAAATGGTCCTGAGATCATCTCATCCTTTTCAGAAAAGGCAAAGCTCTTCACCACAATCTTTGCCTTCAACTCAATATTAGATGGCAAGGTCATTCCAACCCCTGGTCTCCCCAGACTCACAGAGCCTATCTTGGTAATATTTTTATATTAAGACATTAAAAGTTTTGACACTAAAAAGTTTACAAGTTCAGATAAAATCCTAGTGGTTCTCCTTAACAATAATAACCCTGAGTTATCCCTGATCATAGCAGAACTATTTTATTACTTGAAGGACAAATCCTTCCCAATTCTATCGAAAGTGCCAAGTATGTACCCTATTTTCAAGAACATGAGTAACAGTTCATCCCAATCTCAGTACAGATCTATACTTGGAGTGGTGCTTGTATAAGGTGAAAAATATTGTAAAAAAAAAATAAATAAAATAATGGGATGTAATTTAGACTTTTGAACAGCTAAGGAAAGATGTTCCTGATTTTCTCTTGTAGAATTTTTATAATTTATTTTATAATAATAACCATTGTTAACCAGACTTTTTAATTTTCTAATCATATTTAATATTATTTTAATCCAATTAGTTTTTGGTCATAATTAAATTATACAAATACTCAGTTGTATTAAAAGTGTTCAATACATTTATATTGTAAAACTTTTTAATATTTTTCATTTGGAAATTTAGTTATTTCTGCAACCTGGGTTTCAGCCTTTAAGTATCTTCAGGCAATTTATAATAACTGTTTTTCCAATGCTTTTGTACGTTTTTGTACATTTTTACGAATGCATTACTAGAATTTTTAAACAACCGAAGATTTTTAAAATTAGAGAGAAGTTACTTGAGGATCTTAAAAAACTTTCATCCTGGTTTATATGAATTTAATATGTATTTATAGGTGTGATTATATCTTTCATTCAGTAATTCTTTTTTCAACTCATTTCTAAATGAAAAATATTATTTTAATCTATTTATATAATGAACTGTGTGGCTTTTCACGTATTTTTTCTTTTTCTATCGATTAAACTTTTCAAAAAGAAATACTACATTTTGATCCAAAGCTTTGGACCAGCAAAACATATTTTTATAATTATCATTTTAACTGTTTAGAATAGATACGATGCTTCGATGGGAATATATTATTTCTTCTTCTGTGCCATGACCTTTCAGACCATGGGCATTTATGGTTCTCCAAAACTTCCTATCTCTTGTGTCCCTTAGCAGTTTTTCTCCCTTTGTTAAGGTTCCCGCACCCCACTGCCTTGTTCACCATCCATTCACATAAGCTTGTTGCATTGCCATCAACTATCTCCCTTGTCTTCAATATGCCCAGTGAGGATTAAGTTTTCTAAGCAGTCATTCCTCATTATGTGTTCAAGGAATTTGAGTTATATCTTTCTGATTCTGAGTATGTATTATTTTTATTGCTGTTTTCTTTAAGAAAGTTGAAATTGATATCATTTGTAACTTGAAGAGAAAATAATGACATAATCAAGATGCTGAAATTCCACACTACATCAAACAAAAGATTAGGAAGTAAACCCCCACCAATACTAAAAAGAATGATAAAAGCTATTGGATTTGAGAAACCTATTTTCCTGAAAATATTACATTTTGTTTTTACAATAATGTTCACCATGCACAAGACCTAAGAGCCACTTGAAGTAGGTGGATTACAGAGTAAGAGCTAAGAGACGCAGTTTATGGAGATATGTGGGGAAGATAACTGTTAATCCTAGATTTGAACAGATTAAGATTGTAGTGATTGAGGAAGCATCCTCTTAAGAGTAAATTAAACTGAAATTTGTGCAAGCTGCTCAAGTCAATGAATTCCTTAGAAACTAATGAATTTTCTTCTTGAACAAATTTTTTAAAAAATTTTATATATATATATATATATATATATATATATATACTTGGGTAAACATGTTTCAAAAGAGGCATGACTGACTAGGCAGAAGATTTTCCTGCAGTAAGTTGCTATTACTTTCTGCAGTAGACTGGTTTCTAACCAAGGCTATAGAACCCAAATATCCTGCTATTTAACATATAGCTGGAGGAAGAAACAACAGATTAATACATTTCACAAGGGTATTTTCACATAAATGAATGCAACAAATTCAACTCAACTCTCCATATGGGATGTGTATTGTGGTGCAGTGGATATGAGCTCAGGAGAAATTGGAGAGCCGAGTTCAAAATCTAGTTGTATTTGTTGCATTCACTTACATGCAAATACCCTTGGGAAAGGTATTAATACATTGCTTTTCTCTCCAGCTATGAGCTAAATTGTAAAACAGATTGAGTTCTATAGCCTTGATTGGCAACCAGTTTCGAGACATGGTCGCCCAAGCGTGTATCATGTATGACACTTAACTAATGTAAGTTCTTTATATGGAAACAGCTATTAGAGACTATTACCAATTGTCAATTATTTATATTTGTATAATAGACTAAAAAATATTTTCTGAAAGTCTTTTTAGTTCAAATTGATAAGTAATACTAATTCTTACCCATTAATATTGCTAATCAAAAACACAAGTCAGTGAGTCATAAAAATAAATCTAACGATAAAACCAGATGTCACTCTACGGGGATCAAGTTTTATTCAAGCAGTGAGGAAGATAACTGATCAGCTGAGCCAGGAACAGAAGAAAAACTTAAAACAAATTTATTTACTCCTACTTAGCAGTGCTCTTGTTAATGTTTGATAAATTGAAGATAGCACTGTTGCATTCTGACAATGACGTTAAAGAAAATAAAACCGACATTTAATATACATCATGTTGCATTCTTACTTTAAAAATACCAATTTAAATTTCAGCCTATTAGATCTTAGTTGTAGATGATACAGTACTTGATTTATTGTTATTTGTTTAATGCAAACATTAAAAAATGTTAAGCATTTTAGAAATTAACTTCTGTTGAGATTATCTTTACTTAGAATGACAAACATGGAAAAATAGTGCGATTTTTTGGCATTAAAATTAAACTCCATATATGTAGTGTGAAAATAAGGATAAAGTTAAGTTTAATATATTTTGGTGTAAATTGCTAGAATATACAAGCATATGCAGATAACATAATGGATACCCATGCAGACAGAAGTCTTAGAGAACAAAGTTCAAATTCCAGGTTTGCTCACTTTAACATAAGTGCTCTTGGAAAAAGCATAGAACCATCTCTTTTTCACACCATCTATAAGCTAAATAGCAAGGTAGACTGAGCCCCGTTAACCTTGTGTGGAAGCCATTTTAAGAGAAGGAAAAATACTGAATTCCACACTGTGAAGAAAGTAATAGAAATTTACTATTTTTCCAAAGAAGGCACACCAATTCACAGATAATAAAAGAAAAGAATCACAAAATTCATGGTTGCCTGCATCCTTAAAAGACCTAGCATTAAAAGAAATATGCAGATGACTTCTAGAGAACTGAAAAATAAAACATTGTGCAGAGTAGATGATAGTCTTATTATATTTTTATTAATACTCTGTGGAAAAACAGCAGTAAAACTTTAACAAAAGGCACAACCATTTTTTCTTTTACAGTTACTCCTGCTTTTGGTTGTGTGGATAGCATAAATGTTATTGGTACAGACTATGGAATCAGTGAACCAAATTCTAATTTTAGCCTAGTCTGTTGCATTCATTTTCGCACTGCTTACCTTTAAAAAAAAAAAGAGATGAATTCATCTCTTCTGCTCAAATGTGTTAAAGAGTAGATTGGGCTGTTTAACAAGGCAACTTGTCCAGGAGAAAGAAAATTCCAAATTTCAAACCATGGAAGAAGTAATGGAAAACCATTTCACTGTCTTTCCTAAGAAGTCATGGCAGTTCACTGATCATAATGAAATCAGCTGTGAGCCATGATTGTAAGAAATGAACAGAAATCTATTATATCATTGTCACTTCAGTGATAGGTAATCAGATGAGGAGGTGGTATTTATAACAGAAGGAATTTTCAGGAAACGTATGATTCAGAGAAGAAGGATTAACAAAGCAATAAAAAAAACTATAAAAGATCAATATGTTTAACTGTAATCCATACAAACTGATTGGTCAAATGTTTCATAGTTCTACATGGTTGTTTTTTTTTAATAAATTTTGACTGAAATCAATATTAGTTTCATATTTTTTATCCCTAAAATATAGAATATCTGTACATTCTTCTTCTTCTATGTGCCCTGTCCCTTCAGGACGTAGGCGATCATAGATCTCCACGTCTCCCTATCCCTTGTGGCTCTTAGTATGTTTGCTCCTGTTGCTCCTGGCAACCCCCGTTCCGTCATCCACCTGATCAGACCCTGCAAATATGTTATCCACTGCCTTCCTCTGTCTCTCCTTCCTTCTATCTGTCCAGTCAGTATCAGGTTCTCCAGGCTCTCCTTCCTCATTGCATGTCCCAGGACATGCAATATCCCAAATTATGAATTGGGAATTCTTCAATTAAACAATTTTTTTAAACACTTTGGCTTTCTTCAGGAGTCATAGTTGTATTTATTGGCAGAACTGATTGTCAAGTATTGCGGTGCTCATCAGAATTTCCTTCTGTGTGAGTTGAGTCTTATGTAGGTGTGTTGAAGATTTTTGATTTTGACAACTGCTCAGTATAATTGCATTCATGACATGTTCCAATACAAACATTTTAAAGTGTTTGTGTGTAAATCTGAGGACAGTACAGAGGATTCAGAAAGAGATTATATCTATAGTCAACATCATGGCATTTGGAATGATCACTAGTGATGACAAAGTTATGATTTCCCTCATCTCAGAAGCCTACATCAAGTGCCTTGACAAGACAGTACTGCTCCGGTCAAGAGAATAGCTGCTTGAAGAACCTATGTCTCATAAGAGGACTCTGCACCATGCCACACAAACAGGACATCCCAGTCATGGCTGTCAGACAATTTCTGTGACTGCATCACTCTGGAAGAGATGCTGGAGATTCTGATATTGTGGTTGAAGCCAATTGCAATTTTATTGAATAAATTTACTCATTAGTATTTCAAGATATTTTTGCATAATTTTAGAAAATACAACTGTTAAAATGATAAGTCAGTGTTATTTTCATTTTTAGATAATTTAAATGATAATTCATCTATCACACTTTCTACCAAAATGAAAAGTTAAATTACACACAGATATTTGGACAAAAATTATGTGAAATGTCATACAATGTCAACAACTCATTTTCCATCTTTGACTCAATCGAAGATGCTACAGCTTTTCACAGTCAGCTTACTTCCTATCATCCATCATTACAATTTACTATTGAAGCAGAAAATAATTGTACTTTGCCTTTCTTGTATGTCTTGGTTGAATGTAAAGATGGTTTGAGTTTCACAAACCTACATTTACAGGCTTGTACACCAATTAGAGTTTCTTTGCTCCTAAGTCCCACAAAATCAACTTTATTTCTATTCTCATCCACTGCACACTTATGATTTGTTCATCTTTTACACTTAGTCAAGAACTGGAGAACATTCATCACATTTTGAGTGACAATGGATATCCTATGAATGTCACTAAGCATGTGATAAAGTGCAAGAGAAAGTACTTTAAAGAACCAGCAGTTTTGGACCCAGTTTAAATCCAATTTATTTTAGCTGCTGTGGCCAGGTAGGAAAAGTCAAATGCTTGTTAACAGAATGTTCACTTTCATTTCTTCAGGGTTCACTAGTCTGGTTATGTGTTGTCTTTGGTACAAGATCTGTTTCCTTCTTTTGTTAAAGATGGTCTTTCCTACTTACAAATTAGTTAAGTAATATATAAATGTAAAAGTCAGTATGACACTGAATATGTGAGACAGCTTAATCAAAGACTGGAAACCCAAATTAATCAACATGTCCCTGCTTATATAAAATCCAGCAACCATTTTCAGAGAACAACTCAGTCTGTGCATGACTCCATGATAGGCCAGAACTTGTTGGACAGTCCAGAGTGTGTTGAGGTGTATGAAGACAGCTGGTTCACAGTTTTGTATAAGGCTTGGTCTGAAAACCATTTACATGTTCTTGAAGTTATTTGCATCAAGCTACAGAGAGCTGGTTTTTGTAAACAAAAACAGAACTTTATGCATCCTCTTGTGTTATTTAGTGGGCTGTTATACAATTCTTTCACTTTTATACTCTGTTGGAGACTTTTTTCTTTTATTCATTACTCCTTTTTACAATAAAATATTTTTTAATTGTGCTCCAACTTTTTTCTCCTCTTCCAGTTTGTCTATATAGTTAGTCTTCTGTCTTGCGTCAGTTAACATTGCCAATGGTACCCTTTGAAAAAGTGTTGGCCCAAAAGAACCTATCGTTAACGGGTAAAACAAAGAAAACAAAAGAAGTCTTCGTACTTATTCAAAACAATATATATTTTTCACTTGTAAATGAATTATTATGCAACCCAGGTTTCTACCTTTTAGTGTCTTCAGGCGATTTACAATAACAGGATGAAAATGTTCTAACTTCTCCTAATTTTGAAAACTGCATGTTTATAAAACATCCCGGTTATGTGATCATTTTTAAAAAAAAACAAAAAACGGTAAAATCACTTATTGCAAATCATCTGAAGACACCTGTATTGCATAATAACTCATTTATAAATGAAGAATATTCAAAACGTCTACAATTGTATTGAACGCTTTTTAATATAACTGTGTATTGGTTTGATTTAATTAAAAACTAAATTATATATATATGAAATGATTAATTTGAACATTATTTTTGATCGATACTCATATTTAAGTAGATATTCTGTTTTTAATCAAACAGTATTATATGTGTATTTCTACCAACCTGATTATTTACAATAAATTTTTGTTATGAAAATGTGTGTCATTCGGCAGGAGATATATATATATATAGAGAGAGAGAGAGAGAGAGGATTAATACAAAAAATTGTGATTTGTCACTTAGCTGATTGATGTCATATTCAGCTTCATAAAAGTGTTATACTTTTTTTAGTTACAAAAGGAGATCGGTGGATGGCTCATCTGTGTAATGCACTCTTTTGATGATGTAGAAATATTGTACAATATGTTTACATTAAAGATATTGTGTTAAGAGAACTCTTACATTCTGACTGACTTTTAGATGAATAAACTTTGATAATAAGGTAAATTGAAAGATATGACTATAATAAATATTGGTTTCATTATAAGTGTTTTTGTTTATAAAGTGGGAATAAGACAGTGGATCAATTGTTATTTTTACTCAATTTTACTTTTCATCTAATATTCAAGAAGTATCAAAACATTCAAATACAGGAAAGCATAAATTTTTGAAATTTTCTAAGGACAATCCAATTACAAAGTTTCTCATTCTTTTATCAAGTGTACAGAGAATTGTACATGTATTGTTATAGAATGTGGAGGCTGGCTCAGAATGACAAACTACTAGTTAGAAAATGGCAAAATACTAAGCCAAAGAGCAAGGATGCATTTTCCAAATCATTTATTTCCTGCTTCCACCTAGAAATGATACTAGCACTTTTATCCCTCATAAGTATAAATAGAAAGGAAAAACTAATTCAAACAAACATGTCTATAATTAACCATTAATACTCCCCTAAATGCTAAAAGAAATCAAAATAGGGAACCAATATATATATACTATAACGTTGAAAATGCTCAAAATAGGTATCACATGTCCCAGTGTCTACGACAACCACTATGTAAGGGTTACAGACATAGATTTTAATCACTCTGATGGAGAATTCATCAGTGTAAATGAATGTGCTCTCATGAAGACCATCCAGTATCTGCATAAATATGTAAAATCTGGAGAAAGGATATCATTTAAATGAAATAAAAAAGAAATGTCATTCCCAGAATCATGAAAAATGAAAAATTGCAGAAACCAAGGCTTAAAATATTATATTCTAATACCACCTGTAACTTTTGTAATTGGAGTAGATAGATCTATCTATTGCCCTGTTCACACTCTACCGACATCTATTGAACAGGTGAAGAGGTTCATCCCTTGTTCCCTGTTTAGGATGTGGTTCCTGGTTTTCTCTTTTCCAATCGTTTCACTCTTACGTAGCCCCCTGCGCTTCAGTGGCGTTACCACATTGCTCGGGGTGATATGATTAAAAAAATAAAATAAAATAAAAAAATAAAATAAGGATAGATAAGAAAAAGAAATTGTCTTTTACTGATGCAGTAAATAATGTAGCATTGGGATTAGAAAAATTGAACTCAAAGATGACATGGAAGGCAATTTTGTGATGGCTAAGGTAAGTTATTAAAGATAAAATTGGCTATATCTAATGTTCTTTTTTATTAGAATTAAATATTGTGCTTTAATATATACAGAAGCATGTAAACTTCTACATAAATAATATTTTTTTTTTTTTTTTTTTTTTTAATCATTTCACCCCGAGCAAGGCAGAAACGCCACTGATGTGCAGGGGGTTACATAAATGTAGAAAGATTAATTAGAAAAGAGTGAGGAGTACAAGCTAGTTAGAAAGGAACAATAGAAAACTGAGAAAGCAGGTGCAATGACAGGTACATGGGCGGAGAGAAAGGGAAGGTTATACAGGGGAGGGGAGAGAGCTAGAGGCCAGTGGTTAGTAGGTGAGTATTAACTTTGCTTTTAAATTTCTGGAGGTCGTAGCCGTCAGGAAAGCAAGAATACGGGAGTGAGTTCCACAGGCGGGAAGTGCGAGAGAGGAAGCTGCTGGAGTAGAATTGTCGTCTGCGTTTGGCTAACCTGACTGTGAATGGGTGGGACCCAGTTGCCAGTCTGGTTGAACGGGTAAACACCTGTTGAGGAGGCATCAGTGACTTAAGCTCATCCGAGCAGAAGCCATGAAGGTATTTATAGAAGAGACAGAGGGAGGCCACATTTCGACGATGGGAAAGTGGCTGCAGACGAGTCGCCAGATCAGAACCTATCACATTACAGACTCTCCTTTGGAGCTTGTCGAGAACACTGAGGAGAACGGCAGGGGCACCTGACCATAAATGGCAGCAGTACTCCATGCACGGACGGATGGTTGACTTGTATATATGCAGGATGGATTCAGGTGGAAAAAACATCCTGGATCGACATAGTGACCCAATCTTCTTAGCAGTAGATTTTGCTATGGATTCAATATAGTGCTTCCATTTGAGGTCTGAGGACAGGGTAAGTCCGAGGAGGCGTAGTGTATTACTCTCCGGGAGAATCATCTGGTCCATGCTTATGGGAGGCAGAAGAGGTTGCCTGTAATGGTTGACAGACAACAGCTTGGTCTTCGAGGAATTGAAGTTGACAAGCCACTTCTTGCCCCAGTTCACCACAGAGTGTAGATCCCGCTCAAGGTCAGCAGCGAGATTTTGTCTGTCCGCCACGACAGGTTTCTTACTGGAGCGGGAGTATATTGTAGTGTCATCTGCGTAGATGCCTACTTGGGACCTGATCTCATCTGGGAGGTCGTTGATGAAAATAAGGAAGAGCGTTGGGCCCAGGATAGAGCCTTGTGGGACACCAGCATTCGTGCTGTAGGACGAAGAGGCACGCCCATTCAGAACGACCTTCATTTTGCGGTTATTTAAGAAAGATTGGATTAGGTCAAGCAGGCGACCGGTAATACCATAACCGCGTAGTTTGCATAGGAGGCCAGGGTGCCAAACCCTGTCGAAAGCCTTGGAGATATCCAGAGCAACCGCGCGAGCCTCGTCAGACTCATCAAGGGCCTGTAGCATGTACTCCGTTACAGTAGTTAGCAGGTCGGCTGTGGACCTGTCAAATCGGAATCCATATTGCCTGTCGGAGAACAGTTTGTGGGCGGTGAGATGATGAACTATTTCAGCATTTATTATAGCCTCGAACACTTTCCCGAATATTGGTAGAAGACTGATCGGGCGATAGTTGGATGGGTCCGAGGGTTCACCACAGTTCTTAAAGACAGGAACGACTGAGGAGAATTTCCAGCATGCAGGAAAGCAGGAAGCAGAAAGGCAGTAGTTAAACAGTTTAGAGAGGACAGGGGAAAGTTCAGGGACACACCTCTTAAGGACTATCACCGGGATTCCATCGTCTCCACACGCCTTATGGGGGTCGAGTTTTGAAATTACTCTGGATACTATTGTCGGGGTAATATATACGTCATGCAGTTTGGCCTCAGTTCTAATAGGGAAGTCGGGTGGGTGCACTCCGGACGAGTCGAGTGTGGAGTTGGATGAGAATCTGCGGGCAAAGCACTCAGCTTTCTCAGCAGATGACGTGAGAACGTCAAATCCATGGATTAAGGGAGGTATTGAGGATTTCCTATTGTTGAGCACCCGTTTACAAATCCTCCAATAGTCCTTGGAGCCGAACTTGCGGTCAGCTATGTGCTGTCGCATTCTCTCCGCAAACAACTGTTTGGCGTCATTTAGGGTTCTCTTGCACTCACTGCGAGCGGATGTGAACAGGCGCCTATTGTGATCAGTTGGCTGTCTCTGGAATAGATGGAAGTAATGGTTCCTGTGGGCAATGGCGGCTGAGCAGGCCGGAGAGAACCACGGAGAGGAATGAGGTTTTAAGCAATACTTCCTGGTGGGTATGAAGGCATCAATGCCAGCTTTCACCCATGACGAGACCTCAGAGGCACAGTCATCAACTGATAGGTCAAACACTTTTCCCCAGGGGACGTCGCAGAGGAAATCGCGAAAGGCATCCCAGTCAGCTTTTTGGTAGAGGTAGGAGGTTCTATGAGTAGGGGGATCCTGGGGGGAGTGAGATTGGAAAGAAATACTGAGGGAGACTACAGCGTGGTCGGAGTTGCCGAGAGGGCAAAGCTGCGAGACTTGACAGGCGTCGGGCGCAGAGGTGAAACATATATCTAGCAGTGAGGAATGACCCGAGGGTGTGCTTGGGAAGCGAGTGGGGAAGTCCACCACTTGCGTAAGGGATTGGGAAATAGCAAAGTTCACGGCGTGAATGCCCGCCGAATCAGTAACAGCGTTTTCAAGCCACTCAGAGTGATGGGCATTGAGGTCTCCAAATACAAATATGTGGGCAAATGGGTGATAGGAAATAGCCATATCTATGTCGTCGGCAATGCTATCTAGTAGGGAGCAGTCAGGAGAGGAGGGAGAACGGTAAAGGAAGAATAGGTAGCTAACCGAAAAAAGTATACATTCATATTGAATATAGATTATTTTTTTCATTCTATCAAAAAGAAAGTATTTACTTTAATGCCAATAAAAACTTAAATTTTTCAACCTATTTGCCTTGTTACCAAGCTGTTGCATTGGAGAAGACATATTTAAAAGATATCAACAAAAGCAAAATAAAAAACCAATTCATTGCAAGCCTCTCAGTTGGAGAGCAAGAAAAATTGAAGCCTGGCATTACTAGTAACCAAATTTTAATGTATTTTTCTACTAAGTAAAACAATCCAATTTGAAAGTTAAAACACTGATGACAAGGCCCAGATTATCAAAAACAGATATTTTATACAATTAAATAATAATACAAAATTAACAAAACACAAAAATGTACAACAGTTTGAGTAATAGAGAAATCTTGAAAACTGCAAAGACCATGTAAAATTACAATAAGTAGTAGTACCAGTAGCTAAAGGTTAAATAGCAGGACAGACTTGATTCTTCTATTTTGGTTGGAAACCAGTGTAGAAGAAAAACAACTTTGAATTCAAAACTAGTTGGACATGAGACTAGCAACTGCATCTAAAAAAATTTACTTGCTATGTAAACCACAGCAAAGTGACCCTATGCACTTCAGTGGAATCTACAGGACTCAAGTGAGCTTTTTTTTAAATAATCATTTCACCCCAAGCAAAGCAGAAATGCCACTGATGCCCAGGGAGAGAATAAAAAAAAATACAGGGGACATCAAAGAAAAAATTAGAGATGATGGGAATAAAATAGATAAAAGGTGGCAAATGATGTTGCATTCAAACTTTTGAAGATTGTAGCTATCAGGGAAGCAAGCAAATGGAAGTCAGTTCCACAAATAGAAATTGCAAGAAAAGAATCTGTTAGAGTAGGAGAGGTGGTTACATTTAACTTGTTCGACAGCAAAAGGGTGTTACCTTGATGCCAATCTAGTAGCATGAGTAAATACATGTGGTCTAGATACCAGAGAAAAAAAGCTCATCAGAGCAGTTGCCATCAAAATACTTGTAGAAAAGACAGAGGGAAGCCATATCATATCAGTGAGAAAGTGACTGAAGGCAGGCTGTCAAGTCAGGATTGATTTATTGCAGATTCTTCTTTAGATTTTGTTGAGAACCTCAAGATGTATAATAAGAGCACACAAACAGATATGGCAACAGTTTTCAATATATGGATGAATAGTAGGATTATAAATGTGCAAAATGGATTCTGACGAGAAAAGCATCCTGGCTCAACACAGTGACCCAACCTTCTTAGCAGTAGATGCAATTATAGATTTAATCTAGTCATTCTATTTGAGGTCATTTGAGAGAGAGGCCAAGGAAGAGCAGTGCGTTGCTCTCTAGGAGACTAGCATTATTCCTTTTAGGTAGGAATGTTTCCCTATGGTGTTAAAAGAGAGTAGCTTTGTTTTGGAGGCATTGAAATTTACAAGCCATTTCCTACCCCATTCAATCATTGATTAAAAGTCCTTTTAAAGATCAGAAGCTAGGTTTACTTTGTCAGTCTTCATAGATTTCTCATTCAAGTGGGCGTAAATAGTGAGGTCATCTGCATAGATGTCAACTTGGGAACAGATTACACCAAGAGATCATTAATGAAGGTAAAAAAAAATGTGTAGGACCTAGGATAGAGCCTTTAGGGGTGTCTGCATTTGTATGAAAGAATCTGGAAGCTTGCCCATTCAGAAAACTTTAATTTCACAATTTGATAGGAAGGACTGGATTAAATCAAACAATAGTCCAAAAATAATATAGCTCTGCAGCTTGCACAGAAGGATAGCATGCCAAACCATTTCAAATGCTTTTGAGATATCAAGAGCAACAGCTCAACCATTGCTGTTCTTATCAAGATCCTGGCATATATATTCATTGATGGTTGTTAGCACATCAGCGGTAGACCTGACAAAATGAAAGCCATATAGTTTACCAGAAAGAATGTTATGAGATATGAGATGCCTGACTATTTCCACAAATACCTTACCAAAAAGAAGTAAGAGGTGATAATCAGAGGGGTCATTGGGCTTCTCAGAGTTATTAAAAAAAAAAACTACAGAGGAGAGCATCCAACAAGCAGGCAAAGGTGAGGCAATAGTTATAGAGTTTGGAGAGAACTGGAGCCAGATCAGAGGCTATTATTGTATACACTTTTGACTCCCTTGACAGTATTTACTGTTTTAAAAAGCAATGGTTTGAATTTTAGTAAAATGCAAACATATAATAGTGGATCTATACATTTTCTTGAGAGTTGACAACAAACTATAATGAAATATTTATCATTTTATGAAGAAATAAATATAAAAGTAAACTTTTTTATTAATAAATTTATAAAATATTCTGATTTCTTTCTTTTTTTCTTTATAAAAGATAATAAATATCAGATTGTACTAAGTTCACATATTTTTATAATCTTGTAAATAAATGCTGCCAAAATAGTCAAAAGTGTGTGCAATAATAGCAGTGTCAAAAGAATAACTGTCCTTTTGTCACACTATTTTTTGCCAGCATGAGGGATAAATATTGCCATTTCATCACAAGGCTGTTAACATGAGAAATTCTTTATCACATAAAAAATATAAAAACAAATCTTCAATTGTAGTGGTTAAGAATAAATATTAATTATATCCATGTTATTAAAATATACTAATTGTTTTGTGATGTATATATATATATATATATATATATATATATATATACACCATGAAATTACTTCCAACAAAAATATAAATCTAAGTCTTGTAAATGTTTTCTTATGTTGGTGTTTCATGAAAAGATATATAAAGTTCAGTATCCCCATTAGCATGGAACAGGCTTGCCTCCCAGAGAGTAAAACACTATGCCTGCTTGGCCTGACACTCTCAGCGGACATCAAGTGGAATGACTACGTCGAATCCATTGCTAAATCCGCTGCTATGAAAGTCGGCTCTCTGTGCAGGGCACGGAAATTCTTTCCGTCTGAATCTATCCTGCACATATATAAATCTACCATCCGCCCGTGTATTGAATACTGCCGCCACATCTGGTTGGGTGCCCCTGCTATTCTCCTCAGGCTTCTTGACAAAATACAGCTGAGAATCTGTAATGTGATCGATACCGACTTAGCTGACCGCCTGCAGTCACTCTCTCACCGGTGTGGTGTGGCTTCCCTGTGCCTCTTCTATAAGTACTTTCATGGCTTCTGCTCTGATGAACTTAAATCACTAGTGCCCCCTAGGTGTGAATTTGCACGAGATACTAGATTGGCAACTAGGTCCCACCACTTTTCAGTGAAACCAATGAAATGTAACCGCAATTTCTACTCCAACAGCTTCTTTTCTTGCACTTCCCGCCTGTGGAATTCCCTTCTGCATGATTACTTCCCTGGTGGCTACAACCTCCAGGAGTTTAAATGTAAGGTCAATAGACACCTCCTAATACACTAACTCGCACCCATTCCCTCCAACGCTCTCCCTACGTACCTCCTAACTTGTCTATCACCATCCTTCTGATATTTCCTATACCCAATCGCTCTATGTAACCCCTTGCACTATAGTGGCAGTGGACTGCCTTGCTTGGGGTGATATGATTAAAAAAAAGATATATATAAACTGCAATCCTCTTTTGACAGTGAAATTTAAAGGCAAAAATTGCATTTGTAGAAAAAAACTTCAACAGAAATGATGCAAGCTGATTTGGATGGCAGTTAAAGGGTAGTTGGAGTGGAAAAAATGTTTATCTTTCATAGACAGTAAAATGCAATTTTTAAATTTTTCAAATGATGAAAGAGATTGAAAACATCACCTTAAATTTCAAAACAGAGCAGGAAGTTCTTGACTGGCTATACCTTCAAGATGGTGCTATGAGTTTTAATCTGCAACCTTTAACCAACCAACAGCCATCTTGTTTTTTGTTTCCTTTTTTTCTTTTTTTTTTTACTTTTTGCACCAGCAATTGCAATTAAGGGCTATGCATGTTAAATGTCAAAAGAATGACATACCATGTTTCCCATGCTGCTTCTCCTCTACAGGATAATTTAGGTTATCATTGAAAAGTAGTGTTTGCTGTTTGAGTTTTTGTTGCTCTTGTTACTGCCACTGCCACTGTTCCACTGCTGTCATCACCATCAGCTTTTTCTCAAATCCAACAAATGCAATGTGTTGAATGTTTTCAGTTTTACGCATCCTTTTTTTTTTTTTTTTTGGTCTCTTATTTTTCTCTCCACGGCAACACCTTTGCAAGAATATGGTTCCCATTTCGTGAGCAGACTTCATTTTGTTTGTGTATGTTCAGCTGTACAACGTATTTGTGTCATCCCAGAACACTTGCTCATCTCATAACGCCCAACCATTGGTCAGCAATATTTGGGGTGGTAGGTTAAGAAATTCACATCTTGTTTCCATCTTTACAAACTTATCTTTGTCGGATCACCCGTATACAACCAAGAACAACTTATGTGCAAGTGCATCAGAAGAGATATAAAGCAGTTTTGTGTGTCTATTTGTTTTATCAGGAAATCAAAGAAGTAGTGACATTTTCATCCAGATTTTTGTAATCTAGCTTATGTAATAAGGATTCTTCAGGAATTTCCATGGGAAATTAATGAAGATATTCAAGAGTTTCCTATTTTCATTATTTAGAATTAACAAAGTTTGGAAAAAAAATGAATATTATACTATGTATTTAAAACATGATAGGTAGTATTTTAAATTTTATTTATGCTCTATATACAGAAAAGAACTGTTACTCATCTGATAAATAAATTCAAAACCACTGTCTAATTAAAAGTATTTACATCTATATTTTCCAAGAATATCTCTGAAGAATCATTAGTAAAAAGTTACATTTTAAAAAACTTTTTTTTATTATATGTAACCCCCTGCAAAACAGTGGCAGTGAAATGCCTTGCTTGGGGCGATATGATTATAAAAAAAAAACAGCTTTGACATCAACATTTTTACTTTTTCTTTTGTGACTGTATAATTTATAGCCAAAGGAACAAATATTTTCATTGTTAAATTTTCATGAAAACTGAATATACACCAAAAATGTAGAAAATTTTGTTACTGATATATTACTCTATGCTTACTAATTCAGTTATGTTGAATTAAACACTTAGAGATTCTCTCAAAAGAACCATTCCTTACCAGCAAAAAAAAAAAAAAAAAAAAATAGTTCACATTTGTATACACACATAGGGTCTTTTAGTAATATAATCAATCTTAAAAATTTGCAATAATCATAAATCTAAACTTGTTTATAAATGGAACTTTGTCTGTGTGTGTCCGTTACCTATAGACTCCAAAACGGCTGAACCGATTGTCTTGAAAATTTACACAGAGTGTTCTTAGCTAGGTTTTGTGTCGAGGTACCCACGATAAATATTGAAAATCAAAAAATCGGGTTATAGGAGGAGTGGTCCGATTTTAATCAAATTTGATACACTCATAAACAAAGACATAAGAAACGATATTCAGAAGTTTCAAGGTTGCAGTTCTTACAATAGTGCAGAAAATCAATAATATATATATATAAAAGGCAAGATGTTTGTGTGTGTGTGTGTGTGTGTGTGTGTTTATCTGCCTGTATGTCTGTATTTTTTTTCAGCCCTTTTATTTTAGTTTTTGCTTCGGGTTTGGCTCTAAGTAGGTATAATTGTAGTTCTTAGTCTCAGCCATGACACCATTTACTCAGAGGACTTATTTAGCCCTCAAAATTCAGTTTACGACAAAAAACTTATTTGATATCGATACCAGGAAATCAAAATTTGACTTACATCCATTCATTTTTCTTTCAGTCTACAGTTTTGCTTTAACTGGAAACAACTATTGCTTTTTAGTCTTTCGTGCCAACGTCCAAAGAGTCTGAGCTCCAGGACCATGGATTAGTTTTAAAGCTTTCATTATACCCAAGCAACTTCGGGCTATACTGCTAGTCAACTAGAGAGGAAATTCACAATTCTTTAATTTTAATATTGTTATATTCTGTTTCAAATTATTCCTCTCTTCTAATTCACTCCACATCAAAACCTGTCAGATAGATGAGGATTCTACAAAAACAAGATTGAAAATAAAAATGTTGCACTCTGTGCAGCAGTTCCAAGCATCCCATACATCTCACTAAATAAATCCAAAATAAAATTTAAACATTAAGACATCACTTAATAAATCCCGGGCCTGACATATAGTTGGTGCTGATAATAAAAAAATTTATATGATTTTTATGAAGTACTAACCTTCAAATTGCATGTGACAAAATTTTGGCCCAGTCAGATTATTAATTAACAACTTACAGCTATTTAAGTGAAGCTACTGTTGCAAATTTTTAAAACAATGAAAAATCTGATAAAGCATTGCTTTTTTATGGGAAAAATACTGTTCAAGCAAAGCAATGGCTTGATAAATGTTATTCAGACTCTGCTCCATCAGAAACAATGGTTTTTTAGTAGCTATGCTGACTTTAAATGTAGTCGTACAGATGCAAATGATGCTGAATGCTCAGGTCACCCAAAATCGGCAGTTGTCCTGGAAAACTGCCAAAAAAATTAAACTAGTTTTGGCTGATTGAAAATTGAAGTTGTGTGAGATAGCAGAGAAGTTGGACATATCAGAAGGCAGTGTATTCACCATTTTGCATGAACATTTGTAAATAAGAAAGCTGTGTTCAAAATGGGTACAGTCAATCAAAAACAATAACATATCATTGATTCAGAGCATTGTTTGCAACTGTTTCACTACAACAAAGAGTTTTTGCATAAATATGTGACAATGGATGAAACAGGAATCCACCATTTCACTTCAGAGTCAAATGGGCAGTCAGCTGTGTGGACAGCAGCAGGTGAAAGCTGTCCAAAGCAACCAAAGACTCAAACATCAACAGGCAAGGTTTTGGACTCCGTATTTTGGGATGCGCAAGGTATTTTGTTTATCAATTACCTTGAGAAAAAAAACCCCATCAATATCAAATATTATATAGTATTACTGGTGTGCTTGAAGAAATCATTATAAAACAGCCACAAATGAAGTTGAAAAAGTAATCTTTCACCAAGACAACACACTGTCACAAGTCGATTGCAATGATGGCAAAACTACATGAATTGCACTTCGAATTGCTTCCACATCCACCCTATTCTCAAGATCTGCCCCCAGCAACTACTGGCTGCTTGCAGACCTCAAAAGAATGCTCCAGGGAAAGTAATTTGGCTCTAATAAAGAAGTGATATCAGAAACTTAGGCATATTTTGAGGTTAAAGACAAATAGTTCTACAAAAAAGGCATCAAATTGTTCAAAATGTGTTGGAATCAGTGTATCAACCTAGAAGGAGACTATGTTAATGAATAAAGTTGAATTTTGCCTAAAACTTGTTTTATTAATTAGGCCCTGAGATTTATTGGATGATGTGTCAGAGCCAATCCCAAATATTGACAGTAAAACAAAAGCAACAAAAATGGTAAGTCATATATCCACCTTGACTGCTTAAAAGGACCCACCTGACAATCCTCAAGGCAATTCACAACAGCCTCTAGGTCAACCAACCAGAAGTAAACTCCAATGTGAGGCAAGTATATAACCAACTCTCTTATCTTTGAGATCAGACATCTTCACCCACAAGTCACTTCCTCACTTGTCTACAAGAAATTCTATCTTGATCCAATGTATACTTTATTAATAAAGATAATTTTATTTTAATTTGCCTATTTTTCTTTCCACCTCATCAGCAATACATTTTTGTTTTTCATTTATTACTCTTGCAACCATAAGGAATCTATAGCAATTTCTTTTAATTATGGATATGTTTAAGTCCTTCTATTGATTCATTATATTAAAAGTTATATTTCTACTTTATATTTACATTTATTTTCAAACAGCAAACTCTGACAGCTGACAATTAGTTCATATAGGTTTAGTTATCTTATATATGAAAGTAATTTCATGATTCAATACCCATTAAACTTCAGAAATGATAAATATCTATTAAACTTCAGAAATGATTAAAAAAATTGGTTCTAATAGCTTATATTATAAATGATAAATGAAATTTATTCTAATAGCTTATATCACAAGAGGTGTGTTGTGATGCAGTGGATATCAGCTGTGAACAAGAAATCAGAGGGCTGAGTTTGAATTCCAGTCAAATTTGTCACTTATGTGCAAATACACTTAAGATACTAATCTGATGCTGCTTCTCCTTCCAGCTATGGATTAAATAGCAGAACAGATAAGATTCTATAGCCTTGGTTAATAATCAGTCTACCAGAGAAAGAAAAGGCAACCTACTGCAGGAAAATCTTTTGCCCAGTCAGTCATGTCTCTTTCAAGACATCACACTCCACCCACATCTATTGAACAGGTGAAGAGGCTCATCCCTTGTTTCCTGTTTAGGATGCGGTTTCCGGTTTTTCTCTTTTCTAATCTTCTCACTGTTTTTTTTTTTCTCAATTGGAGTAGATAGACTAAACTATCGCCCAGTTCACACTCCACCCACATCTATTGAACAGGTGAAGAGGCTCATCCCTTGTTTCCTGTTTAGGATGCGGTTTCCGGTTTTTCTCTTTTCTAATCTTCTCACTGTTTTTTTTTTTTTTTTTCAATTGGAGTAGATAGACTAAACTATCGCCCAGTTCACACTCCACCCACATCTATTGAACAGGTGAAGAGGCTCATCCCTTGTTTCCTATTTAGGATGCGGTTTCTGGTTTTTCTCTTTTCTAATCTTCTCACTGTTTTTTTTTTTTTCAATTGGAGTAGATAGACTAAACTATCGCCCAGTTCACACTCCACCCACATCTATTGAACAGGTGAAGAGGCTCATCCCTTGTTTCCTGTTTAGGATGCGGTTTCCGGTTTTTCTCTTTTCTAATCTTCTCACTCTTATGTAGCCCCCTGCACATCAGTGGCGTTACCGCCTTGCTTGGGGTGATATGATTAAAAAAAAAAAAAAAAAAAAATGCTCACCCAAGCATGTATCATGTATAGCACTTAACTGACTGACTGATATCACAAGAACAGACTCCACAAAGCCAGGGCATATAGTAACCCTACATATGAAGAAGATTCAATAAGTTTGAAATCTAACACAGTTATTAGGTAATTGTGATCTGAAATTTTCAATGTATAAAATTCAGTCTATGTAAGTAGTTTCAGGCTTAAATAAATGTATAAATACAGATTTATGAATCTGCACACATACACACACAAATATTCATGCAGGGAAATAATTTTAATTGTGAAACAATATTTATATTATTATATATATAGTTAAAATACAAACTAAAACATTGTCTTAATCTTCCCTGCTGAAATGGATGGAGCGAGTTTTATACACTATTAAATATGGTCGCTATAAAAAATCTGGCTTCTGTTAGTTTGTCACTCATATTCTCTAAAATAGTCATACATTGACAGAGAGAAACAAAATTATGGGGAGAAGTACAAACAGGTGAGGGGGGGTACAAAGTACAATTAGTTTTACTACAGTGCATAACTTAGTACAAAAAATTTTCATTAATTTTGAGGGGAAAAGTTTTATTATTTAATATACAAAATACTCTATTTTAGAAACAATTTAATGATTAAAGTAACAAATACTTATTTAATAAAAAAAGTAATATTGTTTTTTGCATATCTTTTTTTAAGTTTTTATATACAAGAATTCAGTTTTCCAGTTCACCCTTCATTTGTAAGAACTATAAACAAATCACACGGCCAAATTCTTCAAAAAGTTGGAATTTGGTTCCAGAAAAAAATATTTAGGCATGGCCAGTTGTATGTTGCATGCTCAACAGTAAGAGATTCTAAGAATTAATTCTTCACTGTTAAAAAGGAAAAAAAGAAATATTCTTAAAAATATTGTCTTAAAACAATTAGTCTAATGACCCACATGCCAAAACTTATCAAAATTCTGATGAACAGAGTACATAAAAGAATTATAAACAAAATAGGATAAGAACAGTGCAGTTTCAATAAAGTCACGGGAACAAGGAATGTAATATTTATACTCAGAATAGTAGCAGAAAGAGCAATAAAAATGCAGAAGAATGTATACCTGCATTTCATTGATTATGCAAAAGTGTTTGATAATAAACATCAAAGATCTGTTCATGTCCTATAAAATCAAATTAAAGAAATTATTAAACCACAAAGTAGGTTTTTTTTTAAGTATTTTCTAAACAAATCAGCTTATTCAAATTTCAATTGGTTTGTGAAATTGAAATTAAACAAAACATAGAATTTGTAAATCTTCAACAATACTAAATACGATAAGGATTTCAACACACATTAAGTTGTAGTAAAAACATTTCTTCTACAAGCCAAGGATCAAACAGAGAAAGAATAATGAATAGAGAAAGAAAATATACTCTAGAGATTTTTTTACAGTAGGGTTTCCCCTGTAAGATGCCTGGAAACCACAGGAGGTAGAGGGTTACAGAGTAAGAAGTACAGTTTATACAGATATGTGGGGAAGATAACGGTTAGCTGAGACTCAAACAGGTTAAGATTGTAGTGGGAATCAGATCCACAGAGCAATGGTATAAGAAGCTGGTCAAGTGGAAGTTACTTCTCATCAATGGAATCTGGAGGGAATGTGTCTGGTTCATGTTAATGCATGTAGCACAGTTGGTCCCAACAGTAAAGGTTAGAAATGGTAGAACTAAAAAATGTACTTTCTCCAAGCACTTTTCATGGAAGTAGCAATAGAGCAGTGAGAAGTTTGCAAAATTTTGTCTGTGAGAGAGGGATTGTAGGATGAAAAATAATTTGTCACTGACAAGGATGCAGGGATACTTTTAGACCATCAAGATTGGAAAGTGAGAACTGAATAGCTCCTGCCCAAATATGACATTCAGTACTCCATTTTATGTAGAGGATAACAGTAGGAATCAAGTACTTACTGGAGCACGACAGAGAACCAACCATTTTTCCTGTATCTTTAACAATGAATCTCATGTACAAGTTCCCCTAATGGAACGAATATATTACAGAACACTTCCATGACAAGAGACAACTAGCAATACACAGAAATATCAAAGGACCAGAAATATTTAAATCTGAAATGAAATTGGCACTGGGCAAATTGAACAGAAACAAAACAGTAAGACCAAGTGGAATTATAATAAAGATACTGGCAGCTTTACATGATTTTGGCATGGACAAGATTTCAGACATAATAAATTAAATATACAACAGTGGTGATATAACAGAAAAACTAAGTCGATCCATTTTCATAGTGCTAAGAAGCCAGGTGCAAACGAATATAAACTCTATCAAACAATTAGTCTAATGAGCCACATGCCAAAACTTACCAAAATTCTGATGAACAGAGTATATAAAAGAATTATAAACAAAATAGGATAACAACAGTGCAGTTTCAATAAAGACACTGGAACAAGGAATGTAATATTTATACTCAGAATAGTAGCAGAAAGTGTAATAAAAATGCAGAAGAATGTATACCTGCATTTCATTGATTATGCAAAAGTGTTTGATAATAAACATCAAACATCTGTTGGAACTGATAGGTGAGCTTGATTTATTTAGGAAGTATTTTAGAATTATCCAAAACTCATAGTGGGAGCAAATCATCTGCATACAGATAGAAAAATGAATTCAGAAAATATATAGAAAATAGAAAGGGGTATAAGACAAGGATATGTCTTTTCAGCAGGCTTATTGAATCCTTACAGTGAATCAATCTTAAGAGAATTAGAAGTCTTTCTAGGATTCATTATTGATAGCCACAATCTTAACAACATTAGATATGCTGATGACACAGTATTGATAGCAGACATAGAAAGGAAACTTCAGGAACTCCAACAGATGGTAATAAAGGAAAGTGAGAATAAAGGACTAAACATCAGATAGGAAGATAGAATGTATGGTTGTTAGCAAAATGAACAGTCTGAGATACAAATTACAAATTAGAAATACCAAAATCAAACAATTACAAAAATTTAAATGTCTAGGAAGTGTTAACATAGGATAGAAAATGTGACCGCAAAGATAAATTTGGATAACGAAATATGACTTCAAAAAGCTAGACAACATATTAAGAATAAGAAAAAGTTTGTGAGAAACAAAGATAAGAGTTCTGAATTGTTATGCAATATTATTTCTCCCATATGGCAGTGAATACTGGACAATCTCTTTGCAGATAAACAGATATGGTTCTACAGAAAAATGCTGTGAATACTATGGACTGAACATGTGAGCCATGAGAAAGTTTCAGAGAAAATCAAATAAAAAAGACTCTTATATTTAACATCAGGAAGAGACTGGTGAATTTTTTTAGAGCATAAAATGAGGAAAGAGCTTAGAAATGTTGACACTCACAGAATACAGAAAACAGCATATAACCTTTAATGAGCTTATGTAAATAGTTGGCAGAACAGGCATTAGGAGAGATCGCAAAAAGGCTTTACTAAGAGGTACAAAGGATAGGAAGTTGTAGAGAGCCAGGATGCATGATGGGACACAGTACATAAAAGTAGTAGTATCCACTTACTTTCATTCATCCCTTATCAGTGAATTTATTCAAATTATTTCTGCAGAGACTCAAGAAAAATGTTTCTGCCAGAATCTACCTTTTATAATTTGTTCAAACTTGCAGATTGAAAGCCCATGTCTTTTCTATGTAAAAGATGGACATTAATAAAGAAAATAAAAAAAATTAGATTAGGTGTTTATAAAAAATCTCCATCACTCTTTTTAAAGCAAGAAATTGATTACACAATTAAAAAATGTTTTTTTGCTGGAAATGTTTACACAGAGATAGAGAGAGAGAGAGAAAACAAAATTAAAAAATAATGCAGTACTAATTGGTATTGAACTTCTGGAAAATCTTATTCTTAATTATAAATAAATTAAATTTAGATAAATGTAGCATGTATTTAGATTATGCATTTCTAGAATATTCTATTAAAAAAAGTGGTTGTGGGTGAGGGGATGAGGTAAATGATAAACTTAATAGATGAAAAAAAAAGAGTCAAGGAAAACAGATATGAAGAAAAATCTTTTATGCTGAACTTGACTCAAATTCATATTATAAAGTAAACAAAGTCCTTCTATGCAAACATGAAAATTGCAATACATCAGTTAGAAAGAAAGAAACCTTTGACAGAATTTCAGTTAAGCAACAAATCAAAGCTAACATCAAAGACACCCAAAGAAAAAGCATATCATAATAACAAAAACAACACATGGGAGGTAAGAAATAAAAAAAAAAAAAACAGGGAGCAGGGAGAGAAAGAGGAACTTGAAAAATTAAAGGAATCAAAGTAACCTAGAAATAAAAATATTGCCAGTGAAAAAGACATAACCTTGTGAAGAAATATTTAATACAAGAAACAACAACAGAATATAATGAGCTTTTTATCAACACCAGCACTTGAAATTTTTTTGTTTATTTTTCTGCTGAGGGAGAAAACTAAATAAATCTACTCCAATTGAAAAAAAAAAGAGTGAAAAGATTGGAAAAGAGAAAGCCGGAAACCACATCCTAAACAGGAAACAAGGGATGAGCCTCTTCACCTGTTCAATAGACGTGGGTGGAGTGTGAACCAGGCGATAGTTTAGTCTATCTACTCCAATTGAAAAAAAAAGAGTGAGAAGATTGGAAAGGAGAAAGCTGGAAACCACATCAGAAGCAGGAAACAAGGGATGAGCCTCTTCACCTGTTTAATAGACGTGGGTGGAGTGTGAACCGGGTGATAGTTTAGTCTATCTACTCCAACTGAAAAAAGAGTGAGAAGATTGGAAAAGAATGCTTCTTAAAAAAAATATATATATATATAAAATAAAAAAAACCTTTTTTAGTATATCTGATGCTAACTTCCAGAAAAGCAACTCAATGCACTTTCTTGGCCTCATGTTTTCCACTAACATGAAGTGGAATGAACATGTCAAATCAACTGCTAAGTTTGCAACTAGGAAAATTGGTTTACTATATCATGCTAAACGGTTTTTCTTGCCAGAATCTATCTTGCATAGTTATAAGTCTATCATTCATTCATGCATTGAATGTTACTGTGAAATCTGGTTTTGGGTTTTTGCTATATGTAAAGAGATTCTTGACAAAAACCATGAGAAGAATTGACAATGTTATCAGTCCTGATCTGGCATCAAGTTACTTTCCTACCAATGTAACGTAATTTTTTTTTTTTTTTTGTCTCTTCTGAAAATATTTTCATGGTAATTTTTTGGATGAGCTTTCCTCATTGGTACATTGACTTCATGAATTTAAGTGCAGTACTTAATTCACAGCTAGGTCTCACTTTCATTGTTGAAATTGTTTGCTCTAAGTAGTAGTATAGATTCTTCTCTTGCACCTCTTGCTTGTGAGGCTCTCTTATGGTTCCTTGCTTCCCTGTCAACTACAAACTTAAAAAATGCAAATAAAACGTCAATTGTTATCCTTTGTCTCCTTGCATCATGTTCTTTTATTGAGTTCTCCATTTTTTTCTCAGTAACCCTTTGCATTTTAATGGCTTTTAGTGACTTAACTAGAATGAAAAGATTAAAATATGCCTTACAATTAGAAATACCTTTTCAACTTACGCTCTTATTTTTAGTCCATTATTGTATGATAAATTTAGGACTGTCTTTATTTGTTTAAATAACATGAAGTTAGAAGTTCAGCTTCTTGACTAAGCCAAAATCTGAGAGACAACAAACATACGCTGGATGCATAGAATAACATTTACTTAGATTTTTGAATGCATATTTGTTTTCACATTGTTGAAAGGTTTACAGCCGTATCATTTTGTAACATAGATTTTCATACAATCATCAAAGTTCAGCAATGTCCAGTCTATTATTTTGATAGGTAACTGCTTAGGAATATCAGATGCTGTAAGCTTGCATGTGCTGGTGACATAATAACAGCTTGGAATGAAAAATCTAAGAGCTGAGTTCAATTTCCAGTCAGGTTCAATATATTCATTTATTTGGATGCATGGTATCTTTTTATCACTAGTGCTTGGAAAAGATATGAATACACCTTTCTGTCCCCAGCTTTGGGTTAATTAATAGGGCATGTATCAGTGAATCATTAATATTTACAAAATATTTTCTGGTGTTAAAATAGCCTGCAAAAGGTTGATAAGCCATAAAAAAAAAACTAAAAAAAAAACAAATCAATGAATCACTTTGTTGAGAGATTAATTCAATTTTTCTGTATGACAAAGAAACATCTCTGATATCTTTAAAAATAAGTAAATCCCAAAGTTATAATGATAAAAAAGTATTCACTTACCACCTTTAACCATTTTTTTCTTGCCACTAATTGGATGTTTCCATTGGGTGGATTTGGTGGCATGGCTAAAAAGGGAAAAAAATAAAAATATCAAAGATTCAAGCATTAAAAAAAAAGAAATGGAGGAGGAGAACAAGTTTTCTGCAAAAAAAATTAATAAAAATACTGTTAGGAATATTTTGACATTCATTAGATTTAAGTTTTAAATGACAGGATAAATTACCTGGAAAATAATCAGAGAAAATGAGAATCTTGAAGAAATAAAAAGATAAAGAGAAGAATTTAAAAACCAAAATAAAAATGGAAATACTGAGATGTCAAATTTATCTGATAGCATTAAAAAAAAAAAGAAAATATATATATAAAAAGTAACATGCAAATTAAGAGATACCACACTTACAATTGCCATGAGATGATCAAGCATATAGACACTAAAGATTTTATCAGTGAGCAGATTGCATGATAATAGATGTGCAGTTATTTCAATTACATGTCAAGGATTATTGGCTTTATCTCAGCTAATTTTATGCAACAGCCATATACAGTGATATCCCACAAATAAATCCATTCTTAATATTTATATTTACAGCCTTTGAAGCATGAAAAGCAACAGGACTTCTGTGAACTTTTGACAAGCCAATATATGTCAATAAAGCAATACAAATATTAAACCATGCTAAGTTAGAATATACAAAAATAGAACAGAGTGTAAGACAAGCATATGACTTCTCATCAGACCGGTTCAACCTATACAGTGAAGCAACTCTGAGAGAAGCAAAAGCCTACCAGGATTCATTATTATTGGTCAGAATTTTAACAAAAGATATGCTGATAACAGATGTAGAAAGTAAACTACAAGAACTCCCACAGAAAGAAGCAAAGGAAAGCCAGAACAAACTGATTAAAAATCAATTGCAAGTCAAAATGCATGGTTGTTAACAAAAGAAACATGCAAATTTCAAATTTGAGATACCAAAATCAAATGAGTACAACAGTTTCAATATCTTAGAAGTGTTTTAACAGAGAACAGAAAATGGAACACAGAAATCTAAATCCACATTTATAGAGTAAAAAATGCCTTCCAAAACTTATGCAAAGTATTAAGAAATGGAAAAATTTTGTTACAAACAAAGAAAAGAGTTCTGAATTGTTATGTAATATCAGTCCTTCCACATAGCAATGAATGTGGGACAATCTAGATGAAGAAAAGACGTGAAGCAATATAAGCTTCTACAGAGGGATGATGAAAATACTATGAATCAAACTTGTGAGCAATAATGAAGTTTTAAAGACAATGGAAACAAAAAGGACATTTATATGTAGCATCAAAAGAGATAGTTAAAATTTCTAAGACACATAAAAATGAAAGAGAGCTTGAAAAATTTGATACTCACAGGAAAGATGGAAGGCAAAAAAGGTAGTGAAAAACAATGCATTACCTAAACTTTAGTAAATAGATGGTGGAACAAGATTTATCAGAGATAACAAAAGGACAAAATTTATTAAAGCTGCAAAAGACATCTTGAAGGGAAACAGCACATAGAAGAGTCTTTGTGCTATTCACAAAAATAAAATAAAATTATGGTAAAAATTATATATGAAACTAGATCTTTTATTTGAATTTCTGGAAAGAAGAGTTATCATTATTTACATTTAGACTATTGTCCTCATCTTTGTTGTCATTATCATAATGTTTCAGCCATCAGGTATGTATTGATCAAGGTAACCTACAGAAAATGAAGGGCATGACTGCACAATGGCTGATAACAACAAAAATGAAGGCAAAAATTCAAATGTAAATTATGTAAATAGAGATTTTAATTTTGTAATGTTTTTCTCATCAGCAAATTAAATTTCTATTTTCTCTGTGCCTGGTATTATATTATTCTTATGCCATTTATTTATTACTTTTTTTTAGCCCATTAATGTCCACCATACAATTTTGGGAATGATATGCATTAATGGATTATAGGTAAAAATTAAGTATTAATTCAATTAAGTAAGCATTACTAATGGAGTTTTTATAAAACTATAGCCAATAATTTTATTTTAGAATTCATTAATATCAAATTTTATTTTAATTTTTATGATTAAAACCATACTTTATGATAGACATTAATGGGTTAGTGCTATCTCTCTTCAGAACATAAGCAGTTATGACTCTCCACACATTCATTTT
The DNA here is from genome assembly GCA_037127315.1 of Ascarosepion bandense. Classification (NCBI taxonomy): domain Eukaryota; kingdom Metazoa; phylum Mollusca; class Cephalopoda; order Sepiida; family Sepiidae; genus Ascarosepion; species Ascarosepion bandense. Next base: position 13,570,145 of record JBBBDQ010000851.1, read on the forward strand.
CTTCATTATCTGGGAATTGCCATGGCTTCTTGAAAAAAACAATGAAGTGGTTTCGCATTGCCTTCTCTACAAATCTAAATTCAGAATTTCTATTTCTCTTAGGCTGGTTGCTACCCAATTTTAGATAGTAAAGTCTACCCAGCTATTTAACCCATAGTTGGCAAGGAGAAGTGATAGATTCATGCTTTTTCCAAGTGCATTTGAGAAAAAAAAATGACAGCAACAGCCTAAATTGAAATTTGAACTCAGCTCTCCAATTCCACTTTCCATGACAATAACCATTATGACAGCCACATATTCCTATTTCTATTACAATAAACTGAAAATTCTCAGCCACAAAATCAATAATTTTACACTTACTGTGACAATTTTGAGATAAAATAGTTCTTCATCTAGTGAAAGAGACAGCCAAAAATTGTAAGCTACAAATTATAGTTGTTAAAATTCAACAGGTAAAGAAATTTATCTATCTCACCCAGTGGCTCCATAGATGCAGTGGAAGAGGATAGCAAGTGTAATGATTAAAAGACAAAGTTTTAGAAACAATATAAAAAATTCATAGGCTAAAAATTATTTAGAAACTTCAAATATTATTAAACATAACTTGTAATTTCATGCATGAGTCCCAGTATAAATAGTTATAAATAATTTGTGACCAATTTTGATTTGGTTGGTTTTACAGCATATCAACCTCAATTGGTTATTTAATTCTGGTAAGAGTTTTACAATAGATTCATATGAACAAAATTTATTTCCTTTGTAAGAATTAAGTTTGTAGATCAGATTTCTTAGACAGGGTTTTCTCAAGAGAGATGTATTGCTGTTTTCGCTCCAAAAATAATATACTACTGGTAATATTCTTTTTTAAAAAATGTACTGTTGGGAATTTTTTTTTTCCTTTGATTTTCTTTAAATATGTATTGCTGATAATATTTTCTTCTCTAAAAAAAAGTATGGAATTTTTACTATAAAAGTCTCTTTTCATACTTTCATATATTTTTTTACCCCAGTTTGGGGGTTAACTATTTTTCCATAACTAGGAACCTAACAGGTACTTCTACCTCAGGTCAGGGTGGACATGGAAACAGTAGCAATTAAAAAGTAGTTCCACACTTTTCACAACCTCCCAATCAGAGACCTTGTTGCTGGATGCAGTTTATTGCCATACTCAAAACCATGACCAATTTTATCATCAATATTTTTGCATTGTATTAAGTATTAATTATATATTAACTAGGGTTCACAATCTGGGAGCAAGAATTAACCCTAGAACACTAAGCATCAATTAAAGTTACACCACTACTAACCATGGATAATCATACCCTATTTTGAAAATATCAAAAAAAAAAGATTAGATATAAATCTTTATTTGAAATATTTTACTTGCAGGCACTTCAAACTTCATACTTTGAGTTAAAATTAACAGAAACTGAAAAATATTATTTAGGTAAGAAAATGGTAATTAAAAATAGAAAAATTTGCGCTATTTGCACTGGGTACTATATAGACATGATTAGTGTTCTAGGGTTAACAATGATAATTTTCTAATTTTGAATTCACAATTACCTCCCTTTAACTCTCTCTCTCTCTCTCTCTCTTGTTTTTTACTTTTAAATATACTTTTTATCACATAAAATTTGGTGAGACATGAGAAAATTTTCATTCCAAAAATGCAGCCCAGAGGAAAAGAAGTTTGGGAACCACTGGTCTATCTATTGTCATAACAGATAACCAGAAAATGAAGAGATCAGACAGTGTATTGAAACAGCAAAAGATGCCTTCTAGAAACTAAACTTAACAGATAAGAAAATTTTAGTAGAAACACAGAAGAAAGAGTGCTGAAATATCTATCCAACTATATGGCAATGAATTCTCCCAAATGAAGAGGTAACTTGAAGATAAAGAGATTTGGGTTATACAGAAGAATACTATGAACAGAACATGATCATTGAGAAAGTTTTATGGATAATGAAAAGTACATTTATACTTAAAGAGTTTGAAGAATTTAACACTCACAAGACATACCAAAAGCAAGAGAAGCAGAAGGAAAAAGTAAATAACTGCCTAACAGGTTTATGTAAATGAATATCATTGAAATAGAGAGATGGTAATGGAATGCACATTGCTTAGAACTACAAAGGACTGATATGGAGAGTTATGACTGATTGTGTCCTGAAGGGACATGGCAGATAAAAGTAAATTCTATTCCTTAAATAAAACTGTTTGCTCAGTTTTAGAGGATAGAACCACAGACCTCTTCATATAATTAATCTCTTTTTTTTTTTTATTAAACAATACCTCTTTGTAAGTAGAACAAGACAGATTTCGATTTAGTAAGATCAGCAAAAATTTAAACTTTTTTTGTATATTTATGTCCTACTGAAAGGAATATTTTTTAAAACCTTAAAGAATAATATCATTTGGCTATCAAAAATATATTTTTTTTTGTTGTTGTTGTTGCTAAATCTATTATCTAACATGTTAGAAAAACAGTTTTTTGTTGTTCTTGGTGAAAAGAATTAATCTTTCTCTCCTGTCAAGAATATCTTGAGTGTTTATAAGAGAAGTAGAATTTTGGTAATTTTTTGCATTTTTTTCAAACAAAGATATTTAATCTAAATTGAAAAAAGTTTGATTTGCTCCTAAATAGTTTTTAAAAAATTAAATATTAGCAATTTTAAAAAGTATAGAAAATCAAAACATGTAAAAAATGCAAATTTTTAAAGAGTTTCTGTCTGAAATTTTGAGATGAATAGTTATCATTATTTATATTCAAACAATTATTTTCATCTTTGTTATTATCACAATATTTTCACCACTGTGATCTTTGGCCTTCATCAGATGCTTTTTGATCCAGGTAATCCTCAATAGCCTAGTGGATTAAAACATTGGTGTGTAAATTTTGTGACATAGTAATTGTGAGTTCAATTCCTGTGCTGGGCAGTGCAGACTTAGATACAGTGGAAACAAGGTGAACAAAAAAATATTTTAGACTAAAAGAATTTTTTGGAGATGATAATGATGCACTGATACATGTTCTAATAATTAACCCATAGCTTTGGAGGGAAGAGACAAGGTGGATCTATACCTTTCCAAAGAGTATTAGCATATAAGTGAATATAACAAACCCAACTGAAATTGGAACTCTGTACTCCGATTTTGGATTTTGAGCCATTGTTCATTATACCAGCTGCACATTCAAGCTTACTGCAGCTGATATTCCTCAGTGACCACCCATTTAGGTACTGAAAAGGTTTGATGTTGTTTAACTCCAGTGATCTCATGAAAACCTGTGTTTTAATGTGATATGGCTGTAAGCCTCAGTGTATTGAAAGAAAGAGATAACCTCAAAAGAAAGACATTATAAAGTAATTAAGTAATGGGAACACAACATTGGAAATAGCAAAAAAGTTAAACAGAGATCAAAGAATAATCAATATAAAAAATGAAAACATTGGCAAGATAAGAACAAGAACAAAAAACAACAATGTTACAAAAAGAGATTTAAGAAAAATGAAATGGTTAACAAGCAAAAAAAGTGAACTGACAAACAAGAAAGTAATTACTGTCTGAATTTTTTTATATGAAGAGTTATCATTATTCGCATTATATGCATGTGAACAATTGTCCTCATCTTTGGTTATTATCACAATGTTTCTGCTGTTGTACATTTGTCTTCATCAGAACCTTGTCAATATAAATAAGTTTAAGGGAATTTTGAACTGAACCCCTTATTTCATCTAAAGGATTCTATTCAAAATTCATTGAAACTGACATGCACCTGAAGGCAGGAGGTCACAATGGCCAAGACATTGTGATAACAACAATAAAGATGAGTGACAACAATCTGCATGTAAATTTATGGTCTTTCAAATGTAAACAGGTGGGAAACATTTGGGAAGAATAAAAACAAGGGTTAACAATATGAAAGCAACCAAAATACCATCTATAAGTGAACAGAAAAAAGAGAAACATATAAATTGGGTAAAGAAGTAAATGAAAACTGATTTCTCAAAAGTAATTTTGTAGGATGAATATATACATGGCTGGACCTGATGGCTGGTTGAATCCATCACAGAAATAGTCAACCAACACAATTTAGAAGATAAAAGGAAAGAGGTGAAAAAATCTTTTAGGTTAGATAGGTCTCTTCAGAGTTGATGAGGGCAAATTGATGTGGTGCAATGTTTAGCAAGCTTGTCTAGAATCATTGCAATTGAGTAGTGAGTTTGATCCTCACTGAGTGTCCCATACTTTCAGCCTTGTGCCATATCTAAATTATGCTTAAGAAATAACCTCTTAAGAGTTGATGATGATTCAAGATAAATGCAGAAAATTATTTTAAATTCTTGGACAAGACATATTTTTGATTGGTATAGGTCACAAGCAGGCAACTTTGAGCTAAAGAACACAATGCTTGTTCACATTTTGGAAAACTGATTGTTGTCCACCTTACCAAAAAAGGTTTTAAAGAAACGGAATTAATGAATTCACCACGAGCTTCTTCAAATATTAATCTAACAAAGAAGATTTTTGGTCTATCATTAAAAGAGGCATACATGTGAGAATGGAAAATATTATTGAAGCAAAGAATATCTCCAAGAAGCAATAAAAATCACTGCATCTGCAACACATGTTAAAGTTTAAAAACTAGAATAGAAAAGTTTATGAGAATAAGATGAAGTAGAATACAAAAAACAATATTAACCTGTAAACTAAAAACTTATTCCAGTATAAGTAAGCATGCCATATGTTCTGGTTTGCACAAGACCCTCTCAATGATATAAGCTATAAATATGAGTGACAGAATGAAGATTATTAAATAATAAAAACACTTTATTATACAAAACTACCAATGAATTCTTAGTTCCAGGAATAGTTCCTCTTTGCCAAAAAGATTCCAGCATTCACATCCGGGATAATCTTCTGATAGCCAGGGAATTGTCTCTTAAAGCACCAGTGTTATGTCGTGAGTAAGAATAAATAACTCAACAACAGGAATAGGTTAATTGTTGTATTCTGTGAAAATAGTATTTACAAAGGTTATTAGTATCCAATACAAGAATAGAGGTTAATCGTCTCAACCGTCGTAAGACGTAGTATGAGCAATGGGTACTTCTGGGTCGTCACCGGAAGTCTATGACTGACTTGTCGATCGGCTGCTCGGCACACTCTCTACCCACGTAGATGCCACCATTACTTTACATAGTAATGGAATAGTCCATTATAGCCGAAATAGGTGTGGGCATCCCAACAACCAGACAACTCTTTCATGTGCTTCTGTCTTTTATTCTTCAATCTGTTAGCCATCTCTTTTATCACTATCCCTCTTTCCACAACTGAAGTATATCAGACATAATAGCTGACAGTATAGAAAAGGCACTTTCTCTCCATCCATCTACAAACATCTTTGTTTTCAGTGACTTTAATGTTCACTGTGACAAACATTCTAAATGTACTGATGTTGCTGATATTCAGACATTAAACTTTTTTTCATTTCCCAATCCATTATTAAAATTATGGACTTCCCTACTTGTTTCATAATTAAAACCAAGCAACAGACTTCTCTGCTTGATTTGTTTCTTACCGCCACTCCTGATTCTTGCCAAGCTTCACAATACTATCCTCATAACTCAGACTACTTTGTGGTATCTATTGACATTTCATCCCAGTCATCTATTAAACAGGAACACCCTATTCATAAGATCTCTTTCTATTATCAGCATGATGATTAGGACTCACTTTACGATTTTTTTTGTGACACTTTGGACTGACATCTTTGACCTCCCAATTGAAATTCTTGTTTCAAAGATAGCATGGATGGTTTCATCTTTTCTTGGAAATATCAGATGAAACCCCTAACCTCTCCCTGGTACACACAAACTCGCTTGACCGCTATAGCACACAGTAACCAGTATTATGGGCTATACCAGCATGACAGCTGCTGTTACAACAGTCATTTATTCATTACTGCTCATAATAAATGTAAACAAGTCCTCGAAAGAGCTAAGTCTCTGTTTGCTGAGATAATGAGGCACTGCACAGCATCTAACAACTTTGGCTCTGGTGATTACTGGCAGATCTGCAATATGGTACTAAGTACATGTAAGGTCACTATTCCTCCTCTCTTCAATCAATTTGAGGTGTTACATCCTCTGCTCATAAAGCTGAATGCTTTATCCATAAATTCTTCTTGAACTCTATTCTTGACTCATCTCTGCCTAACCTCCCACTGAAAACTGAGTTTTTGTTGAGTGATATGTATATAACCACTTCCATGGTTTCTGCTAGAACTCACAAAGCATGTGGGCATGATGGTATCTATGTAATAATCATTAAGTAGTGTGCTTACAAACTGGCTCCTGTTCTCTCTAAACTGTATAATAAATGCCTCCCTGTGACCTGCTTTCTTGCATGTTGAAAGTCATCATCTATTGTTCCAGTTTTTAAGAACTGTCTAACCTTTCCAACTATCAGCCTATTAGCTTTCTACTGCTTTTTGGCAAACTCCTACAGGCCCTAATCAATGCCAAATTGGTTCATCATCTCTCATCGCAAGGGCCTCTTATCAGACAAGCAATATAGCTTTCATTTCTCTAGGCCAACTGCTGATGTACTGACAATAGTTGCAGAAAAAGTCTATCATGTTCTAGATAAAATTAGCTGTAGCATTTGACATTTTGTAAGCCTTTGACAGGATCTGACATGCAGATCATCTCCACAAGCTAAAAAGTTACAGTGTTTCTGGTCACATTTTTGAATTGATCTAGTCCTTCCTTTCAAATCATAAAATAAAGGTTATTGTAAACGGTAACTCATCTGGTTCTTGTCATACTAACACTGATGTCCCCCAGGGACTCAATCCTTGATCCAACTGTTTTGAATTTTCATTAATGACCTTTACAATGACATCAGCTCTTAACTTGATATCTATGCTGATGACACAACCATTTGCTCCTGCCTTGATAGTAAGACTCATCAGTCCAACAAGATCAAAATAGCAGCTGATATAAAAAACATCCCAAGTTCATAGTTAACTGGGACAAAAGATGGCTTGCTAATTTTTAACACTTCCAAAAGTAAACTTCTCTCCATTAACCATCTAAGAGACCTCTCTCTGCTTTCCATCAGTATGACTGATGCTATCCTTCAGGAAAGTGATTTGCTGCACATTCTTAGGCTAATTTTCTTAGCTGACATGGAAAGACTATATTGTATCCAATGCTAAGTCAGCTGCTTAGAAATTTGGTTCACTGTGCTGTTGAAGACCATTTTTCTGTCTGGAATCTATCTTACATATCTATAAATCTACCATTCCTCCATGCTTAGAATATTGCTGCTACATATGGTCTATTTCCAAAGTTATTTGCCTTGAGCTCCTTGATAAAATTAAAAAAATCAGCAATATTACTGGTCCTGATCTGGTGGCTCAACTTCATTCACTTTTCCATTGCTGTAAGATTGCTTCTTCATGTCTTTTCTATAAATACTTTCATGGCAATTGTTCAGATAAGCTCTTCACTTTGGTACCTAGACTTTTCGAATTTAAGCACAGTACTAGAATGGAATTGAGATCTCATTAATTTATGGTTGAGATGGCTAGATGTAGTCATAAATTCTATGCTAACAGTTTTTCTCACACTTATTGTTCATTTAACTCCCTTCTGACTCAATGCTTTTCAGCCACCTATAATTTGAAAAAATTTAAATGCAATGTCAATCACTATCTACTATCCTCCTGATTCTTTTTCTCTCTTGCTGCTCATTATTAATCCTTCTATTCCTAATTCTTCCACATCCTGCAACCCCTTGTAACTTAGTAACTTTACGACCTTGCATGGAGTGAAACCAATTAAAAAAAGAAGATAATTAAACCCATAATAAATTTGATTTGAAGTTTGGAAATTATAATAAACATAAATATATGGTCTATTATGATTATCAAATATGTATTTCTATGGCTAATATCTTTTGGATATGTTTAAAAAGAGCATTAGTTTGGCATGCATAACAAATATATCCTTCAAAACAAGTTATCCATATTTTTAATAACAATAAGTATTAAGCCCAAAATTTCAACCACAGGTTGGGGATACTAAAACCAAGCAAGTACAGAAATTTAAACCCCTGGCAAGTGTTCTGACAGAGGACAAAAAGTGTGACACTAAAATGTGAAGGTGTATTGGCATAGCCAAGGATGCATTCCAAAGGCTGAGTAGAGTATTGAGAGACAGGAAAATTTCATTAGAAACAAAAAGAGTACTGGGTTGTTATGTGATGTCTGTTCTTCAATATGGCAGCAAATGCTGAACAATCTTATCAAAGATGAAGGAAAGACTTGAACCAACCAAAATGTGGTTTTGCAGAAAGATGCTAAGGATACCATGGACCAAACATGTTAACAACAACAAGGTTATGGAGAGGATGAAAACTAAAAGTAAACTGATAGTTAACACCAGAAAGAGACTGCTGAAGTTTCTGGAACAAGTAATGAGGAAGAAGGGCTTGAAGAATCTGATATTCACAGGGTGGATAGAGGGAAAGAGGGACAGGGGAAAGCAATGCATGACATACTTAATGGGCTTGAGCAAATGAATGGCAGAGCAGGGTTTGGAAGAGGTAACAACAGAAAGGGTGTTAAGAGCTACAAGGGATAGGGAGATTTAGAAGGCCACGATCACCTATGTCCTGAAGGGACACAGCACACAGATTATCAGCTGAAAGTTACATGATATTTTGTTCATACAGATATAAAGATATTGTGAAAATGTTATCAACATCATGTGGTTAATTCCAATTTTGTTGTCAAAACTTTCAGCATAAAATCTGATACTATAATAACAGAGATACTAAATGGAAGCTATAGAGTGATTAGATAGAGCAAAAAGATAAAGTTCTCAATTTGAGGATATATTTGTTTGTTGTCAATTATTTAAAGCCAAAATATATAATTATTTTTTATTTTCTTTTAGCGAGTGAATATTGCATTAACAATTTTTGGAGAATGATAAGGCTTTTTCAAGATAAAAGTACTATCCATTACACCATCCATACATCCAATTTAAAAAAGAAAGAAAAAATAATGTGTTGAAGGTTGCTAAGAAGCATTATTTTATGCATCACATACCTTTATTACAGTACATTGATATAATTGGTCTATTGTTGGTTATTGTTAATCTTTTATTACATCTTAAATTAATCTTCAGTATATGTATACATCATTAGGAAAAAAGAGAGCATCTACCATGAGTGTAATAAACATGCCTCTGTAAATAGCAGTTGGGATTGACTACCATATGATAATGGTAATATTAGCTGTTTTTTTATTAAAAAAAAAAAATAACATTCATAGACTAAGCAGCCAATGTTACTTTCAGCTAAAATTTATGAAAATCTTTCTCTTGAAGCAATTTTTCAGGAAAATAGGTTTCTATAATCTACTAACACTATCCGGTATTGATAGGAGCTTCCTTCCTATGAACTTTTTTAAAGATGACTAAATGCAAATAATTTTAATGTAAAATGAAGTTATCTTAAATATAAGGCAGCCAGCATGCATGTAAACATAAATAAAAAATAATTTATTTAAATATAACGAACCCTTAAATAGGTTCCTGAATAACAATTTGTCATTCACATTCAAATTAAGAAATCATCTTTAAATCAATAAAGAAGTGTTTAGTTTCTTTTAAGAAAATAAATTTTTACTTTAAAGGATTATTTCTTTCCTTAAAACAAAAACATTATATATAAGAAGCAGATAAAAGTGTTTCACTTTCAAAGTTATAAACAGTATTAATAAAAACTTTGTCACATTCAAATCTTCATCTCCAGAAAAGATCAACTCAGAAAATATCAGATTTCAATTAAATGTCTCAAGTTGATAAATTAAATAGTAAAGGTGTTTTTATTCCTGACACAAATCACGTGAACACAAGTCTCATTAGGGTTTTTTGCAGGAGCATCACATGTACTGCAGATGTAGTAGCAGTGGGTGTGTCTAAGGAAGATAGCCTAACAGAGCACATTCCTCTTCAATCCGGTTTATAATTCAGAGTTGTCATTCTCTTTAACTGGTTGCTCCACCAAGGATAAACAGCCCAGTCTACTACTTAAACCAGAGCCAGAGGAAGATGAATTTATACTTTTTCCATGGTGACCTGTGCAAAAAAACAAATTTCCACTTTTCCTGCTAATAACTATTACATTGCCCACATGCCCATATCAGGAGGTGGCAAACTTTTAGATAAACGAGACAAATTTGTAGTGTTTTCTTGGATTTACAGACCAAAACAAACCTAAAATAAAACTTATATATATTTGTATGTATGTATATATGTGTATATATATGTGTGTGTATCCTGCCAGAAGGTGCATTTTGTTTAAGTTTTTTTTAAATGCATAGACATAAATTCACACTGATTAAAAAATTGGGATGTGTTCTCAAACATAAGTATCCACCATGATATGTGAATTAATCAAAAATATATATATATATGTGTGTGTGTGTGTGTGTATATATATATATATATATAATAATAATAATATTTATTAATAAATTATAACATTGATATGTTATAATATCACTACAAAAGTAGCTATTTTGTTTTGACACTTTTTGTGTCTTATCAAGTGATGTGGTTATTTCAAAATATATATATATATATATATATATATATATATAAAAATATATAAGAAGTTATTACGCAAATCACATAAACCTCAATAGCTCGAATTTACTTTGTACAATTTTTGTCAAATTTTAAACGTTTAGATATCAATAAAAAGTTGGAGTTAAATTTTGGGGTAGTTTAACAATGTTTATTAAAGTTACTGGATTTATTATAAAAATTTCAGTCTGAAGTTATTAGGCAGTTTAGAGGAGTTTAAGACATAAAATCTAATAATTTTTTTTTTTCATAATATATGTTAAAACTTGAGTAATGGAAAGGATCTAACAAATGTTGACAAGGAAAACAATGTTATAGAATAAGGGAATGTCCAGATTGGAGATATCAAAAGATCTTCATGGAAACCATCAAATGATAAAGAAAACTATTGAAAATATAACTAAGTTGAGAACTAGAAGCAAAGGAAAAAGCCTTAAGACCCTGTCTTCTCAAGGGGAATTAAATCAAAGTGAGCTATAGCAAAACAACCACTTCTAACAAATAACTCAGGTCTTTGATCATGCTGAAATTGAGAGTCAAGAAAGACAAAAAGTATAGAATACTTCACAAATTGTGATTTGTCAAGAAATCTCCAAGATAAACTTCTCAGTAAAGCAAATACCTTAAAATATCAAAATTGGACCAAGAAATACATGAAATCTCAATAGTAATTTTTACAAATGAATCCCAGGTGACACTTGACAGGCCTGATGAAAGGGCCAAAGAATGGATTTTATCCAATGCAGATGTGCCTGTGGCTAAAAGAAGACAAGAAGGAGGTGGCAGTGTCATTATATAGATTGGAATTGTTAACCATACCTTTACTGAACCATTCAAATTCAATGAAAAAATAAAACTGAACAGTGCTATTATGATTTAATTTCTTTGAATGATTTAAGCACCAGCTTCACAGTTTCAAAGTGAAGTGTGTATTTAGGACTGACAATGCTTCTTATATAGCTAAGGTTACTTGTGAATCTTTGAGCATAAAAGATTCACAGCAGAGAAGGTAATTGAATAGACACCATCAAGTCCTTAACTGAATCTAATTGAAAATTTATGTTAAATTGTGAGGATGAAGTGAAGTTTTTTTGACATCTAAATTAATCATTTAAAATTTGACAGAAATTATTCAAAGGAACTTTTAGTTATTGAGGTTTATATGATATGCATAATAACTTCAAACTGTGTTTTAGAAAAAAAATTATGTATTTCATATTACTTTTAGTATTTATTGCCAAGTAGATAATTCTAATTGAAAATAGAATGTTTTTTTGTTATTACTTTGCAAAATTTTACAAGGCAGCCAGGAAGCCTTTGCTTCGGCCAGTCAATAAGAAAAAGAGACTAGCATGGGGAAGAGAGCACAAAAACTGAACACCAGAACAGTTCATTTGATGCACATGTTATTGTGCAGTATTAACAAAAGAGCCATTCCATTTTCATTTAGAATTATCCATGTGGCAATAAATACTAAAAATAGTATGAAATACATCATTTTTCTTTAAAAATTAGGGTGGCCTAGTAATTATGGCTGGTAGTGTGTGTGTATATATATATATATATATATATATATATACACACACACACATATATATGACCAAACGAAAAACAACATATAACTCAAAATAACAGAACTTTCTTATCCATAACTCATTTCCATAAATTTATGATGAAGCTTAAATAAAAGCAAAACATTAAATTATAAACTTATTCTTTATTCTATCATTGTCAGATTTTAATCCACATTTCATCCCAATTCATACAGATATATAGCAAAGACAAGACAATAATATTAATCATTTTGTTTGAAATCATTAAATAAGATTTTCTATTACCTTTCTGAAAAATTCTAATATAATTCTTTCAGCAATAGCGTTACAGAAAATGAGAATTATGAATTCTTTTGTTTTGTTGTTTTTCTGACAAAATTAATTAGAACTAAGGTTAAAAATTTGTTCTACTATCATAATTGATAAAAATGCTGATCAGTTAAGAGCAACTTTTTTTTTTTGTTTTAAATCATTTCAATCCAAGTAAGGCATTAAGATGCAAGGGGTTACTAAGTGTTAGAGAATGAGAAAAATATACTATTAAGAAGAGAGAACACTAAAAGACAAAAGATAATGTTTGGCATTATATCTAAATTTTTGAAGATCAAAGTTGACTAGGAAGCAAGAAGCAGGAAGAGAGTTTCACAAGAGAGAAGTGTGAGATGAAACTTCATTATATCTAGTCATTTCAAATATAAAATGATGAGACCCTGCCACCAACCTGGTACTGCATTTAACTTCATAAAGTCTAGGTACCATAGTGAAAAGTTCATCAGAACAATTAACATGAAAGCATTTAAAGAAAAAACACATGGAAGCTTCATTATAGCAGTGGGAAAGAGACTGAAGCTGAGATGTCAGGTCAGGACCAATAACATTGTATTTTGTCAATAATCTCTAAATGTATAGCAGGGGCACTAGACCATATGTGGCAGAAATATTCAAAGCATGGATAAATAAATATCTAAGATGGATTCTGGGGAGAAAATCTGTCTAGCCCGACACAGTGAACCAACTTTCCTAGCAGCAGACCTAGCAACTGATTCAATATAATCTTTCCAATTCATGTCAATGGAAAATGTTAGTCCAAGAAGGTGCAATGAGTCAATAGTGGTTAGCATTATTCAGGCTGATGGAAGCAGAAAGGCTCTATCAGATGATTGATAGAGACCTATATGCAGATTTATCAAGCTTCATGTTTGATAACATCTTCTTGCATAAATATGTTGTACCAAATGCTAAAAAAAATTGTCATACAAAAGATTTTAAACAATTTTTTTCAACTGGGAGCCATTTGTAAAAGTAAGTTAGCTTTCTCTCTTTGCTTTACATTATATCATAAAACTGCATTCTTCTTCGGATTAGGGGTCTTTAATCATATCTAAACAAGACATCATTTTTTTTTAATTTTATACATAATAATATTAAGATATTAAAATTATTATTTCACAACAATACCACATGGTCTGCAGATAAATATTATAGCAGGCTGGATTTGAATTGAAGCCATAATTTGCTGACTCCTATTCCAAATTTAAAAAAATGAAAATGATTTCTTCAGTTTTCTTTCCTTACTATATGTTATGATTTGTAGAATGGACATTTGTGTCTATGAAAATGTTTAGTAGAAATTCTTTTGAAAACACTTTGTCCATCAAATAATTTGAAAAGATGAAGGTAAGTCTATAAAGTATGTTTGTATGTAATTAGCCTAATAACTATGGAAAAAATTCCTGTCATCACAAATAATGGCTCAGTGCTTAATCTACAAACAAGAAAGTGATAAAACATGATTTGCAATAACCAATAATAACTCTTGTTTGTCAATCAAATATGAATTATTGCTCATATTAGGTATTGAGTTATATTTTTTTCTCTAGGAGATATTTACCTCCCTGCCAAAAAAAAGAATGGATCTATTGGAAATGGTTTCCTGAATATAGACTTATAAATATTTGCATGTCAATTAATCTGTAATTTTTACTCGGTTTTTTAGCTTAAACAGAAACTTGATCTTTGTTTTTGTGTATATAAAAAATGATTGTTGTTATATATTTATTTTTGCATGGAATACATTTACTTGTTTAGCATGCTTAACACTGTAGAAAAAAACTGTAGCAAATCCATGGTGTAACAAAATAAACAGATGCAAATATTGAGTGGTACTCTCCCAACCATCAATACAAGCTAACCAATGTCGCAACACTAAAAATGTTGGTCATATATACTTGTAGCCACATTTGAGATACGATTTGGAAATTATCGAACATCACCATTCTCATGCAAATTTGCACAATGACTGTCATACAAATTTGGCAATGTCATTTCCAAACAAGAGATTTCAAGAGAACAACTCTTACCTACATTAACCAAGGTTTCTACAAGCACAAAAGGATAAAGATTAATATGTTTTGTAAATTTACAGGTAAAAAACCTGTCCTTTCACACACAAAATATGTTGGTATTTTAAGTGAATATCATTTTAGTATTACTTATTTTACAAGTACAAAAACTGATTGAATGCAATTTGCTGGGCATAAAAGGAAATAGCAAGTTAATTAAAATGGCAACAACACAGGTGGAAATAACAATAAAGCAAAAGATAGAACTGACAAACTCAGTTCAAATTCTAGCTAGGGCGGCACTGTTTATTTCAAACTCATACCCTTGAGAAAGACATGAATCCATCTTATCTATCCTTAGCTATGGGTAAAATAGTAGGGTATACTGGATATTTGTTATGGCCTGGGTAAGGACCTTTACACCCCATTACTGACAAAACTTTGCACGAACAAAACTCAAGTAATGAACTGGGAATAGAACTGATATAAATAGATAAAAATTCATATTCATTAGTTATAAATTGGATGTCATATTAATTTAAGGAGAAAATATTGCTTAACAGTTAATTACTTTCTTGTAAACACATATACTCAAATGAACACATGAACTGCTTTCATTTTATTAATTTTTACAGCTTATCAAACTTTTGCAGGTTATTTAAAGCCAGAAAATAATTTTCGATTTTAAAAATTAAGAGTGGGATGATGATAATGATTTTCTGATACAAATTCTACTAAATAATCCATAGCTGGTAGGGAAAAGTAATGGATTCATACATTTTCCCAAAGGTATTCGTCCATAAGTGAATATGATAAAGCTGACTGAAATTAAAACTTCTTTGAAATTTCTAAGACCAAGCCATTATCCATTACATTAGCCACACAGCCAAGGCTACTGCACTGGTTATTCCCAAATCACTTATGTAGACACTGACCAGGCTCAATGTTGCTTAACTTCAATAATTGTATGAGAACCAATGTTTCAAGATGATATGGAAGTAAGGTGCTTTCATTTTAAAGGAGAACAATCTTGTAAGCACTTTTAAACAAAAGAAGTAAAGAATTTGGTTAGTATAATATATCAACATCTATATAGTGGTCATTTAGTTAAAAAATGAAAGTAGATTATCAGTTGGTCATAAAATATCTAAGTTTTGAATGTGCCAGACAGTTATTCAACTTAAGGCATTTAAATATGAACAGACCGGCTTGTAACATTCAATAACTCCCAAAACCAAGCTAGCCACATTCCATCATAACTAAACAGACCCTGAATTTTTTCCAGTCAAGATGAACAGTTGTACTCTTCATGAGGCACCTTGTCTTGAACATCTTGTGCCACTGAAGTTCCCCACCAGATTGCAAGTTTATGTATGATCCATTACCAAAGATGCTGGAAAAAAGGCTCAGTTCTTTGTACTGATACAGAAAATACTTGCTCTACCTTTACAAGAGTCAGATCACACAAAAAATAGACTATTATTGCTATATCTAGACCAATTCTCATTTTCTAGTCTTGACAGAGTTCAAAAGCATTAACATGGATGATAAAATATTTATAACCATACATCTCCATTCCTACAGATAAAATATCACAAGCTTCTTGTTACTGTGCTGCTATTTCCATGACAAATGTTCAGATGAGCTATATTCCTTAGTTCCACCAGTTCAGACCTTTACAGCTAGTACACACCATGCCACATAAACAAAGTTGACTCAACCTCATTCCCTTCATATTTTATTAGTAAGAAGAAAGTATTACTCAGACAGCTACTTTGTGAAATATACACCTGGGAGGATACTATATTTATTACTACAATCTTAACCTTTTTAAATTTAGGAATATTTATTTATGCTGGATATTCTTATAATTTACACTTCCTCCTACTACATTATACAAGATCATTTAGTAATCCTCTACCTTGAGTGGCTCTTAAGCTTTTATTGTGTGAATACTTAGTGAAAAAATAAACTGACAAAAATAGTAAGTAAATGCTAAAGTATATTCAGAAGGCAGTGGTATAAATTGATAAAAGACCACCAGTGATACAAGTTACCCAAAGATGGCAGAAACTTGTCAATAGAGAATTATTAATGAATAATTAATTTCCTAGAAATATTTCCCTTAAACATACATGTCTACTCATTATTGAATAAGAATGAGATGAAGAAACATGAACAAGGGGTTGGACATGGTGGCATAGAACAGAGTAAGGATCGTCTCAAGTAGGTCAGAGTACAAAGAGCAAACATAGGAAATTAAACATAAGAAACTTTTGTAAAATGATGATGACTGATATGATACAGCATTATTTGCTATTCACAAAAACAACTCCTGAATAGGTTGATTTCAGTGCAGATTTATTTTAAAAGAAGGGGAAAATAAGATTATTATGAAACAATGTCAAGATTTCTCTTTGAAAAAATAAACATATCACTATATACAGACAAACAGATTGTGGTACATAAAAATATATTGTCATATACATTGTATATAATTTATATTTTCATCTACAATAGAATTATGTTTACATATGTATTTATGAGTTAAAAGAAAATAAGATTAAAATAAAAATATAATTAAATTTATAACTTTCTCTCTCGATATATATATATGTGTGTGTGTGTGTGTGTGTGTGTGTTAACTTTGATAGTTACAGGGCCAAATGGTTAGAATATTAGCATTTTGACTATTAGCTGTCAGTTTGAATCTCACCATTTTAATATGTCTATATTTCTCAAGGTCACATGACTCAGTAGATAAAAGCATCAGTTGATTGATCCAAAAGAGACTTGACCCAAAAAGTTGTGAGTTAAATATCTGGCTTCAGCAAAAAGAACAAAACTTGGAGGGTTGAGTTATCAAGCAGAGTGAATTAAAACTGAAAATCCAAAGGCATGGCATGTGAAATTAGAACAATCTACCTCCATGGACTAAAAGGGTTCAGCTCAAAGTTCCAACAAATATCACCTGAAGATGGCTGGAGTGTACAGTGAGCGAAACATTGTGAATGTAGCAATAAAGAATAGTAATGCATATGGTATAAATAGTCACCATTGTCAATTCTTCAAGAAGATGATTTTTTAATAATATCATCCTCTGGAGCTGATCACAGCATGTACACTTTTGGAAATTGTCTAAAAATATCACCACAGGTTAACCCAAGCTGTGTGAGTGGAATTGGGTAGACTCTTCAGAAACTATCAACAGTTATGCTAGGACAAAATTACATCATGACTGAAGGTTTGAGCAGACTGGCCTTGCTCAACTAGTAATTTTACCAGATTATGCATTCTTTCCCAAAAATCTAACTATGATCTGTTCAGCATAGTAACAGTATAAAAAGTAGGTTAGCTCATTGGAATAGAATAAATCTAAATATGTCTGAGCAAGCATTTACAACAGACTAGCTAGCCACCATAACAAATGGGTATGTTCAGAAACAAGCAACCAGTTATTATATATACAATTATTAAGTTTTCACATGTGAGACTTTATTTTTGTTTTTTTTTCTTTTATAATAATGTTCATTTTGTACAGGGTGCAGAACCACTTAAGGTATAGAAGTACAGATTATGGGAATATGGGGACAAGATAACACTTAAACCTAAACTTGAAGGAGTTAATACTCTATTGATCAAGGAATCATTCAGTTAGTAGTTGGTTTCAAAAGTAGTGGTTTGTGTGAAGAATCTGCTTCAATAGAACTTACATCTCATCAACAGAATACAAAGAGAAAGAGGTTGCTTCTTTACAATGTGCATGGCATGGCAGGTTTTAGCTCTGAAGATTAGAACTGGTGGCCGTTCATTTGAAAACTTCATATGGAAACACTGATAAAACAGTAAGAGGCTGTGAGAAAGGAGTTATAAGGTGGAAAATAATTCAGAATCTGCAAGAATGTAGAAACAATTTTATATTCTATCAAGACTGAAAAGTAAGACTTGGCAGCTCCCATTCATAAATGGCAACAGAACTCTATTTTCAGCTTGATCTGGCTCTTATAGATACAGAGGAGAGCAAGAGGAGTCATGTACTGAATGAACAATACAGGGGAACCAACCATTTTTACAGAATCTTTAGCAATAGATCATATGTACAAGTTTTAACTTGAGGCCTAGTTTGAGCTTGTTCTAAGAAGTTTCTCTGTGAGTGCACCCATTCATCACAATAGGTGAAAATTCAGGGTTCACTCGATGATGATGGAATGTCATTAGCTGTTTTCAGTTTTTCCAGTTCTTATTGTTTAACTCTCATCTTTCATGGAGTCAGTCATTTCACTTCCCACCTTCATTTTCAGTCATAAATATAGCATACCTTAAAACTATATTTTTACATATAAGCATAATGCATTATTGATGCAGAAAGTATAATCACTGTTAAAATTTCAGTGTTCACATTCACGCAAATTCCTGTGGCATAATCATAAAGATGGTACCACCTAGCATTGCTAGTGCAAGAGAGATAACTGTAAATTACTAACATTTTAGAGTTATCACACTTTCAGAAAAAATTAGCAACCAAAAATACATATGGCCTATCATATGATTCTGCTTCCGTTGACTGATATATACTGCCAATACTACATAAATAATGGACTATTCAATTTTGGCTGCATGAAAAGACAGAAAAGATATGCCAGAGACACTATTCGGTTTCAGTGAGCAAATAAAAGAAAAAAAAAAATGAAAAGAGAGAAGTGTTTAATGTCTGTGTTATTAAAATGACAAAAGTTGTCAAATTTGAGTATTTTCATTTATCCCCACTTATTTCTTAAAATAACAGCCAGCATTTATATTTATGATTGTTATTGTAATAGTTTGATAAAGTTAAATATTTAATGATGTGGTTTGGTTGTTTTTGTTTCACAGTAATATAGGTTATTTGATGACAAAATTTAAATATTTTGTACACAATTTTTTGGCTTCAACTAAAAATATTTGCACATAATTCTATACCTTTAGGGTAAATGTAAATTTTTTTTTTAAATATATAGTTTGTAGATAATAAAATGTGTTGGAAATTTTAATATAAAAATGTACTTTTATACTTTAGTGCTGCATTGTTATTTTGCTATAAAAATGTATTACTACTGGTCATTTATTTTAATACATTGCTGGTATTTTTAACATTTTTTTAGTGAACCACCAAACATAAATCAAAAGAATATTTTCCCAATTTCTCAAGCAGAGGTTTTGTTGCCAAATATAGTTTATCATCATACCTAGAATTAATGATTTAGTTGGGGAAATTCTATGGGTATTTTATTGCCATAGGTAAATATTTATGTGTCCACCTGAATATATAGATACACCCACAGAATCCTGTTTTAAAAATACAAATATTATATATGATTGTCTCTCCAGTCAATGTGAACATACGAGTGACCAACAGATAAACTTTAAAATTGAATTACTAGACTACCAATATAGATGATTTGATTATAATGGTGAAGGACTCTGTAGAACCAGTTACTCTAATAACAGAGAAATTGTACATTGTGTGCCACAAAGTCCCCAAACAGCCCTCTACCAATTTGAATTCTAAATTTTCATTCTCCTCAACAAAAAACAAAAGTCTGCCTTGCTATTTAACACCTAATTGGGGAAAGCTGTGTTTGTACCTTTTTCAAGGGTATTAGTGTGAAACAAAATAGATTTAGTGGGAATTTGAAATCAGCTCACAAGTTCCTCTTTCTTTACCCATAACCATTAAGCTACCCACATATCCACATGTAAGGAAATAACACACAAACTATATATATACACTTACATTTTTATACATGCTGATATATTTATATACTATTAAATATATGCACATAAACACATGTAAATAATTGCAAATAATAAGAATAAAAAGAGAAAATTTTTGAAAAACCTTTAGACAAAACTTAACTATTTTAATAAAACATCCAAAATAGGTTGCATGTGTATGTTCACATATGGTTGTATTATTTCAAGTTATTTACCCACTGTGTGCAGTTTCCTTACCCTAATGTATTTATTTGTCTATGCTTAAACAATATCAAAACTAGTAAGCAATCTATGTCAGGATTACGGAACTAACTTTCCTTCATCTCTTTTCTTCATTGCTTCTGTTTGTTTTTTATCCAATGGAATTTCAAATTTTGGCATTTTTATGCTTGTTATTGACCAACTTACAAAAATTACACACACGTACTGATCATTTTTTATACAGTTGACCGTGTGAAAAATATGAATTTCAAATGTTAGAGAAAAAGTTAAGACAAATCATCAAAATACAGTGTTCACCAAATGAAAGACAATCGTAGCTTTAGGTTGAAGCTATCCTCTTGCTCAGGTAATTCTAACATGTTATAGAAAAAGAACTGATAAGATATTTCAATTGTTCTACCTACAGATAGGGGAATGTAACTTTCTTGGAAAAGATTAATGGAAAAGTTCAATTTTGTTTGGCTGGAACATGAAATAGAATTATGCTTCCTCATTTGCTTGCTTCAAAAACTGTCATGAAAACTAAGTTAATCATGTTGTGGTAATATGTAAAATTGCAAAAATCTATTCAATTATTTGGTTTTTACTCAGCTAATTCCTACTTCATTGATTTAATGAAGTGATTAATATGCAGTCAAGTTAATAATATAAATTATTATTTATATTGTTCAGACTATTGTCCTCATCTTTATTGCCATGTTTATGACGTTTCAGTTGTTGTACACTCTGGCCTTCTTCAGGTGCTAGGCATTTCAAATTGAACCCTTCTTTTCAATCACTGGGGTATATCATTCTCATTCCATGTGTGATGCTGCAACTTTTGGTAGCGATGAAGTTATTTCTCTTTAGACACTAGAGAAAGCCAAGGAACCCAAACCAAGCATCACAAAAGAGCTGTGGGACTGGCAATCAAGACCCTACAGAGGAATGAGAACATCATTGTACAACCAGCTAATAAAGGCAACACAGCAGTAGTGATGGATAAAACAGAATACACTGAGAAACTGGAAGACCTTATTAGAAGTGGTAGCTACAGCAAGACAAAAAAAAAGACCCTACATTGAAAACAGAACAACAGCTGTCACAGATCAAAAACAAGGATCACTTCTAGACTAAGACATACAAGAAGTTGTCTTAACGCTACATCATGTATGGTCTACCTAAGATTCACAAAGACGGTATTCTACTCAGACCAATTGTTAGCAGTCAAGGTTTGGTGCACCATCTTCTGAGTTGCTTCCTTGTAGATATAATTAACCCACTGATAGAAACATTACCATCATATGCCCAAAACTTTGCTCATTTTGTGGAACTTATCAAAGATGCTTTCATCCAATGCAAATAAATGTTGAGCCTGGATGTAGTGAGTCTGTTCACCAAGGTACTGACAGTAAAGGTACTATCGATAGTCAAGGACAGACTGACCTCAGACTCATTCCTAGGAGAATGTACCAGTATACCACTAGATAACCAGATGGAGATGGTAACTTTTTGCATGCAAGCAAAACACTTTAGAATGGAATCAGATATTATCAGCAAGATGAAAACTTAGCAATGGGTTCACCATTATAACTATCATTGACTAACCTACACATGGAATAGTTTGAAAAGATGGCATTAGAATCCAGAGCACTAAAGCAAACTCTATGGTTAAGATATGTTGATGACACCTTCATACTCTGGCCACACCAGGAAGAGGTCCAGATACTACTGGACCATGTGAACTCAACAAGATCATTGATACATTCCACAATAAAAAAAAGAGAATGACAACAAACTAGCATTTGTGGATGTACTAATATCTTGAACAGAGAGGGGTGTTCAAGATATTCCTATACCACAAGCCAAGAGTCACCAAACAATACCTTAACTTCAACTCCCACCAACCATACAATGTAATGGGATTGTTCACTGCCTGCAACATCGGACAAAAGCCATGAGCGGTGACCCAGAGACATATGAATAGGAAACAATCAGTATAAGCAGTACCCTACAATGTAACACATACCCAGGGTACATTATAACAGCTCCAATAAACATTGAAGAGAGGGTGCATGAGGATGACAACTCTCAGAAAACAGCCCCAATCTGTCTATCCTACGTGAAAGGGTTATTGGAGAAAACACAAAGAACTGGTGGTTCATATAACATCAGGACAACATTAAAAAATGATTCTACACTTTGCAGATACCTCTTCCAAGTAAAACTTTAATAAAAGAACATGACTGTCTGTACATCATTCCATGAAGCTGTGGAAATAAATATAAAGGAGAGACAGGCCACCCCTTTAAGGTGAGGCTGCAAGAACATCACAAAGGGAGATAAAAAAATCAGGCATAGCTGATCACATATGAAGGGAGAAAGAGAATCACTGCCCCCTATAGGATGAAGTTGAAATAATTGACAAAGAACACCACTGGAAACTATGTAAACTTAAAAAAATCAACACACATGCTAGGCCACAAAAATCTCTTAAGCTGGTCAAAAATAGAAATGAATACAATATAGGAACCAGTAATACAGAATGACAAAGAAAAATTAGTGTCAAAGATTGCAATATGAGCTCTGGTAAAATGGTTACTGAGACATTAGGTTTATAAGTCCCAGAAATTCATACACTGATGTCCTCAAGGATACATGACCCAGTGAATATACATATTGGTTAGTTCCAGTGACTTGACCCAAAGAGTTGTGAATTCAATACCAGGCTAGAGAGTTAAGTTAAAGGCAGATAAATACATGGCTACCACCCTCCTTCTGACATTTCCCATACCCAATTGCTCTATACCCAATTGTCCCCTGAGCTATAGTGGCAGTGGAATGCCTTGCTTGGGGTGACACAATTAAAAAAAAAAAAAATGGGTTCATGGGAGTTTGAAAACTTTCAACATCACACTCCTTTACCCAATAAATCATTCATGGCTGAGTGAACCCTGATTCACAAATAAATACTACTTCATACACCTCCATTTCTGCTTAGGTAGCTTGATTGGTGGTTCTGAAATTTTATGTTTGACCAAGGTTACCACCAACCTTCAGGCATTGATCAACTGTCCTCTCATTAGTTCTGTAGTAACATTAAACTTGATGAGTATTAAATAGTCATTTAGAAACCAACAGAAATAAAAATAAGAGCACAATGTTAAAAAATTATAAAATAAAATCAAATTTAAAAGCTTATAGAGCAATTTGCAAGTTTGTAAACTTTCACCATTGAATCATCAGACAGCAAGTATTGAAATGTGCTTATTTGTGTTTGATGATACTTTAGTAAAAGTTTACTAGCTTGCAAGTTGCTATATATATATATGTATATATAAGAGAGTTTAAGTTTTAAGGTATTTTATATTTATAGAGTAAAAGTAGTTAATACCTGGGATAGAACATATGTAAATAGGAGTGGAGCCATCTCATCAAAAATAAGGGCAAAATGTTTATATCAATATCCCATCTGAAATTATGGCAGCAACATATTTATTGATGTACTTACTATTCACTTACATGCAAATACCCTTGGGAAAGGTATTAATCCATCTCTTCCTTCCAGTTATGGGTTAAATAACAGGACAGATTGGGTTCTATAGCCTTGGTTGGCAACCAGTCTACTGCAGAAAGCAATGGCAACCTACTGTGAGATAATCTTCTGCCCAGTCAGTCATGTCTCTTTCGAGACATGATCGCCCAAGCGTGTATCACGTATGGCACTTAACTGACTGACTAACTTACTATTGAGTATCTTACATTAAGACAAAAGAACAAAAACCATATTAATCCAAATGCCTGAGTGTGATAGGAGGGAAATTATATAAATCTTTATTATAAGAGAGAGGATATATAGTTATATATATATATATCCTTCACTAGTCAACAACATAATTATTGCAAAATAATAAAATAAGGCATTGTTAAAAAGCAAACATGCAGCAAGAGCTTTCATAACTGGTAGTAAAGAGAATGAACTTAGCTGATGCTGACTCGCTATCGTCTCTCACTCCATAAGCATAACAGGAGGGAAATATATATATATATATACACATAAATACACGACGGTCTTTATTATAACAGAGAAAATAAGCGGTGGACACAAATTTCAATAGCAAATGGAATCAGTGTGTTTCATGCTTGAATTCAATCTTTAGGCCAAATATTGCATTTAAGCAAGAAACAGGCTGTCGCCATTCAGTGTTGAACTTTGTGTACACGCATAGTGTGTGTGTATATAGTGACTAATGTACATATATTGAACAATTATTTATATATATTACATGATATATGCATATGTACAAATACATATTAATATTCACATCCCCAATGATGACACATGTGAGCTTTTAATGTCTGAAATAAACTACAATTACATTTTATTCAATTATATAATAATCATTATTTGTAATGACTTGTTGCCACTTATCTGTTAGTTTTTGAATTCTTCAGTATGCTTTTCATTGGCAAAGCTTTCCCTATCAATGTCTTTTGTAGTATCTGGAATAAACTACAATTACATTTTCTTCAATTATATAATCATCATTATTTGCAATGACTTGTTGCCACTTATCAGTTCAATAATGTTGAAGTATTTTAGTAATATTCCACAAGTTTTGATGTGAAAAGTTTTCTATAAACTTTTCATTTCGGTTTTCATTAATGAAAGTATTTTACACTGATTGAAAAATGTAATCAGTTTGTGCAAGTTCAGATGAATATGGCAGATGGGTTAGAATGACCAACTGTATCACAGAGAAAAGGAAACTTTTTTTTTTTCTAACCCAATATGTATGCTGCCAAAGCAGTGGATGAAATTAAAGTATGTTAGTGTACTCCAAATTTATTCTTAACTGCCACATATTATTTATAATTATGATGATACATTCGTCATTACAAATGGTTCCCCAAAATGGAAAATACTTATGACTCAAGCTGATAATAGATAAAAAATGTCTCTTCATTTTAATAAGACATGTTTACAAGAACAATTGCTGTCAAAATATACCGAATTTAAATATACATAAACACATATTGGTATTGCTCTCTATTTATATTCATAGATGCAAATATATTTTGGTTTACGTAGTGAGACAGCGGCAAATTCATACGTGAAGGTGAGTACATCATCATGCTTACATTAATGCATACAGTTCAATGAATGAGTCAACTATATCTGTGCTAACACTACAAAACAGACAACCACCCCAATGAACTTGGCAGATAGGGGTCAGAACTCAGTAGCAAGAACTGCTCTGCTTTGTAGCAGCTGTTGTATGTTTCTGCATTAATGTATATTTATGCACACTCATGTAATGAAAGTTGACTGTGTGTGTGTGTGTGTGCATGTATGCTTTTCTTTTTATTGGTAATTTGTTTCATGTTCCTTTAAGATATGTATACAAATATGTTTCAGGTTTTATATATATATATATATATATATATATATATATGATAAAATTAGTTTTAAGATTATAAGTTATATTTATGAATAAAAGTGCTCAACATTAGGGATAGAGCATGGGTAGATAGAAAAATGGAAACTGATGCTGACCTCAGTGTCCACTCACACACACACACACACACACAAATAAAAAATCAGTGAATAATTAATGCATAAATATAAAATACCAAAGCAATCAATACTATATAAGTTAAAATTTAACAAAGAACCCTGCACAATAGCTATGAAATAACTGTATTCTGACCCATATATTTTATGCTCAATAGCCTTTACAATATTTTAAAATATAACCACTCTCACCTATCAACTACCCATCAGAATAACACAATAAGGTGGAATATATGACTTTGCTACACATAATGCATCATTGATCTGTATATATAGTCAAGCTACCATGCAACACATATGACCTGAAGATGTTGTTCAAGCATGAAAGACTGTTAGTCCACTCTCTCTCTCTCTCTCTATATATATATATATATATATATAAACAGTTTTTTCCAATCAGTTAAAATTGTCCAGAAAACAGTTATATAAAAAAGCACTAGGTGCATAATGCAAAAAATCAATGTGCAAAGATATTAAATATTAAAATAAAAAAATACTGACCATTTATGCTATCATGGTTTAAACAGGTATTAGCTATTTCCTCATCTATTTATTTCTAAATAAATATTTTAGTTTTAAATAAATAAAAGTTGATTAATTTATTAATAAATAAAAAAATTATTAAATAAATAAAATTTATAAATAAATAAAATTTTATTTTATTTTTAAATAACTAAATAAATGAGGCATCTGAAAATACAATTAATCTCTACTACCTGATGAAATTTTACTGGTGGAAAACATGATAGTATAAATGGTTAGTATTTCTTGATTATAATATGTACAGTGGGGAAAATAAGTATTTCATCCCCTGCTGATTTTCTAAGTTTGCCACCTTACAAAATTGGAAAGGTCTTTAATTTGCAGAGTAGGTCTGTCTTAAAAAGTGAGAGATAGAATATAAAAAAATTTTAGAAAATCACATTACATTAATTTTTTAACATTTATTTGTTTTTATTGAAAAAATAAATATTTCAACCCCTATCAATTACCAATGATTCTGGCCCTACATGTGACTAGGAGGTGTACAGACAAGTCCTATTACTCAATTATGACTTCTAATCAAGTACTCATTACCAATATAAAAGACACTAGTTCACAAAATCCTTCAAGGAATTAGAATCTAATCTCTCCACAATGGGCAAGACAAATGTATTTGTCTAAGGACATCTGGGACGAAAGTATATACCTGTTCAAGACTGGAATGGGCTACAAGACAATTGGCAAGCAGTTAGGTGAGGAGGAGTCAACTGTTAGTGTGATAAGAAAATGGAAGAAACACTATTTGCCTTTCAATGACCATGAGTAACACACTACTAAAATCATGTAGTGCCCGCAAGGTCCCCCTACTCAAGAAGGCACATGTACAGGTCTGTACAAAGTCTGCAAATGAGCACCTGGCTGATTCAGAGGAGAATTTAGAGAAAGTGCCGTGGTCAGAGGAGACTAAAATTTTTGGGAATCAACACAACTTGTCATGTTTGGAATAAAAAGAAAATTGCTGACTTGGACCCCAAGAATACCATCCTAACCATTTAGCATAGTGGTGGAAACATTATGCTTTGAAGTTGTTTCTATTCTAAGGAAATGGGACAACTACACTAGGTCAAGGGAAAGATGGATGGGGCCAAGTACAAGGAAATCTAGAGTGAAAACCTTCTTGCCTCAGCCAGGACACTAAAGATGGGTCATGGATTGGTGTTCCAGCATAACAATGACCCAAAGCATATTATGGCTAAGTCAACAAAAGAGTGGCTCAAGAAGAAGCACATTTAATGTAATGGAGTGGCCTAGTCAGTGTCCATACCTTAATCCTTTAGATAATCTGTGGAGGGAGCTGAAGCTTCAAATTGCCTAATGACAATTACAAACATTAAGAATTTGGAGAGGATCTGCAAGAAGGAGTGGGCCAAAATCCCTCTTTGAGACCTGTAAAAACTTGGTAGCCAATTACAGAAAATGTCTGGCTGCTGTGCTTGCCCACAAGAGTTTTTTTTAACCAAGTACTGAGTTATATTTTGCTATGGGCTGAAATATTTATTTTTTTCAATAAAATATAAATAAATATTCAAAATAAAATTATAGATGGTTTTTATTTTTGTAAGGTGGCAAACTCAGGAAATCAGCAGGATATGAAATACTTATTTTTCACACATACATATATACACACACACATATATATATATATATATATATAAAAATATATATATATATATATATATATATATATATATACATACATACACACACACACACACACACATATATATATATATACACACACACACATATATATATATACATAACACACACACAAAATCCTTGATATTGAGTAGTTTTACCCATAAATTTACCATTCCTTAAAAACAATATTTTATCATATAGTTTTAAGGTATTCTAGATTTATAGGGTAAAAATTCTAAATATCTGAAATAGAACATATGTAAATATAATCAGTGCATTCAATATATATATATATATATATATATCAAACTACAGTTATTTATATAAGCATACCTGAATTTGTATAGGTTTTATACTCTGTAAATACTATTTTTATATAGATTTGTGTATATGAGTGAGCAGACCTTGTTATTAGCTAAATTTTGATTCAAGTAAAAACTAGAAATTATAATTTGATAAAATGGGGCATATTCTCATAAAAGATTATTTTTTTGCTTTTACAGAAAAACTGCAAATACAAAAATCAACACAGCTCTAATGACTAACAGGAAAGAAAAATTTCAAAGAGTGCAAATGACAAAATGCATACAAAAAGCAATAGTCAGAAACCAGAATTGCTGGCAAAAGTATTTAAAGCCAGGATGTAAAATTGTAAGAGTGAAACAAGAAAAAACAATTCACTGAAGTTTAAAAATGAATACAGAGTTTGTTTGTTTTTTTAAAAATCCTTCATACCATGAATACCTTGTTACAAGATGAAACTTTTTCATTTGAAACCTGAAGGAACACTTATTAACTCTGCTTTTTTTAACTTTAAGATAACTATGGGTTGTCTGGAAAGTTCATGCCAATTTTCAGTTGTTAATGTTCCAACACATTAGAAAATGTCAAAATTATCAACAGATATAATATGCTTACATTTCCAAGTAGAGCACTCTTCAAACTCTCTCATAAGAAAGTTTAAAATTATTTAATTTGTGTCAACGTTGTATCCCGATGAAAATGGAAGACTATAAGGTGAATTTTAGAGACTTGCTTTTTTATTACTGTAATTATGATGATGTTTGGTTTTCACATGACATGAATGAAAATAATGTTTTGGATTGGATTTCTATCTCTGATCTGCTGTATAAATGCAATGAAAATGCAAATTTTTCAAGCAAATTGTGACAGATGATGATAAGCGGATCATTTACAACAATTTTTAACAAAACAGGTACAGAGTGAGTGACATGAGCCAACTTTAGCCACCCCAAAAGCTGGTCTTAATCCTAAGAAAGTCATGCTGTACATCTGGTGGGACTGCAAAGGAATGAGCCAGACAATGAGTTAATTGATTTGGAAAAGACCTGCTTGTAAATAGAAAAATTAAAAGCAGTAATTCAAGAAAAGTGCCCAGTATTGGCAAACAGAAAAGGTGTCATTTTCCATCAGGATATTGCCAGACCTCACATTTCTTTGGCAACCTGGCAAAAATTGTGGCAGCTTGGTTGGAATGTGTTACCCCACCCACTATATTCACCAGAAATTGCTTTTTCAGATTTTCATTTGTTCAGGTCTTTGCAAAATAATCTCAGTGGTAAAAACTTTAATTCTTTGGATGACATACAAAAACAGTTTAATGAGGTCTTTGCCCAGAAACCACCAAAATTCCAGGAAGATGGAATCTTTAAGTTGAAGGAAAAAATGGAGAAATGTATAACAAAATGGTTCATATTTAGTTGAATGATTATTTAATAACATAATGTGTTTTGTGTTTTAATTTCCTTTAAAAATTGGCATGAACTTTACAGACAATGAATATTGAGATTGAATAAAAAGACATTCCTAACTATGAATAGGAAAAACTAGAGGTAGACTCTTGTGAGAACGATCATCTTAATAAGGTATTTTCAGTAGACAAAGAACATGATGAAGTTACTTTATTCTCAACAGTTAATAATGCAGATTATACTGAAGTAAAAAAATAAAGAATTATATAGCTGGTCAATAACTAAGTGTATTCTGTTATACCAGACTTGGGTTAAAATAGAATTACAACATGGATTTGCAGCAAAAAAGAGATACAGGGACTTTAATCATAGCAAGACTGGTCGTAAAAGGGTGTCAAGATAGAAACTCAGAACTGGCTAG
Source organism: Ascarosepion bandense (assembly GCA_037127315.1). Lineage (NCBI taxonomy): Eukaryota > Metazoa > Mollusca > Cephalopoda > Sepiida > Sepiidae > Ascarosepion > Ascarosepion bandense. Next base: position 13,600,557 of record JBBBDQ010000851.1, read on the forward strand.
AAGTGACTTACCTATCCGCTCAAAGAAGAACCTACAAATTATCCTGACCATCATTGCAGCTTTAAGGTGAATATGTAATTAGATGGATACCAAAAAAAGCTTTTTAGCAAAGGAAAAATAATTCATTTGCTTCTGAAATCAATGCTGGACAATTTAACAGCAGTGATTTTAAAATTAAAAATAAAAGTGTTTGCAAAATTGTCACTATCTTAAGATATTTTTGTATAAGTTTGATTTAAACTTTGATAATGCAAAATTTAACTTTACAATTTAGATATCTGGACAGTGATTTAACAGAGGATTGAAAGTGCAACACTGATATCCAAAGTTGCATTAGGATAGCAAAAAAAATGTTCCAAAAGATAAAGTATTAAGAAACAGGAAAATTATGCTGTAAACAAAAAAAGAAGTGTATTGTCATATCAGTCATTGCATATGGTAGTGAATGCTGAACAATCTCCTCACAAATAAAGAAGAGACTTGATGCAACAGAAATGTGGATCTAAAGATGGATGCTTATAATACCACAGACTGAACATATGTGCAAACGACAAAATTTTAGATAAAATGGAAACAAAAAAGACACTTATACTTATCATCAAGAAGAGAAATTGAAATCTTTAGGGTACATAACGAGAACAGAAGGCTTGAAAATTTTCATACTCACAAGAAAGATTGAAGGCAAAGGGTACAGAGTAAAACAACACATAATCTGTCTTGTGAGCTTGTGTAAATGGATGACAGGGTTAGTTTAGAAGAGATAACAAAAAGAAAAAAATTATTAAGAACTACAAGGGACAGGAAATTGTGCAGAACCATGATCACCAACATCCTGAAGAGACCCAGTACATAAATGAAGATAATAGTTTCAAAACGACAAGAGTAGTGATATTTCTAAAGTAAAAAAAGGTTATAGTTGAAAAACCCCTTCAGAAAAACTGATAAATTTAGTGCCCAGAGAATATCAGCATAATTTTTGCAATATTAAGTTTTAAGCTGAAGTGTGAATTGCAAATTAGAGACACCAAAATCAAACAAGAGTCTACCTATAGTTTTTCCTATTCATAGTTAGGAATGTCTTTATTCAATCTCTATAATATTCATTGTCTGGAAAGTTCATGCCAATTTTTAAGGGAAATTAAAACACAAAACACATTATGTTATTAAATAATCATTCAACTAAATATGAACCATTTTGTTATACATTTCTCCATTTTTTCCTTCAACTTAAAAATTCCATCTTCCTGGAATTTTGGTGGTTTCTGGGCAAAGACCTCATTAAACTGTTTTTGTATGTCATCCAAAGAATTAAAATTTTTAATATCTAGGAAATGTTTTAATAGAGGAAAAAAAGTGTGACTTCGAAATCGAAAGGTGTTCTGGGGATAGCCAAAGAATCAGAAATGTAATTAAAATACTAAACACTACTTCCCCACTCCTAGCTAAAACAATATGTCTTAAGTTCTATAAATGAAGTTGAGATATCTGGTAGGCTAATGTTTACCCAGTCACCTTAGACTACTAGTATTTGTATTAAGTTTAACAGTATAATACAGCATGCATTGTGGTGAAGTGGATATCAGCTTGGAATGAGAAATCGAGGAGCCGAGTTCGAATTCAAATACTCTTAAGAAAGATATTAATTCATTTCTTCCCTCCAGTTATGGGTTAAATAACAGGACTGATTGGGTTCTATAGCCTTACCTGGCAACAAGTCTATGGGACAATCTTCTGCCCAGCCAGTCATGTCTCTTTCGAGACAAGATCACCCAAGCGTGTATCACATATGGCACTTAACTGACTGACTGTATAGTACAGCAATATTTAATACAAATGAAGATGCTTATATGCCATCAAATACAGTAATTGCTCAGACACACTAATAAATAAATAATGAAACCTATGCACATTATATAACTAGTCCCAAAATGGAACTTACTCATCTGAAGCCAAATATAAAATTATTTTTTATGAAAAAAATCAAAGAGATTCAGCAAAGATGCTTACATTCTTAAAATGTATTTATACATTTACAAAATCTTCATAATGTAAAATTTTATTATAATTCAAGAAATCCAACTTCTTTTATATCCTGAACTACTTTTTCAAGAGCTGATAACTGATAATAGTCAATACCTGTGGTGTTCCACCAGTTGCATAATAAAATTTTCTGTGAATAAATTCTTGGTTTTGGTGTTACTATCAATTTGACAAAAAGTAATAATAATTGTATTTGCTATCAATATACAGAAATCATTTCTCATCTTTTGTAACCATTCAGAAAAAAAATGAGGTTTCATTTTTCGTTAGCAGGCTGTTGCAAATAGTTGGACATTGTACTCAATTCTCTGGTGAGAATTTATGAGGAACACAAATTTTGTCCCATTTTTATTGAATTTGAATATTTCTGTTTCTTTTAACATGATGCTTTGTACCGTTTTTTCAAAATTTTTGCTGCTTTGACAATTATATAATGCAACAAATATGCTGAGGAGATTATTTTCCTGACTGCTTTGTCTTTCAGAATTAAATGTATTAAAAAGATCATGTATTTTTTTTTTCAATTTTGCTTAGCCACTTAAAAAGGCACAGTATTAGTGAACACATCAGAAATAACCTTCATTGATTTTGCTGAATTACTGCCTCCATAAAAATCATATAACTTACAATAGCCTCATTAATTTTCTCTCATCCATGAAATTAAATGACTAAGACTGGTAAAAAATCTTATTATTTATTGGCCTCCACAAAATTAAATCTGATAAATTCATGTTTACTCAGACAGAGACCAAAACTGCCCAGTCAAAATGAAAAAAAAAAATAATAAAAATAAAAAAGGCTTTGACTTATGACACTTTCTTTTGAGTGTAATAGAGAGATACTGCACCAGTAAGAATCTCCAGAGAATAGCTTCAATTTTGTGCTCTATCACACCTGAAAACAAGAACAAAGCTAGTCTTAATCTCAAAAACAGACATTAGATTTATATTTGCTTAATATTTAACTTTGATCGTCTAGTAGTTGTTTGTTTCTGAGTAAGCATATATTTAATTGTAAAACCTACTGTCATAAGATTGCATTGAAATACCAAAATTATCCAGTTCCTAGCTTGTTCATCAAGTACAGTTATCAAGGATATTTTTGAAGCTATATCCTATTTTTACATTTGCTTGCAGTCTAAAAATCAGTTGCAAGGAGGAATGTTTTATGTAGATGCAAATTAATTGTTAATGCTGTCAATAAATCAAAATTTCCCTTTGTTGTCATTTTTACGATATTTCGGCTGTTGTTGTATGCTTAGGCTTTCTATGAATTTTGAACCAAACCCTTTATTATGATCACTGGGTTATATCATTCCTATTCCTTGTGCAAAGTCACTTCTGGTAACCATGAGTTATCTCTCTTTAACTTAACTCTGTAAGTTATTTGTTCACCACTGCTGTAGCTTGGTATTCATCGAAACTCACAACTCTTTGGGTCAAATCACTAGAACTAACCAAAATCTATATGCATGTGTCCTTGAGGACAACAGCAAGTGAATTTCTGGGACTTATAAACCTAATGTTTCAGTAACCATTTTTTACCAGATTTCATATTGCAATTCCACTGGAAACTATGTAAACTTAAGAAATCAGCACATACACTAGGCTACAAAAATCTCCTAAGCTAACCATGCATAGAAATGAATACAATATGGGAACCAGTAATACACAGTGCTAAAGAAAATCATTAGTATCAAAAGATTGCAATATGAGCTCTAGTGAAAAATACTAGAGTAAATCATTAACAGAAAAAATTGTAATATGAACTCTGGTAAAAATGGTTACTGAAACATTAGGTTTATAAGTCCCAGTAATTCATTTGCTGTTGTTATCAAGGACACATGGCCTAGTGGATATAGACATTGATTAGTTCCAATGACTTGACTGAAAGATTTGTGCTACAGTAATGGTAAAAAAATAACTTAGAGAGTTAGGTTAAAGGGAGATTACTCATGACTACTAGAAGTATGCATGTATACATGGAATGAAAATGATATACCCCGGTGATCGTATCAAACAGTTTAGTTCAAAATTCCTAGCACCTGAAGAAGACCAGAGCATACAACAGCCAAAATGTTGTGAAAATGACAACTAAGATGAGGACAGTAGTCTAAATAGTGTAAAAATTAGCTCATCTCAGAAGTATAGACAAAGATCAGATCTTTGACAATAAAAATCGGTATCAATAAAATTACTATAAGCAAAGACATTTGTAGATGGTTAAAGATTTAACAAAAGCTGATACATTTCATGGTGAGTAATCAACACTCATTTAATCAATAAAAGAACTATTTATCCACAATTTTAAGGTTTGGGTGGTATTGTTTTAGAACATTGACTTTTTCCAGGTTATTTGTGGATGTGCAGGTGCTGTAATTGAATGAGAAATCAGGGAGCTGAGTTCAAATTCCAATCAGGTTTATAACATTCATAAATGCACAAATACTCTTGAGAAATATGAATCCTTCACCTCCTCCAGCTATGGGTTAAATAGTAAGACTTCTATCTGGAAAAATCATTATTCGAAAAAATATCATTGATGCAATATTCTCTTGCCAAAAAAGAATTAATACTACAATCCAAATTATGTTTTCTTCCTAAATGACCTACAAGGGTTGACAATATATAAACAAACAAAAACACAAAAAAAAAGAATCAATCAATCAGGTTATTTGAAGATTAATTCCATTATTTTGATAAAAACAAGAAAGCTATACATGTCTAGTTTACACAAGACTCAAAAATGTAAATATAGGTATGGTAAACAGGTAGTCACTTCCTTTAGAGGGAGGGTAGGAAGTTACCTATCTACATAGGAATGCAATAGACCTATTCTTGACTCTCACAGTTTGATTATGGTCTATATATAAATGTAATACATTCCAAGTGTAAAGAGTTTCCATTCATTAATCAAACTGTTCATGACATGAATAATTGAAATACATATAAAAGTAATCATTTCAAAACTCACCCAAACACCACAAAAATACAAATAAAAAATGGAAATACACAAATTAAATAGTAAATATATAAATATATACATAAAGAACAAATAAATGCTGAAAGACACAGAAGCAAGAAAACCCAGCTTTGTAGCATTCTACTAAGAGCATGACATCTAAGGTCAAAAAACTATTTAGCCTTTGAAGATAAAAATAAATTCACTTATGCTATCACTGCTAATTTCTTTTAATCTACTTATAATGTAATCAACCCTAACTTGGCATCTTGACTTCAGTCACTTTCTCACCTCTGTCTTTTCTACAAATATTTTCATGGCAACTGTTCAGATGAGTTTTTTTTTTTTTTTTTTACTCGATGCCTAGACTACAGGAATTTAAGCATGCTACTAGATTGGCAACTAAGTTTTTACTGTTTTACTGTTAAACTAACAAGATGCAACTGCCACTTCTATTTTAACAGTTTTAATTCTTGCACTTCTCACCAGTGGAACTTGCTTCTGATTTCTTGCTTCCTTGTCACATACAATCTTCAAAGGTTATAATGCAATGTCACTCGCCATTTTTTCTCTTTCTGAACCCTGTTCCTTTATCATCATGTCCTCATATTTCTCCTCACTAAAGTTCGCTCATTCTCTTCCACTCTCTATAACCCCCAGTGTACTAGTAACATTGTTGCCTTGTTTAGGATGAAAGTATTAAAAGAAAAAAAAATTTCATCACATCAATAAAATTGCTATGTGATTTGCTCAGTTTGGTTATTCACTTAGTCGCTTGAATGCTTTTCAATTCATTCTTGTTTTTGAGGAGTGTATTTTTTTTTTTTTTTTGCAGATTGTTGATTTGGCCATTTCATACTCCACAATCAGTTTTCTAACACTTTTTTCACATTCATGCTTAGAAAATATTTTGTTCTTAATTTCTGAGGCAATTCATTTTTTATTTGCTTATCTTAATCCAGGGTTATGTTTTTAGTAAAGAATATATTGAAAAATATTATTTTCAATATAAAACATGAAAATCTTTGCTAAACTCATAGTTGTTCAAATTTCAGCTCATTAGGTAAATTTGACTTACTTCTTAAAAAAAAGTTCATTATTCAATTTGTTCATTTAATGAACTGTTTGTATTTCGGTACCTGACTTTATATAATTTTATTGTGTTACAGTCTTCACAACACGCATCTAAATGACAACATAGTGCAAACAGGCATTCCGGATCAGCAATCAGAACATATTTCAACATACAAAACAGAACAGCAGGTATTCCAGATCAACATACTGCAATCAGAACAGCAGGTGTTTTGAATAAACATGTTCCAACAGAACAAGGTTCGGGATCAACAGCCTGCATGGGAATGACAAGCATTCTGGTTCAACCACAAAACTACTTGTCAAAATATAACAGAAAAATCAAAATATCAATCTATGCCTCCTTAAAGCTTCATTATAAATAATTTGTTGTATTACTGCACAATTTTACTCACTTTATTTCTTCCAGGAAATAAGTGCCTAAAACATATAAATATAATAAATATAAATATAGTAAATATGTTGAGCCAAATAACTAACAATAAGTCATATAATTGCCATAAATAAACAAAGCTTTGATTGTGTTATGTTTGACAACATGTGCTTGTTAACACAATTTCCAGTTGTTCTGCATTTGTTAGTCATAGAGATGAAGATGGGGTTTGAAAATAAATGTATAAACAATGGAGCTGAAAGATATAACAGAAACTCAACACACTACAGAGGTTCAACTAATAGTTGCACTGAGAAATTGGCAACAAATAAAAGTTAAGGAAGACTTCAACAATTATCACTTTCTACTTTTGGATCTGTAAATAAAATTTTCTGTGCAAATAAATGTGTACAACTATAGCAGTAACAAAATTTCAAAATTACATATCTTTTTAAACATTTCACTTGAAAAAGCCTCTACCCTCTTTTCCTTATATATGCACAAAATTTCATTAGAAACAAACAATAACATTGGACAGTTAGGTTCTTCTATATGGCAGTGAATGCTGGACAATCTCAAAGATGAAAAGACTTCAAGCAACCAAAATGTGGTTCTACAGAAAGATGCTGACAATACTATGAATATGAAAAGGTTTTGAAGAATTGAAAACAAAAAGGAAACTTGTACTTAACATCAGGAAAAGACAGTTGAAATTTCTGGGACATAATGAGAAAGGAGAGCTTGCAGAATAGGATACTCACAAGATAGATAAAGGAAAAAAAGACAGGGGAAAGCAACATGTGACATACTTGATTAGCTTGAGCAAGAATATGGTAGAGCAGGGTTTGGGAAAAATACCAAGAGAAAAGGTGTTAAGAGATAGGAGGATGTAGAGGGCCATGATCACCTACAGTGCATAAAAGAAGATTGTCATTAGATTTGTTTTATGCATTGCCATTAAAAAACTGTAGGAGCTACTAGACAAAATAGTAAAGAAAAGTAGGAAGGAAGGACTATCAATTGTAAGAAGACAGGATGTATGGCCATTAGCAAGAGGAACAACTCAAGATATAAGCTACAAATTCAAGACAACAAAATCAACTAAGTAGAAAAATTTAACTATCTTAACAGATGACAAAAAATATAACACAGAAATCCAAAGGTGCAATGGAATAGCAAAAGATGTCTGCCAAAAGTTAATCAAAAACAACACTCATACTTAGGATGAGAAAAAGACAGTTACAGTTTCTGGGATACACAAAGAAGAAAGAAAGCTTGGAAAAGTTAACACTAGAGAGGTTGAGGTAAATGGCAACTAATCTACCAAACAAGCTTGTGTAAATGGATGTTGGAACAGGGATTGGATGGAATAGTAAGAAAACAAACATTACTTAGAGCGACAAAGTATATGAAGTCATGGAAAGATATGACAGATCAAATCATGAGGTCAAGAGATTGGCATTGAAACTTACAGTATATCAGGCTTTAAAAAATAGCTCAATAGTTATTATAGTACATGCTGATAAAAAGACTTCATTGAATCATTATATGTTAGGATGAAAACTTGAGGGTAATAAATTTCATTGAATCATAATACATTGGGATGAAAAACTTATAAAGAGTAAAATAAGTAAACACCTAATGTGCAAATTTTGAGCAACTGCTCAAGTGAAATAGTTATGTCAATATATAACATATATAAACAGGTCTCCTTTCTTCATTTATTTATTACATTTTTTTATTCTAGGCTATTTCTTTATTTTTATACTAAAAATTAATCTGGTAAAAAAATTAAAAAATTAGTATTATTTTAATACTCCTGACATGAAAAAATATAGAAATATATTAGCTTATATATATATATATATATATATATATATATTCCCTCAGGCAAATCAGCTTTCTGTTCTTAACATGCTTCTTCCTGCTAATTTTCTATTTTTATGATTAATTACTATTTTTGTTTAATTTGTTTCTTGACCTCTTTCAACATCAATGATAAAAACGAAACTGATTATCATAATTACCTGACTTGTTATGCTTTTCTCAAATAAAATTATCTAAGAAAATTTAATGATAGACAAAGCTATTTTAATTCAGGTTATGCTGAGAAACTTGTTAGTGTGATATCAATTTTATAGGAGTAAATAACTCTAGATAAGAATGAAGCAATTTTTAAAAACATGGAACGCAAACAGACTCACTGTCATTTACAAAAACAAAAAAAAAAACAGTAATAATCTGTATAAGAACACCCTAACAAAACCAGTATCAAGTAACTTTGACACACATTGACTTTCTAAGACTATTATCCTCATCTTTGGTGCATTTAGCCTAAATACATTTGATCATGATTAGAATAAGTAAACATTTTATTTAAAATATTTTTATGCAGTCCTAAAAGCAATAAATCACTTCAAGGCATAAATGGCAGCTAATTTATTGGTTTCTTTTTATAATATAGTCCCATGGTTGATTTATTCAGCAAAAATGGAGTAAAAATTGATTTAAACTCATGGAAAGAGAACATTATGCTTTTTACCTATCCAGATAATAAGCTTAGGTGCAAAGAGAGACAAAGAGTTATTAAATAGCCTAGACAGTATGTTAAAATATCATTCTATGACCAAAGAAAAAACCCTTTAGCTGTTTCAACCTCGCCACCACCCACACAGTAAACACCACTGCACCCACCCTCTACACTGTGTAGCACCTGCTAATTCTCATACAATAAAGCCATGGTAAAGTCAGATTTGATATAAACAGACATTTTATTTGCAGTTAGATTTTTTTGTTCCTTGCTTTCTCTTTTGGAAATTAGTCCTGGGTATGACAATAAACTACATCCAGCAGCAATGTCTCTGATATGGAAGATTGAAAGTTTTGAGGAGTGTGGAACCACCTCTTAATTGCTGTTGTTTCCAGGTCCACCTAGGGTGGTAGCACCTATTAGGGTCCTAGCTATTGACAAATAGAGAATTTCCAAACAAATATCGAAACAATGAGCAAGAATAAAATACATATTTATAGTAAAATGACTAATTATACATTTTATCTGTAGTTGAAGGCATACAATTGGATTCAAAATATATTTTGGTGAAGCCATAAGATTGTTGAAAATACTTAGATTTTGGTATTAAATAACTCATAGAGATTGACATGCCACTAAGCAAAATCAATCTTCTGCAGATGACAATGTACATAAGCATACAGAAGAAAATGTTAGAAAGTGAGGCAGAAGGAATTTCTAAAATGACCAACAATACCTTTTTTATTGTAAAATTGAAAACAATGGCGAATTGGCATGTATTGGTCAGATGGAGAATCAGACAGCATTTCATGGTAAACAGAATTGGCGTTGCTTGTAGCAGTTTATATTTACTGTGCTGAGCACTCATTGGCTGAGTGGTAGCCAGGTTGAGTGCATAAAACTTGGTATGCTCATTTTGAGCGGGGTCGTTGTCATTCGTATTTGTCATTCGTATGAGAATAGCATTTCGGAGATCAAGGCAAGATGTGTGAATTTGGTGTGCCTGTTTGAAATACTTTCCTGTTGTTGCTTTTTACCAACACTATTTTTTTCCTCTTTTTGCAACTACCTAGCCCAGGAATTGAACTTTCAATTATTATGATACCAAATTTGCTCACCAATGCTTTAAAGGCCATTGTCTCATGGGACAATCTTGAAGCTAGAACCTGGAAAGATAGTAAAGTGATCCTCTGTTGCCTTCTCATTATATCAAGATCAAAATCACCAAATGCAATAAATGATAAAAAAGTTGGTTCACTGTGTTATACAAGACAATTTTTCTCACCAGAATCCATCTTACACATTTATAAGCCTATCATTTATCCATGCATTGAATACAGTTGCCACATCTAGTCTGGTGCTTCTGCTTCTAGATAAAATACAAAAAAAGAACTTGCAATGTTATTAGTCTTGATATTGCATCTCAGCTTTAGTCATTTTACCATTGTTTTAACATAGCTTTCCTGTGCCTTTCCTAGAAATATTTTCATGGCAATTATTTTGATGAGTGTTCATGTTTGCTTGATTGATTTGTTTTTTTAAAGATGTATCAACCCTTTTTAGGCAATTTAAAGCCAGAAAATATTTTCAGATTGTAAGAATTTGGGGGGAGATAATAATGATTTACTGGTATTGGTCCTATAAATTAACCTACAGTTGGGAGGGAGAAGAGGAGGACTCATACTTTTCCAAGAGTATTTGCATATAAATGAATATAATGAATCCAATTGAAATTATAACTCAGCTCACTGATTTCTAATTCTGAGTTATAATCCATTATACTACTCACAAATCCTAGCTTAAAACACCTAGTATTGCCAAGCTGTCACCCACTTAGGTACTGATTAGGCCCCATATTGCTTAACTTCATCGATCATACACGAACCAGTATTTTAATATAATCTGGCTATAAGCCTTTTCTTCTTTGATAACTAAACTTCATACTTCTTGACTGGCAGCAAGGTCTCATGTTACAGTGAAAATGGCGAGATGTAACTTGAGTTCTATGCTAACATTTTTTTCTCTCATGCCTCTCACTTAAGGAACTTTCTTCTGGCTTCTTGCTTTCCAGTCAACTTTGATTTTCAAAACTTTAAATGCAATGTCAATCATTATCTTCTGTTTTCTTAATTCTTGTTCTTTTATTGTTCTCTCTCCTTAATAATGTTTGCTTTTTCTCATATTCTCTCACACTCAGTAACCCTTTGTGTCTTATTGGCTTCATTGCTTTGCTTGAGATGAAATGAATAAAAACTTTAAAAAATCAAACTGAGGATCAGTAATAATATTGAGACAAATAAAAATAATATTAGAAACAAATAAAAATCCTGAACCTCTTTATAATATCTAATCTCCTATATAGCAGTAAACACTGGACAATCTCCTTACAGAAAAAGACGAGACCTGAAGAGATTTGGCTGATGAATGCTAAGAATACCTTGGATAAAACATGTGAATATTTAGAAAGTTTTAAGAAAAATACAAACTACAAGGAAACTGATATTTACAAACAAGAAGAACTAAAATTTCTAGAGTAGACAATGAGGAAAAGGGGTATAGAGAATTTGACACTGACAAGACAGTGAAATCAAGAGAAGCAAAGTAATCTGTTTACATTTGTTTGACTTGATAGCATAACAAGTAGAGATGGAGATAATAAAGGGTCTGACATTACTTAAAATAAAAAAGACAAGAAATTGTGGAGGGCTATGATTGTCAATGTTCTAAAAGGATATGTCACATAAAAGAAGAGTACAGTGTACCAATCCATAATCAACACAAGTTCTAGGAGTCAGTTTACTAGGTATTTTTTGTCTTTAATATCATTCAATATGACATTCAATATTTTACAGTTCTTTATAGATTGAATCAGAGAAACAAAAGTTCAACAAGTGTACAATGAATATTACTTCAAATAGTTAGACAATAAACTAATTTGTTGTTATGTACACTCCTGCATAATGTGTTATTCATATTTACTAGATGCAGAGAGTTATCTAAAATTTATTATTAAACAGGGTCATTTATATTCAAAATAGCCTTTGAACTTCATTATATCTGAGTAAGAATGAAAAGTGCAACACAGATTCAAAAGCATATTGGCATGGCCAAGGATGCATTCCAGAAGCTGAGAAAATTACTGAGAAACAGGAAAGTTTCACTGGAAACAAAGAAAAGAGTACTGGATTGTTATGTGATGTGCATTCTTCAATTTGGCTGTGAGTGCTGGAACAATCTCCTCAAAGATGAAGAAGAGATTTGAAGCAACCGAAATGTGTTTCAGCAGAAGGATGCTGAGGATACCATGAACTGAACATGTTAGCAACAATATTTTGGAGAGGATGAAAATGAAAAAAAAACTGATACTTCACATCAGGAAAAGACAGCTGAAGTTTCTGGGACATGTAATGAGGAAGGAGGGCTTGGAGTATTTGATACTCATAATACGAAATAGGGAGAAAGAGAGACACAAGAAAGCAACATATGACATATTTGATGGGCTTGAGCAAATGGATGGCAAAGCAGTGTTTAGAAGGGGTAACAAGAGAAAGGTTGTTAAGAACTACAAGGGGCAGTGAAATGTGAAAAGCTATGATCGCCTACATCCAGAAGGAGAAAAAGAATTAGCATACATGTACACAATGTTAGATTCTGTCTGACATTAAAATTAAAAGGCATATACTGTTCAAATATCATCATCAAGTACAAGTTGACATTAAAGGAAAAAAAAAAACTTTAGAATCATTTTTCTGTGTATTCCTCACCATTAGTAAGTATTCCAATTATAAGTATTTTGTCATTATTGTAGTAATCTAATAGCGTTTCTGGTCATGTCAAAACATTCATAGGTTCAGGACAGAACAAAAGAGAGATAAATTATTCTGTTAAGTGGTCCATGAACTAGTAAATTAATCTGTGCCAGTAACAAATAGCAGGAGGTAATACACGTTAGGGGAGGTAACTTTGTCTTGTGTTCACTTGCTGTTACTGTTAAAGTATGAAATGTCAAGTTTAATTTCTATTTGAACAATCAAAACAGTGCTGGACTAAAATGACATTAAGCAAAAGTTTATCTAAATCATCATTCAATAACCTTCACTTTACAGAATTTAATGTACGTATTTCTTCTTTTTAGTTGATGGAAAGAAAATTCTTTACTTTGTTCATTACAAAATCTTTTGGTTTCTTTTTCTTATTTAAATTTTTTTTCAATTTCTCTGTTATGGATATAGTCTACCTATAGAAACAAATTAAAAAAAAAGTAGTTGTTTTTTTATTTTTCAATTATGGGTCCACGTAACTCAGGATGGACTAAAAAGATTTACCATCAGGTTAAAAATAAGTTGGCACTGAGACTGGGTGATATTGAAATTTATGGTTTATTTATGTACACTTAAAAAAAGGAAAGAAAAAAAATTATATTTTTAAGTGATGACATACAAACAAAGCCATTCATGGAGGTGGGGGTTCACTTCCAGCATCATTACTGATAAGTATCAGCAAAAACATGAAAAATATAAAATAGCTCAGTGGTTAAAATAAAAATATGGTTGAGTTCCACTCCAGGATTTTACACCAGAATAGGGATTTTCACCAACCCTGCTGATTTTAACCCATTCTCACTGTAAAATCTGGTATTATGAAAATCAAATAAAACCTAGGGTGGTACAAAATCTAGTATTATAGGTTTCTAAAAAGCCCAATATTAATTAGGTTTATAAAAAATCCAGGGTATTTGTTGATTATCTGTGGCCACTTTTTAAAATGTGTTTCTTTGGGGGTGGGTTATCTATCGCCATTTTTTAATTTTCTGGTTGGTGATTTTTTTATAAACTTAGATGCGGTATTAAAAATGATTTTTGTTTTTTTTGGGGGGGGGTTCTTTTACTGTTCACACTGCTAAATGAATCTGAGTATTTTTTTTTTGACTCATCTATATTTGTAAAGAAGTTGGATATCAAATCCAATTTTATTTAGACTTTTATACAACATCTGGTAAAGCTTTCTAAACATGATATTTTAGGTACTTATAAAAAATTACAGTTTTCTGAAAAATATCATATTAGACTTTTATAAATAAAAAATAAAACAGTATTAATTACAGGCTTTAAAAAAAAATTATTATTAATTATAGATCTATACCTATAACATATTAGTGCCCACCAATCAATTTTGGTAGGTTGGGGTGAGCATTAATACATCAATTTGTTGTACTTTTTAAAATTTACTGTAATTAATATAAAACTTAAAGAAGATTGATGTAGAAGCTGATAATCTTGTCTTACTAGTCAGGATTTGGAAATCTATTTTGAATTTGTAATTGTGAACTCTCATTTTATTTGAATTACTACAAGCTGAATAATAAAAAAAATTGTTTTATTTTTTTCAAACCATCTACTTGACTGCATAGAAGGCAGGTCAGCAGAAAAAGAGTGGTTACTTCTGCAGCTTGTGCTCACCCCTATGGCTATCTGCTTGGTTTTTATGCTTTCTTGGCTAATGCGATATAATCTTGATATATACTTAAATGACTTAATTATGTGCTTTGCTTTCATTTGAACACTTAAACTTGCATGTAACACTGAGTAGTAGCTGTTATATCAGATGATGAATACAACAATTTTTACTTATATGTAGAAATTATCATGTTGATGAACATTGTCAATGTTGTGATTCTAATATTCTAAAATCTGATGTATTTGTTTTTTTAAATCTTCTCACCCCAAGCAAGGCAATCTACTGCCACTGTTGTGCAGGGGTTACCAAGGGGAAAATGATGAGAAAGGAGAGTTAGTTATGGAAATGTCGGGAGAAGGGTAATAGGCGGATGAGAATACCAAAAATAAGAGTGGAGTAGAGGGGAAAAAAAGACTAAGAGAATGGATGTGAGTTAGTGAGATAGGAGATGTCTATTGACCTTACATTTAAATTCCTGAAGATTGTAGCTGTCAAGGAAGCAAGTATATGAAAGAGAATTCCACAGGCAGGATGTGCGATAAAAGATGCCGTTAGAGTAGAAATTACGGTTACATTTGAATCAGTTTCACTGTAAAAGGGTGGGACCTAGTTACTAATCTAGTAGCTCATGTAAATTCATGCCTAGGAGGCACCAGTGATCTAAGTTCATTGAAGCAGAAGCCGTGAGTGTATTTATAGAAGAGGCACAGGGAAGCCACATCACGCCGGTGAGATAGCAACTGCAGTCAAGCTGCCAAGTCGGTATCTATCACATTACAGATTCTACGTTGGATTCTGTCAGGAACCCAGAGTTGAACAGCAGGGGCACCCAACCTGATGTGGCAGAAGTATTCAATACACAGGCGGATGGTAGATTTATATATGTGCAGGATGGACTCAGACGGAAAACATTTCCTGACCCTGCACAGTCAACTGACCATCTTAGCAGTGGATTTAGCAATGGATTCAATGTAGTCATTCCACTTGAGGTCTGTTGAGAGTGTAAGACCAAGGAGGCATAGTGTTTTACTCTCAGGGAGGCAAGCCTGTTCCATGCTAATGGGGTGGGGGTAGGAGCGATTGTCTATGATGGCTAATAGAGAGCAGCTTCGTTTTGGAAGCATTAAATTTCACAAGTTATTTCTTACCCCAGTCCACCATGGATTGGAGGTCTTCTTGAGCTTGGTAGTGAGGTTTACTTTGTCAACCTCAGCAGATTTTTGGTCGAGGCAAGAGTAAATGGTGGTGTCGTCTGCATACATGCCTACCTGGGATCTGATTACATCAAGGAGATCATTAATGTGGATCAGAAAGAGCATAGGACCTAGAATAGAGCCTTGATGGACACAATGGCTTTGAAAGAGCTTCTGAATAGAAGCTTCAACTATAATTATAATATGATTTACTTCTTTTTATAGGATGAGGTATAGAAGCACAAAAGCTATATTTATTTTTCTATCAAATATTCAGATAGACATTCTCATTTTTGCTAAATCAAACAAGTTTTCTTATTGGAGGAGTCACAAAAAAAGCATTGACAATTATTTAGAAATATATATTCTGAAAGCCAGGAACAATAAAACCAAAAATACTGTACAATTCTTAAATTCTCTTGAGATAAAATGTTATATAATAAATATGTAAACATTAACGGCTAACTAAATTTAACAGCCACTCTTTCTGCTTACAGAGAGATGGCTGAAAAGATTTGATATAAATTGATTCTAAAATGTCAAGGTTAAAATCAGAGTGAGCCTTCCTCAGTAAGGAGAATATGTCTTGGTTATAAGACCTGGCAACAAACAAACAATTATCAATGTACCAGGTTATCCCAAAATGATCTGAAGAAAGTTCAAGAATGCATTAAGTGACAAATTCTGTTCAAAGCAAAAATTAATAAAATAATGAGAAACATTAATCTCAGAACTAGAGAAAATAAAGTTTATTTAAGGTTTCATCAGTCAACATTTTCTGATCTGTTGATAGAATTTAGAATATATCAACTACATACCCTGCAAAAAGGGGATAAGAACCCTAACAAAGGATACTTGTAAATTTTGTAGGAATCTCTCTTTTCAGGTATTTGTTAAACATCCAAATTCATAGCATTGGGATTTGATACAATAACAAATTGTTGCAGGAATGCTCTTAATTTAGCTGTTTAGAATAATTCCATGACTTACATGGAAAGAATAAAATTTAGTAGGAAAAGACAACGTAGTTTTAACAAATAATATTAATTTTATAGAACAAGAAGTTGGTTAAATGTATTGAATAAGTAATGTCATTTTTTTTGGTTGTTAATAATGTTCTTGGATAAAATATCAACTGTACTGTGTAAGTATGTAAGAATAGTGAAATGTGGTTACACATGTTTGTGTAAAAGAATCAGTATGTGTATGCATGTGTAGTAGTAACATGGATAAAGGAGATCAGTAGAATATGAATATATATATATATATATATATATATATATATATATATATATATATGGAAGAGTTGTGTAAGTATTTGGGTAGCAATCTTTCTCCAATACATGGTTCATAAAATATAATTGCCACATAATGATGAAAGAGGGCTTGGAGAATCTAATATTCATATGATGGATAGACGGAAAGAGAGACAGTGGAAGCAATGCAAGACATACTTGATGGACTTATGCAAGTGAATAACAGAGCAGGGTTTGGGAGAGATTCCAACAGGAGTAGATGGAAGTCCATTATCACCTACATTCTCAAAGGACATGACACATAAAGAAGAAATATATAAAAATTATCCAAACGATTGTTTTTTCCAAGCATTTATAGGTAATCTACAAGTCATTTTCAAGGCTTATATGATGTACTCTCTTATTGTTAGCAAGACATTAGGGTCAATTATACACTGTTTTTACTCTAGTTATTTATATTTGTTAATGTCTGTTAAATGACACAATGTTCAAATAGCTCACACAAAGTAACCTATGTTTATTGAAAATTGATAGAACTTGTTTTGTATCTGTTATGATGATAAGTGCTCATTCGAACTTAATCTCATAAGATATCAATCCATCTGTTATCTCAGATATGTCATATATATATATATATATATATATATATATATATGGGTACAGTTATGCTAATTATTACAACCTATCTAATCCCACTACATCTCCCTAAATTGTTTAGGTTTAACTCCCTGATTCGACCTATTGCTTTTCCAACATCTCCTTCCCCTTTTGGTGGTTTCAAGAGGATTTCTCTCTATAGGAGATCTTGACCTTCTTTCCTGACATGTCTCTAAGGTTTCGTTTTCTGACTCCTCAAAAAACTCCTATGCGCTCATTGTTTCTTCTGAGCTGTTATGTTCTTGTGGTTCCTTATACAATTCTTCAGCATCCTCCATCTCCGAGTTGTCATTATTTTGACACCACCTTAATTGGTCAGCATGTGCCAATAAGCCTCTGCAATTCTTAAAAACCATGACTGTATTTTGTCCCTTGAAAACAACCTAAAGTTTTGGTACATATTTTATCAAATTGTCTTAGTTTTATCCAACATTTCCTTAACTTTGGTCTTCTTAAATTTTCCCCAAAATTCCTTGGAATGAGGGTTACCTCGCTTTCTGTGTCAACTTGCAATTTGTAACATACAATGTGTGTTAGCACATGCAATACCCTGTCTTCATCAGCCACTGACCAGGGGTGATGTCACGGTTTCGGTGGCTATGGTGGGACTGCCACCCCTAGCACCACCAGCAGAGTTTGCCACCAGGCAGGGTATGAAGATAAACTTGGTGATTGTCCCTCTTGTATATTCTCATAAGAAAGTAAATAAAACAATCATTCCTCTTTGCAGTTTGTATCAGCAATGAAATTTCCTGAACACGTTTGCTGTTATTAATGCGTTCGTGAAGGAAGAAGAAAAAAAAATGTTATAGCTGACCACACAAATATCTCATTTGCACATATTTAAATAGGTTTCATTCAAATTTATCTTCTTGAAGGTATAAAAACATCCCTTCCATTTTCTTTTTTCTTCCATTGTGCCTCTACATTTTTTACCTTGCTACTTTACCATTTACTGACACCTTTAAAATGATTGTTTTTCTTACAATTGTCACATATCTTTCCCCATGTGGGACATTTTTCTCTTTTTGGTTCATATTTATAATTGCAATACTTGCATTTTGATTCTATTTTTCTTTTAATAGTATTTATTTCCATCATTTCTTTTTGCTGGTTTCTTGGTGTTTTATACTCTTCAATCAACAAACTCTGCTGTATAAATTCAATAATAGCTTCCAAACTCATATTTTGTAAATGTAATCTTTCCAAAGTTTTAAGTCTCTGTGCAGTATCAACTAAACCTTCCACGAGTCGAAGCTGGATTAATCCATCCTCTATTGTCATTTCCTTTCGTCCAAGTTCATTAAAGTCACAATACCTACTAGTATTTCTTAGTCTACTGAGATATTTCCTAATAGGTTCTCCAGACTCTTGTCTTAATGCCAGAAACTTGGTTCTTTCTGCAATGACTAATCTTCGTTTTGGTTGGATAGACTTTAAAATTATTTCTTTAATCTTTTTAAAGTCTAAGGTTTCAATTTCTTCAGGGCAAGTCATTAATGATACTTGTTTAATGGCTCTACACCCAGCGGTGGCCAAAAATAAATCCAGGATTTGTTTTGGGTTTTGGTTGTCCTTCAATTTTTTTATCCTGGCCATTTCCTTGAAATACTTCAGCCAAATTTTAACCTCCTTCAGGTTTTCCAAGTCCAACATAGTTTCGTTCGGCAACACCATTTTGTTATGATGTTGAAAGTGCTCATTTGAACTTAATCTCATGAAATATCAATCTGTCCGTTATCTCAGATACGTCCTATATATAGGAGTATGGCTATGCTAATTATTATTAGCTAGTCAATCCTACTACAATATTATTATTTATATGGCCTTATCTCATTCACTCAAAAGCGGCATTCTTGATTTCATATAAATTGTAGGACTTAGCAGTTCACCTTTAGTCACTTTCTAACCAACGACATGTGGCTTCCCTCTGACCTTTCTACAAATATTTTCATGGCTTCTGCTCTGACGAGCTTCTTTTCTTGGTGCTTCGACCACATGAATTTACCCATGCTGCTAGACTGGTATCAAGGTCTATCAAAATAATCAAATGCAAAAACCACTTCTACTCTAATAGTTTCTTTTCTCACACTTCCTATCTGTGGAACTCCTTTCCGTATATTTGCTTCCTTCTCAGCTACAATCTCAAAAAGTTTAAATGCAATATCAGTTGCCATGTTCTACCTCCCTAAATATTATCTAACGCCCTTAATTTCATCAATCTCTTATCCTTTTTTTCGGCATACCTTATACCCATTTTTCTCTCACAGTAATGCCCTGCACACGAGTAGCAATCCTGCCCCTTGTTTGGGGTGAAATGATAATAATAAAAAAAAGTACTCACTGATTCATGTTATTTTGGTCAGCCTTCTCCAAGTTTTCTTCCAATATTATGTTAACCATCACAAAACCAAATGTATATTTGTATAAGTCTATAATCAGGCATTCCTGGAATATGGCCCAGCCATCTTGAGACTGTATAAATTTAAAATAAGATATATACTTAGGTAACTAAGTCTAAAGAATTAGTTCAGTTCTTGTTAAATAAAACAAATGAATAATGATGGTAATTTTTCTCGATATCTAATTAGTCGTATTATATTAAATGGAAATTCAGAAATGAATTGTGCATATTTATATTGGCTGCGAGGGTGAGTAATATTCATCATACTCTTTCTTTAGTTATCATCAGAAAGAAGTATTAAAAGATATAAGATGAGACCAAATGTAACTCAGCTATTGAGATGAGCTTGCTAATCATCATATTATGATAGATATCCTATAAGAGAAAATTTATGGGCATTAATTCAATTATTGTTTATAAATGTTGTATTAACAGTAATTTGTTGGTTGATTCATTTTCTACAGATTATCAACCCTTTGCAGATTATTTTGCTAGAAAATATTTTTTGATTGTAAGAATTGGGAGTGGCAGAGATAATAATGGCTTAGCAGTATAAGTCCTACTAATTAATCTACAGCTGGGAAGAGAAACGGTGGTTTTTTTTACCTTTTTTACCTTTTTTACCTTTCCCAAAGGTATTTGTGCACAAGTGGTAAAAAGCAAACCACACAAAAATTGGAATTCTAATCTCTTATTTTTAATGCTGAGCCATTATCTATTACACTTTTTGAACATCCAAGCTGACAGTACCTAGCATTCCAGACTAGGTACTAACCAGGCTCAACATTGCTTAACTCATTGCTTGATCATACAAGTAATTACATAGTAAGAAACTCAGTGTTATTACTAAAAAAAATACTAAATATTCCTGTTTTACTTTTTAAGACGCAGATTTATCATTATTATATATTAATTGATTTTGACTAGTGTCCTCATCTTGCAGAACACATGGCCTTGGGGATAACTGAAAGTAAAAAAAAAGCTTGAGTATAGGGAGGATAAAAGAAAGGGCAAAAGATGAGTGGGATTCAAGAAGACAGAAGATGGCAATTGATGTTGCATTTAAATTTTTGAAGATTGTAGCTATCAGGAAAGCATGTAAATAAAAGGGAGTTCCACAGTATAGAAGTGTCATAGCATTTGGCTATTTCAACAGTAAAACGGTGGGACCTAGATGCCAATTTAGTAGCACAATTAAAAAAAATATAATTGGAGCATGAGGTAAAAAGGCTTGTCAGTTGCCATGAAAATATTTATAAAAAAGATGGAGGAAAGCCATGTCACATCTATGAGAAAGTGACTACATTCTTTCACAAATGTGGCTACTGTGTTATCTGCACACAAGAGATGAAGTGGTTTCATACTTTTCCCAAGGGTATTTGTAAAAAACAAACCCAACAAGAATTGAAACTAATATCTTATTTTCTAAATTGGCCAAATTTCATGTTATGTTATTCCAAGCTTTTGACTAAATTTATATAAAAATATATGTAAATAATTGTCTTGTCATGAAACAATGTCAGTGAAATAAACTACATTACATAAAATAAAAAATGATTTTGAATGACAAACTTTAATAGTAATAGGTGATATTGTGAAGTGTGAGAAGAAATAGGATGAAAGAAAAAATTACAGTAAAGAGATGGAGAGACAGGAATCAATAGGACCAAGAGTCTCAGAAAGAAATTTAGGAAATAGAGTAAAAGATAATAGAAACTAAGCAACAAGGAGTGCAATGATTGATTTCTCAATAGATAAATATGAACAGACTGAGAGAGATAATGTAAAATATGAATTGTTAGTTGAGGCAACACCTACATGATGACAGATAAGTCAGCTAAAGAAATACAGTTAAAAGATTTCTTAGTTAAACATGGCTAGTTAAACAGTATGTGCTGTAATCCCACACTAAATGAACAATCAGAACCATTTCCAGACTATTACATGCCATTAGATTCCACCTATAATTTCCCAAACTGAAAGATTTCAATCAGACATGATATCTCTGTAAGCTGAAGATAAATAACAAGTCAAATGAGCAGCTGAAAAAGAATGAACGAGATAGAGACTAATAAAAACAAAACATCTTTCAAAATTAATTTAAATTCTTTTTATTTATCCTTTCTGCTTTTTTTTTTCCAGGATCCAAGAGCAGTGCTGGTGCTAAAACCATAAAGATAAGCACTCCAAGACATTGTAAAAGAAGTTAAAAAATAAAAAAAAATTACAAATGAAGATTCTTTATCATTTTGCACTTTGCAAGATGTTTGGAAGATTAATGGTAAGATTATCAACAGTGGTTGTATTTGTGAGGTGCTTCCTATCTCTACTACACCCAAACCCAATGATAGACATTTGGTTTGTGTTGCAACCATAGTTATCAACCTATAAGAAGGACATTTAAACTCCCCAAAAAGTCGTCCAAATGTTAAGTGTGTTCAGTGTGTTGAGATTATGGATAGGTAGCAAAATACTGAGGACTTAATAAGTTTATTATGAAATGTCTTAAAATTGTTTTCTGAATGATCTTGTATGGGCTGTGTCCCTTTAGGATGTGTGCAATCATGGCTGGCCACAACTTCCTGTTCTTTGTAGGCCTTAGTAAATTTTATATTTTTGCTATCTCTTCTAAACCCTGCTCTATCACCCATTTACAGAAGTAAATTTAGGTAGGTTATGTGCTACTTTCTTCTAACCTTTTTACTTTTAATAAATACTGTCAGTATCAAATTTTCTAATCCTTCTTTCCTAATTATATGCCCTAAAACTTTCAGGATATTCTTTCTGGTTCCAAGTGCAAGTGTACTTTTTGTTACCATTTTCTCTAAAATTGTCATTGCTCACATGTTTCATTAATGGTATTCTCAGCATCCTTCTGTAAAATCACATTTCTGTCACCTCGAGTGATTTCTATATCTGTGAGGAGATTGTCTAACATTCACTACCATATAAAGGGACTGATATTACACAACAGTTCAGTACACTGTTTCTAACTTGTTTCTGTTTTTGTGTTTCTTTGTCTTTAATGTACCATGTCCCTTCAGGATGTAGATGATTGTGATCCTCCACATCTTCCTGTTCCTTGTAAGTTTATTCTTTTTGTTATTTCTTCCAAACCCTGTTATACTATTTGCTCAAGCCCATTAAGTATGTTAAATGCTACTTTCCCCTGTCCCTATTTGACTCTTTCTGACCTGTTATCATTAAATTCTCTAAGCCCTCCTTCCACATTACATGTCCCAGAAATTTCCACTGTCTCTTCCTGATGTTAAGTATAAGTTTTTTCATTTGCATCCTATCTAAAACCTTGTCGTTTGCTGCCAGTATAGGTTCTTGATAACTCTAATGTCTTTCTTCAATATGTTGAGGTAAACATTTAAAAGTTTAACAACTTCATATTTAAAATTTTCTGAATTTGACAGCTTCAACATTGATGAATGTTATCTCTAAGATAATAAAAATCAAAAGATTTGATACTTATATCAAAGTCAGACAACACAAGTTAATAGCTTTGGAAACAGTAAATATGATAGAAATAGTTTTGTTGCCACATCTGGTCGGGTGCCCCTGCTACTCTCCTTGGGCTTCTTGAAAAATACAACGGAGAATCTGTAACGTGATCGATACTGACTTGGCAGACCAGCTACAACCACTCTCTCACCAGCATGATGTGGCTTCCCTGTGCCTCTTCTACAAATACTTTTATAGCTTAGCAACTAGGTCCCACCCTTTTACAGTTAAACAGAGATGTAACCGTAATTTCTACTCCAACAGCTTCTTTTTTCACACTTCCCACCTGTGGAATTCCCTTCCACATGTCTGCTTTCCCAACAGCTACAATCTCCAGGAGTTTAAATGTAAGGTCAATAGACACCTCCTATCATACTAACTTGCACCTATTCTCCCAACACTCTCAACATCTACCCAACCCTCATTCTCGGTATCCTTACCCGCTGATCATCCTCCTTCTGACATTTCCTATATCTAACCATCCTTTCTCACCACTCTATGTAACCCCCTGCGCAATAGTGGCAGTGAAATGCCTTGCTCAGGGTGAAATGATTATAAAAAAAAAAAATATCAAATGGAAGATAATAACATCTGTAGACATTCAACCAACAACTATAGTAAAGACACTGAGCAAAGAGATTGCAATTATCAATAAAATTAAAAACGTTTCCCTGTAAAAATATTTTGAAAGACCTGCAGCATTTCTGTTGAGTTAGCACAGGACAGGAAACTTTAAAAATTATATACACGTGAGGTCAGAAATTACAGCATGCCTTCAAGTCAAAACAGAACTTATGATGATGCAACTAAACTCAAATGCAATATGCAACTGAATTCAACTTTATCAGAAAGGAAAGGGTTAATTTTTTAAATATCATAACTAAAATGATAAAAATTATTTATTATAAGTAATTTTTTATTTAAATTTCTTTTTAATATCAAATAATTTAAAACTCTAAAATATATTCTTTTTAGAATGTGAAAAATTTAATATGAAACTGTTGGGGCGCTCTCCACCTTTCCACGGAAATGGACTATTCGAATCACTATATAAAATAGTAGTGATTATACCTCGAAGAAGGAAGTAGAGTAAGGAAGTTGAGTGAGCGAGTCAGTCGAGTATTCAAACTCGGAACTTGATTTCTTATTCCGAGCCAATATCCATTACCCCCACAATGCACATCCACTGTACACAGTACAAATGTGAAAAATTTCTTTGAGAAAAAAGAGGGTCATATAAGAGTAAGTAGTACTGAGAACAACAAAACAATGGAAGCTGTAGAGTAACTCACACACTGAAGAGATATGACACAGAGAGAAAGAAATAAAATATTTGTTGTATTTTTTGTTTTCACTGTTTTTATTAACTTACAAATCTTTCTAAAGAGAAATAAATTCTGTTTTTAATTTAGATAAAAAAAAATATATAAAAAATATGTCATTTGAAAAACAGTTAAATCATAATTTTTAATTTTAAATGAAAAAAAAAAAATTTATATTGCCTTTTCTGCTATTCAAGTGCCCAAAAACATATCCTGAATATATAATATGACTATTAAACCAACATTAACTTTTGTGTGCAAAAAGTCATTATTTTTCTTATGTTCCATATCGTGTCAAAGCATAGCCAATCATGGTTCTCTACAACTTCCTGTCCTCCGTAGTCCTTAGTAAGTTTTATTTTTTGCTATCTCTTCTAATCCCTGCTCTGACAACCATTTACACAAGCTCATTAGGTAGGTTATATGCTGCTTTCCTCTGTTCCTCTTGGCTACAATATATCCAGTGAGTATCAAATTTTCCAAGCCTTCTTTCCCCATTATGTTTTTTTTTAATCATATCACCCCAAGCAAGGCAATAACGCCACTGATGCACAGGGGGCTACGTAAGAGTGAAAAGATTGGAAAAGAGAAAGCCAGAAACCACATCCTAACCAGGAAACAAGGGATGAGCCTCTTCACCTGTTCAATAGACGTGGGTGGAGTGTGAACCGGGCGATAGTTTAGTCTATCTACTCCAATTGTGACACAGAAATTTCAACAGTCTCTTTCTGGTTCCAAGTATGTGTCTTTTTTTTGTTACCATTTTCTCAAAAACATGCACACATGTTCAGTCCATGGTATAATCAGTATCCTTGTGTAGAAACATATTTCTGTTGTTTGAAATCTTATCATCTATGAGGAGATTGTCCAGCATGCATTGCCAGTTCAATATTCTGTTTCTCACAAAATTTTCCTGTTTCTTAATACTTTGCTGAGCTTTTGGAAGACTTGTTTTGCTTTACTTTAAAATTAAAACACGTTTTTGTTAGTTTTATATGATGACCCTTTTACTCATTCCCAAAACCAAAAGTATAAAAGAATCAAGATACCATACAAGATTTAATGCAATGGTACTATAGATAGGAGATAACTATTAAAAGTTAAAGTGTACAGCTTATAGGCCATAATGTGTACAGAGAATTGGTCAGTCCATTTAGGATGCTTGGGCGATCATGTCTCTTTTGAGTCATGATTGACTACACAGATTTTCCTACAGAAGTTGCCATTTATTCTGCAATATACTGGTTGCCAACTAAAAGGTTATAAAATCCCAATCTGCCCTGCTATTCAACCCATAGCTGGAGGGAGAAGAGATGAATTCATATCTTTCCCAATTGTATTTGCACATAAGTGAATGCAGTGAATTCAACTGGAATTCAAACTCAGCTTCCCAATTTCTCATTCTGAGCCAATATCCATTACACCACAAGACAGAGAATAGAGGCCCTAAAAATGTTCTTGCAAATCTGCACTATATAAGCTGTAAGCATTATGAAACTTGTATGTGTATATATAATTCCTATACCATTGAGCACTTTCGAATACACACAAATTATTCTGACGTTCTTTTTTTTTCACAAATAATGCTAACATTTTAGCTTTTCTATCCTATTTCCCTTATTCACCCCCAACCCAAAGTGGGCTTAGTTTCTGTTCAGATGTGATGAATACGCCAACTTCCCCCAGTGTAGCATTGTAACATCTTCAGCCAGCTGAGAGTTTATGAAAACGGTCAGTGTCATTGAACACAATTACTGTCTACTGTGTGTACCACCATGTATAAAAACGATTTGTAGTAGTCAATCAAGAGTACGCCAAAATATATTATAATGCTCAGCCATTTTGATAACGAGCTATCTTTCTTCTAATGTGCCTTTTCAGAAAACTTTTTCAGGATGTTGCTTCATGTGTTTTATTTTATATGTGTGTGTGTGTGTGTGTGTGTGTGTGTGTGTGTGCGCGCACACACACACATTGTGTGTTCTGGATGTGCATTGTGGTGCAGTGGATATCAGCTTGAAATGAGAAAATGGAGAGCCAAGTTCAAATTTCAGTCATATTCTTTGCATCCACTTAAGTGCAAATACACTTGGGAAAGGTATTGATCCATTACTTCTCCCTCGAGCTATGAATTATATAGCAGAACAGATAGCATTCTATAGCCTTGGTTGGCAACCAGTCTACCACAGAAAGTAATGGTAACCTACTGTAGGAAAATCTTCTGTCTAATTATTCATGTCTCTTTTGAGACATGATCACCTAAGGATGTATCATGTAGGGCACTTAACTTTATATATATATAATCTAGCAAACTCATGATCAAACATGACAGAAGTTTTGTGTGCACTACTATCAATACAGGTCATTAGGTGATATGAGCATTTATACTCTCTCAGCTAACGTAAGGGTAGCTAATGAATACATATAATGTAATCACCTATTACAAGCTAAACAAAATATTAAGAAACAGGAAAATTTCATTACAGACAAGAATACTAAATTGCTATGTAACAGTAATCTTCCCATATGACATTGAATGCTGTACAATTTCCTTACAAAAAGAGAGGATACATGAAACAAATGGATTCTGAAAATACCATAGACAGATCAGCAATCACACACTGAAGTAATGGATAGTGGCTCGGATTGAAAATTCGAAAAGCCGAGTTTGAATTCAAATTGAATTCATCACATTCCCTTACATACAAATACCCTTGGGAAATATATGAATCCATCTCTTCACCCCCCAGTTATGGAAAAATAGCAGGACAGAACTGGTTTTAGAGCCTTGGGTGGAACCAGTCTAGGAGAAGGAAACTCTAAATTCAAAACTAGTTTAGAGAGCCTTAATAGGTGGACAAACTGGTTTACATAGCTTTGGTTAACAACCAGTCTACCACAGAAAGAATTGATGACCTACTGTGGGAAAATCTCCAACCACTCTTTTAACATGCCTTGAGCCAGCCAAGAAAATTAGGCTCAAAAAGTGAACATGAGAATAATATCTCATGTTCATGCACAATCTGCAACAACAACGAGTAAGCAAGTAATGATGATGGTGATGATAATGATAAGGGCAATAAAGCTTTAAGAAAAAAAGCAAACAGATAGGATACTTACATATCACCTTTTATACTAAGGACATATGAGAAAGAAGGGCTTAGAAAATTTAACGCACACAGGATATATTGAAGGCAAGAGGGGTAGAGGAAAACAGTGAGTAACCTACTGAGCAAGCCTGCAGAAATGGATGCTAGAACAAAGACTGGGAAAAGAAAAAGATTAGGATGTTGTAGAGAGCCATGATCACCCAATGTGTTGAAGAAATGTAGCACATAAAAATAGTGGAATTCAAAACCATAAGCTTATTCTTTAGTTGGACAATTCAGTTGACCTGAGAAACAAGATGACAATATTTTTATCTATACAGAATATTTAAAATGTCAGGAATGAGAAAGGCCGAAATACTTTGCTTGAATAGATAAGGAGGATATAATGAACCCTGTTATTGATATCATTAGACTAGCAATGGAATGGAATGGTTATTATAAAAGAAATTTGTTCAATTTTGCTTAAGATCTGTTCTCAAATTTCAACTATAATAAAAACCAGAGGGGGATGGGATTAAAGTATCCCTCTCCTGAACATAATGTAATATGATAGTTATAAGATGACATCAAAAGCATTTTTCTCATCCATTGAAACTGATCTCTGTACAAGTAGCATTTGGGAATTTGTTGTTAGTGGTGAAGTATTGCAGAGTGCAAAATAAATCTGGGTGTTTTGTCCATGATACAGACATCTTCATTAACAATGAATTCATTTTATGACATGCACAAATACATAAAAAGGGCAACCATCATGAGTGATAATTTGAGTTTTGTTTAACAGCATATCAACATCAGTGGGTTATTTAATGCCAAAAAAAGTAGTGTTTTAAGGTCAGTCAGTTAAGTGCCATACGTGAAATATGCTTGGGCGATCATGTCTCGAAAGAGGCATGACTGACTGGGCAGAAGATTATCCCGCAGTAGGTTGCCATTGCTTTCTGCGGTAGACTGGTTGCCAGCCAAGGCTATAGAACCCAATCTGTCCTGTTATTTAACCCATAACTGGAAGGAAGAAACGGATTAATACCTTTCCCAAGGGTATTTGTGCGTAAGTGAATGCAATGAATTCAACTGGAATTCGAACTTGGCTCCCCGATTTCTCGTTCCGAGCCGATATCCACTGCACCACAACACACATCCTTTTTAAGGTATTCTTTTTTAATGTTCAGTTATAATGAGAAGGTTGATTGAGTCAGATTTTGATGAAAAATTTATTTTTTATTTTAGTAAACTGAAAATGTCTTCTAGTTTTGTATTCAAAAATGTATTGTTGGTAATTTTTTTCCTTCAAAAATGTGTTATGGTAATAATTTTTTTTTCCCTTCAAAAATGTGTTATGGAAATAATTTTTTTTTTCCTTCAAAAATGTGTTATGGAAATAATTTTTTTTTTCCTTCAAAAATGTGTTATGGTAATAATTTTTTTATCCTTCAAAAATGTGTTATGGTAATAATTTTTTTTTCCTTCAAAAATGTGTTATGGCAATTTTTCTTTTTCAAAAATAAATATTTTTCTCTAAAAGTCTATTTTCATGTATATATTTCTATAAAGGTCTTTCATAGTGTTTTGACCCCAGTTTGGGGGTTAACTATTTACCCATAGCTGGGACCCTAACAGGTGCTACCACTCCAGGCCAGGGTGGACCTGGGAACAACAGCAATTAAGAGGTGGTTCCATGCTCCTCACAACCTCCCAATCACTGGTGAATGCAGTTTACCATCATACCCAGGATCAGTGATAATTTGCAAAAACAGTTTCACAAGGCAATATTAGTAAGAGTGATACTAAATATTTACTATTTGCTTTACTTTGGTTGGTTTATGTTAAAGTAAATAATAATTTAATCACTTTAGATTAAATACCTATATTATTCTGTTTGCCCATTCTTTCAGTCAGTTAAATGCCATACTTGATACACACTTGAGCAATCATTTGCCAATCAAAGCTATACAACCCAATCTGTCCTGCTATTTAACCCATAGCTGGAGAGAGAAGAGATGGATTCATACATTTCTTAAAGGTGTTTGCACATATGTGAATGCAACAAATTCAACTGGAATTTAAACTCGGCTCTCTGGTTTCTCATTCTGAGCCAATATCCACTGCACCACAATGCACATCCATTTCACAATACACAGGAAATTAATTCAGATACAAGTAAATGCAATTTATTTTGCAAAAGAAACACTAGATATATATTGCTGTATCCTTGACAAGGTACAATTTAACAAGGTGTAAATCTGAGTGGAAAGATTACCAAGCCAGGCCTAATAGAATAAAAGGTTTATTCAGAACAAGAATTATTACAGACGAGAATAGTACTACCAGGTTCTAATCTAAGTAAAACTCACAAGTAAAAATGCTCTTGCTCATTTATCCATGATAGACTTAGTCTACCATAGTGTTCATAGAGGGTGCTAGGATATTCAATTATAACACCCCAAAATATTTTTCTCATGAAAAAGAAAAGTTTTTCTTTCGTACTTTCTCCTCTTAGGGTCAGGACTTAGATGCTCTACTTATCTTTCATTCCTGATGCTTTTCCACTTTACAATCCTTTGTATTGGTGAGGTAAGTGGATTTTGGGAAGCCAGTACTGGTGGCGTTGGGAACCGTTCTAACTGGATTGGTGAAGATACTGACACTGGCACCTCAGATGTGTCATATAATAATACCTCTATTGGCATTTCATCACTTTCTTGCCCAATATCACTGGTATGTCTCAGCCTTATTTGGTTGATATGACTTTTGCATTTTAATCCATTTCTTTTTATTACATACATGACTCTGCCAAGCCTTTTTATAATTATACCATCTTCCCAAAAAACTCTGTCGTGCTTAAAAAATACTTTGTCACTGGTTCTGTAGGCTTTTAATTTAAAGTTTTCCCTTTTAAGAACATTTTTTGTCCAATCCTATAACAGTCTATCGAATACAGATCTAATCTTTATTGCAAACATGATTTCTGCTAGTAAAAGTCCTGGGTCTGTATTTAGGTTAGGAGTGATCCTATAGACTGCTAGAAACTTTTGTATGCTTTTCTCATCTGTGTTTATACCTTGGTTTTTCTTCAAGGCCCCTTTTGTATGAATCTACAAACCTCTCAGCATGACCATTGGATCTAGGATGGTGTACTGAGGTTGTAAGATGATCAGTAGATAGGGATGTACAAAAGTCCTTAAACTCATTGCCTGTAAATTGGATTCCATTATTGCTGACTAGCATTTCAGGCACTCCAAAACAACAAAAAAGTTCATTTAATGCATTAATCATATTTGCAGCAGTTGGATGTTTACATTTCATTACTTTCAGCCATTTAGAAAAACTGTCCACAATTACAAGATAAAAATGACTGTATCTGGTCGGGTGCCCCTGCTATTCTCCTCGGGGTTCTTGATAAAATACAACAGAGAATTTGTAATGTGATCGATACCGACTTGGCTGACCACCTACAGTCACTCTCTCACCGGCGTGACGTAGCTTCCCTGTGCCTCTTCTATAAATGCTTTCACGGCTTCTGCTCCGATGAACTTAGATCACTGGTGTCCCCTAGGTATAAATTTGCATGAGATACTAGATTCGCAACTAGGTCCCACCCTTTTACAGTGAAACTGATAAAATGTAACCGCAATTTCTATTCCAACAGCTTCTTTTCTCGCACTTCCTACCTGTGGAATTCCCTTCCGCATACTTGCTTCCCCGACAGCTACAATCTCCAGGAGTTTAAATGTAAGGTCAATAGACACCTAACACACTAACTCGCACCCATTCTCTCAAACACTCTTCCTATGTACCTGCTTACTCATCTATCACCCTCCTTCTGACATTTCCTATACCTAATCGCTCTCTCAGCACCTTCCCCTAAGTAACCCCCTGCACTATAGTGGCAGTGGAATGCCTTGCTTGGGGTGAAATGATTGAAAAAAAAAATATGGGTCTGGCATAGTCCAAATGCAACGTTAACCACGGGATGTCTGTTTTTAGCCATACCTGTATTTTTATAGCCAGCACTTTCACCACAACTTGGCAACCTCTACATTTTTTCACTGTTTACTCAATGTCTTGGTCTATTTTTGGCCAATACATGAAACCACTCATCAGAGATTTCATTCTGGATATGCCTAAATGTCCAACATAGAATTCTTTCAAAATTTTTCTCTGCAAAATGTAGGGTATAACAACTCTACCAGCATACATAGCTGTTAGCAAATTGAAAATAGTGATATTTTTATCCCATTTTGTTACCTTTGTCCAACCATAGTTTTTACGTTTTGTTTATAAATTCATCTTTTATCACTGCTTTGTTTGTATCCTCCAATGTCACTGGTAATTCAAATATAGTATTACAAAGTAATTTGGATAGTTCATCTTCCTCCTGTAAGGTAGCAATCACTGTGTCTTCTTGTAGTTCAGCACACTTCGGGATCAATCTAGATAGTCCTTCAACATTGGCTAATTTCTTTAAGGGCAAAAACTCCATTTTAAAATTATAATTTAGTAAAATCACTCCCTATCACTATAGCATGCTTGCTACATGGGTATATGGGTATATCTCTTTTAGAGCAAAAAATTGTCAATAGCAGCCTATGGTCAACTTGTAATATAAATTTCCTTCCATGAATAAAGTAGTGAAATTTCTTCACTGTACAGATTATCACCAATCTGACTGTATCTGTTCATCTTCCATCTTTGTCGATAATCTGCCAAAGATACTTTATTTGCTCCATTAAAAATTCACACTTTTCAATACTTAACTTGAACCCATATTCATCAATTTTTCTTAAAACTGCTCATACATGTTCATTATTATTTTGGATTTTCACCAAAATATCATTCAAGTATGCTGTTGCAAACTCCATCTCAGCTAACATTGTATCCTTTATTTGCTGGAATAAATTAAGGGCCACTTTCAATCCAAATGGTAGATGATTCAATGGCTAACAGCTTTGATTAGTCTTCATTCACTTTTACTTGTAAGTAGGCATCCAATAGGTCAATCTTAGAGAACATCTTTCATTCAGTTACTGAGTTTAGAAAAGATATCTTCAGGCAACAGAAGCAGGTAAGTGTGGACTTTGATGCAGTTGTTTAACCCAGTGGAGAAGTCAGCACACACTCTTATTTTCTTATTTTTTTCTCGACATAAACTGTAGGGGATGCCCATTCAGAATAGTCAATTTTTGTTATTACTCCCATTTTCTCTAATTGTTCTAACTCATTATTTATTGAATCCAATAAAGCAAATGGAATGCATCTCTTAGGCTTGAACATTGGTTTAACATTGTCTTTGAGTTCAAATCTGATTTGAGTCTTTGTACAATATCCAAGACCTTCTGCAAATAATCATGGAAACTCATATCTTAATTCAGAAATGAATTTTTCTGTTTCTTTTGTGTTTTTTCTTTTTGGCAACATCCACCTTATTACAAAAAGAGTTAATGGGTAATTTGCATAAGTTAAACAGAATTATCAAATAAGTGCCAAACAAGTTTGTTGTGCCTGACAGTATGTAGACTTTCAATTTGTAAGTCCTTTTGATCAACAAAATATTACAACTAAATTCACCTTTGAAATTTAGTTTTTTTAACAGATACACCTCTGATGATTTTTTTTGTGCTTGTCAATGTCAGACAACCCATTTTTTTCCTAACTTTTTAGTTTATAATTGAAATATCACTTCCTTTATCAACTAATAGTTTTACTGAATTGCCATTTATCTTTACGTTTACATATTTCATTTTATTGATAGCCAGCATTTCTTTTTTATATAAGATTCACTTTCATTTTAATTTTTTTCTTCTTTTTCTGTTTTTTCTGCATGAAAAACAGATCTTATCTCTGAAAAAGCATTTCTTTTTCAAATCGTGCTCTCCACATACATCAAATAGGGATATCTTCGTTTATTTTCAGATAATTTTTTTTTTTACTTCCTGTACATGAGAATTACACTTCTCTTAGAGTCTAAAATTGTCCGTCTTGATATTAGTTAACCTTTGGCACTCTTTGGTTACTTTTGAAGTGTAATGTCTGGGTCCTGCTCAATCATTGTTAACACACAGGACCCAATTTCTTTATCTCTCAGGGCTGTCAATCCATGTACAAATATCAAACATTTGAACATGTCATTTGATAACACTCTCAATTTAAACAGTTCACATTACGAGTTTACAAATCCAGCATATGTGACAAAATCATCTTATTAATCCTTCACAATATTTAGGCATTTGTACCGTGTATGGAACAAACTATCCCTTTTGTCAAAAATGTTCAACAAAATTCTAATTGTTTCTTCAAAAGACATTTCCTCTGTTTGTTTTTTTTGGTAGAATTAGATTAGTGTACTTGTTATTCTCTTTGGTTCCTATTTTTTGTGGTAGTAGGATGTTTTTCTCCTCGTTGGGCCATCCTTGACATCATTTTGTAAAAATGGTTTCATATCTACAATAATATGCAGGAAAGGTTATACGATTTTCCAGATCATATCTCAACTTCAATAATGAATTTGATATCCCTTTGGAATAGAAAAACCTCGAATTCCGTTCCTCCATAGACCAATCATTATAGTTTCACATAACAATTTCCTATCATTAGCTTGTTGTAAAATTTGTTCCTGTATTAATTGAAATTGTTGTTGCAACTGTAAGATGGCTTGCTAAGCCTTCATTAAATCTGTCAAATGTTCGATTTTTTTGTTAAAAATATTTCCCCAGAAAAATATTCATGCACAAAAAGAAAACGACACAATATTAAGCAACATCAAATTTAGTATTATTCCTTTGACAACAACTGTTTCCATTTTTATATGCAAATTAGAGTCCATGAAGATTAAAATGCAAAATCAGAGTCAATGTTATTGATGTCATTTTTGCAAATTTTTCCTTGTTAAAATCTTGTTTTAAGTTTGCTCTTTGTCAACAAATAGTTGTATCCTTGACAAGGTACAATTTAACAAAATGTAAATCTGAATGGAAAGATTACCAAGTCAAGCATAATAGAATAAAAGGTTCATTCAGCATGAGAATTATTACAGATGAGAATAGTACTACCAGGTTCTGATCTTTAAGCAAGGATATTTATTACTGAATTTAGAGTAAATGTGGCACATGGCCAAAGGGGGTGTGGGTTGAGGTTGGTCTACACTGTCTATCCTATACCTAGCTAATTATATTCACAATCCAAGCACTCATTACAATTTCGTCATTCACCACAAGAACCTGTCCATCATCTTACAATTCTACATATACCATAATACAACTTATTCATCTGGAAACTTAAAAAGGAGAAGAAAACCCATGATATAAAAACTTTATTACATACAATATAATGCAAAAATATATTCAAAATTCTACTGATATAAAAATGAAAGGGAGAGAGGAGGAATAGCCCAAAAAACAAACTAAAATACGACAAAATATTCAAACTATAATAATCAAAATGTTAGTAAGACCAGTCCCACCCACAAAAATTCAGAGTGGCTGCTGTATTCTGCCAAATGGTGAAATCAAGTAGCACACTCGCTAATGGAGAGAGAAAGGATAAAATAATGAAATGTTAAAATCTGAAACAGACTGACCTAGTTACAATGAAAAGTAGGGCCAAAAACAAACTAGAGAGGTTAGGAATCTAGACTTGGATCATAATAAAAAGAGACAGCCAGGAACAGGCTAGGAACAATATTTACTCACAATAACTAGGTACACAAAAGAAGTTTAACTTAACCAAAAAAGGGTTTACAGGAAACCACCCTATTGTGACAATAAGGGACTTCAAAAAGAAAATCAAGACTAGCCTCTTTCACACAAACTAGACTCGCTACAGTTACCCACCTTTTGCTGAAATCTGTTAATATCAAATGCTTTCTATCAGATCTGATCTTTATCTTGAGTTGATGCTCAAAGAATCTAATCAGATGCTGATAAGAATAACATTCACATCGCAAGATTCCCTCCATCCACATTGTTCAAATCACAATTCCTGCTATGGACAGCTATGAAAGAAACACCATCTTTTTCACACAGGAATACAGGGGCAACACATTATCTCATGCATACACAAGATCAATGGACACAAGCTGTTCAGGGATGATACGAGTCAACAGCTCACTGACATGATCCCAGAAAGGCTGCACTTGAGGACAGTGGTAGAATGTGTGCACATCCATTTCTTCTAAAGCAAGGTCGCACCAATGATAGTTGGGCAAATCTGCTCCACCCTATCTAAAGGCTATATCATTGAAAGATAGCACATTCCAAATCAATTGCCAGGTAAGCAAAAACTCAGGGTTACTGAGCTAATTTGCTGCTAGCACCCAAAACTAAAATGGAGCCCGAATATGCCACTGACAAGCCAAGCTGATCACATTGAGGGTCCTTCATCATGACCCCCTTCAGTAATATACGATACAAATGCCTATGAAGTCAAGAAAGATCAGTGGACCAAGAAATGGTCTGCAAGGCCTCTAGACACTCCAGTAAGAATTTTGATTGATTTCGGGGGCTACATCCGTGCTCACTGCTCTTGTAATGGGAAAAGTGATAGTAAGGATGGGGAAGGCATCCCTAACACTCCTCTCCAAAATTGTATTCTCTGTCAACATGTGGCATAGGAAAGCCAATCTCAAGATATGTTGATGACTCACCACATGTGGCATTCCCAGCCCTTCATGACATAGAAATGTGGGGCAGACATCTCTGTTGACATTATGCTTACATCCACCCCACAAGAGGGTGGACAACAAGCACTCAATCATCTTCCTATGGTCATCATAGAGAGGGAGCACTGACAACTGGTAAAGGGTAAGAGGAAAGACATATTTGACACACACCTCAGCCCTCCTCTTCACAGACAACCATAGTCAAAGCCAACTCTGGACCGACATGCCAACCTTTGCCAGTACCTCCAACCAATTGTTCCCCAGCTGGGAATCCAGCCCAAACCACACTCCAAGAATACAGTCGGGTTTGTCAGTTCAACTGAAGAGCCCTGGAATCACAACCCCTTTCCAGGTGTGTAAACACAAGCCAGAAGACTTGTTGCAAATAATTTTAGCCTGTCATCTTCTTGGACTGCTCAAGTGTCTTCTGTCTCACCATAATGTCATTCCAGTATGACGCAAAAATAGATATGTAATTGGTATATGCAGAAAACCTGGCTCAAACACCACCAGGGATAGCAATTCCACATAGTGTTAAATTGCATGCCATGTCCCTTAGCCAGCAAAGTAGGGGCTCCAATACCAAAGCGTAAATTAGGAGCAACAGTGGGCAACTCTAATGAATCAACCAAAGCAGTACAAAAGCAACCAACTGCTTTCCATTTACCTGTACTATAGCACTGGGGAAATGATATAGCGGGCTGATCCACTTGCAGAAGTCGAGTTTGAATCTGTCAGCCAAATACTGATGGTTAACTATCAAATGCCTTGGACTGATCTAAATTGATCAGCACAGCCTGCTTGTCATCTTTTACACCCTCTATGATCATGCAGATCAGATGAAGGTTGCTCTGAATTGTTTGGCCCTTCACAGCACAAGTTTGCTAGGGCCCCAAGAGAATCTTGGCAACTGACTGCAAAACGCTCCATCAGGATCTTGGCCAAAATCTTTAATGTTTAGCAGAGTTATGGATTTGTAATCATCTCTCCCAACACCCTTGCTCTTTATCAACAGTGTGATCACACCCCTGAAGAACCCTGTCAGAACCAGTTGTTGAACACCACTGTCAAAATCGGTACAAAAATGTGCAACAGCCTCAAGTACAATTCATAGTACAATTCATCAAGTCCCGGAAACTTGCCACTGCTGACCCTCTTCAATGTCAATTGAACTATGTCCCCCATGATCTCACCATCACAGCTAGCTGGTGCCCTTTTTGGTTGGGTGTCCTGCTAAGGAAGAGGAGAAACAGCTTTCTAGTCCCTCCTTACACTTCAGTCCATTCGTTGGAACATGCTGCCACTGTTTCCTTCTCCATTGTCATTTTTTTTATTACCTATGCTACCAGTGTAACTGTTGTTACCAGATTCCTTGTGGGGCACATTTTAGATAAGTGCCCCACAGCATCACACATCCAGCAATGTAGTCATCCTCCTTCAATGACCATGAACAGCTTTTTGTCTCTGCACATCAGTATGTCAAGGATACTAGTAAAATTAATTCTGTTCAATATGACTTGAAAACTGAAGTCCTTGTTCGACACCCTTGACTTGCTGGCCATGCGAGACACCTTTTTTATCATGTCAAACTGAGCAAAATATGCCCCCATGTGGTCACTCGATATATCTATGGGCACACTGTAGACCACAATTCTTTTTAGAGCCTCCTCCATGGTCTCGCTGCTGGCACCAATAAACTTTCAAGTTTTGTCAGCAAGGAAATTGTTTTCATAGAGATAACATCCAAAGCTTCTGGAATGGTGACTAACTCATTTCCAGTAATAAAGTCCTTGTACTTTGTACACATTTGGTCATAGCAAATTGAGTCTTTTTTTTTTCCATTGTCTTTGTCCATAACAATGGCAATGGTACTTCTGTTGGTGAATGTTGATCGATTCAAGACTTCTAAACAGTAAACTGTCAGAATGAACAGAGTCTAATCTGTAAGCAAGACTCACTAAGAAAAAGTGCTCTTGCTCATTTATCCATGACAGATTTAGTCAACCATAGTGTTCATAGAATGTGCAGAGATATTCCATTATAACATATATATGTAAAATCAACTGGAATTCAAACTTGGCTCACCAATTTCTCATTCAGAGCTATTATCTTTTGCACCAAAACATACATTTCTTATGTTTAAATTTTACTGCAAAAGTAAATTTTAAACTAAGGAACTGGGACAAGTGATGGAGAGAAAATGTTTTATTTGAACGACTCCAATTTCCATATTGATTCCTAATGAAAGATGGCTGATCAGCACTTCTATGTAAGATTGTCCCTTCCTAACTAGAAGAGTGTCCAACAGGAGCAACTCGTGATAATTAACAGTCAGTGATGTAACATAAAAAGCAAACAGATATATAAAATTAAGACTCATCCTATTATGATTTAAAAACTTAATTAGGAGATAAGTAAGGAAGTAGTATATTCATTACACAACTAAGATTCAATTTGAAAATAGGACAAAATTAATTTGTAAATACTCATTTTTTAATGCAATTTTTGAATCTTTTTAGTCATTTCTTACTTTTTTCTTTAAATTAAACTCATTTGAAAAATAAGAAAAGTAAATTTCATTGGGTTGTTATGATATTTTAATACAATTAGATTTAAACTTTGTAGCAATGACTATCAGTGCTTTATTTTTTTTTCAACTCATACCTAATGATATTAACATTAAGATATTAATTTCATAAAAGAAATAAATAGAATTCAAACCCTTATTTCTTTTTCCATACAGTGTGTAGGATATATCTTTTTAACTATTGCATGATGATTTTTAAACTGATTTTTTGTTTCTATTTTAAATAATTAAATTATTTTTTAAATGTATAATTACTTCAATAAAAATTCCCTTGAATTTTTACGACAATTTCACTAGAAAAATGATTAGTTGAATTATTTCAATTAAACCAAAATTTTATCAACTGCTATTTCATTGTTCTAATCAAGTTACTTTTCATGTTAGAAGCTATTTTTTTAGTTTGACAAGTTTGCCTTTTTAGTCTATATTATTATTCTATTTCATATATATATATATATATATATATATATATATATATATTTAAGCACAGTGAGTTTTGATGGTAATAAAATTGTGCTCAATGTAAAATAATACAGTTAAAGTACATATTAATAATGAATATATATTTGTTTCTTACTGTTAATGAATGAAACTCAGAGCTGCCCAAACAGTAGAGAACACACACACACACACACACAAATATAGATATATATGTACATATAACATGTGTATTTAGGCACCAAGAATTCTTTTAAACAAGTTTTGTTAAAGAATAACGACAAGGCTAGTGTGCAATTTTTAAAAAATTTTCTAACTTCTAAATTGTTTTAATAAGATAGACATTAAACTTTAAATGCTCTCTCAAATATATAATTTACTTTTTTGAATATTTTTTTCAAATCAATACTCATATTTGAGGAGATACTTTATTCTTTATCATTAAACAC
The DNA here is from genome assembly GCA_037127315.1 of Ascarosepion bandense. NCBI lineage: Eukaryota > Metazoa > Mollusca > Cephalopoda > Sepiida > Sepiidae > Ascarosepion > Ascarosepion bandense. Next base: position 13,640,589 of record JBBBDQ010000851.1, read on the forward strand.
TATATATATAAATATATATATATACATATATATATCTACCAGCCTGAATATTCGAAAAATCTTGTTACAAAAATGTCTTCTGGCAGGATTAAAACCTGCAACCTATAGATGTAGAGGAAGCCATCAATTGATCTGATGCATTTGATTTTTCATAATATTCCTATCTGCTCTGTTTTCATATCTTATGTAAACAAAGAATTTTATTTTATGAAATGTTACGAAATAGAATTAACTCCAACATATTTTCAATTTATTTGTTTGATTATAATACTTATTTTTAATGGATACTCATGTATGAGTACATATGACAAAAAATATTACAAAAATTCATGAATTTATGTATTTATAAGGCTTAATTTGGCTATGAGTTTGTAGATAGCCTCAAGTAACATAAAAACATTCAAGGAAAGCAGAAACATATGAGTCAGCACTAAGAAAAAGGTAAACACTCAAAAAAAACCTAAATACACAAAGACAAACCAAACAAAAACAATAGAAAAAGCAACATAAACTGCTTCAATCCACCTTACAACAACAGTATAAAAACAAAAATAAAAAAAATATTTTTAACATAATACAAAAAACCCTTCCCCACACACAACAAGCTATTGAAAATCATCAACAAAAACAGTCAAAATCTGCTATAGCTGAATGGAAAATATGGAGAAAATAATAACCATACAACAAGAAAATACTTAATAAAATCAACAACACAATACAAACAAATGCAACTGCCAAAAGAAGGACAACTGTCCACTTAAAAATAAATTTCTAACAAATAACATAATATACAAAACTACTGTGACAAATAACATGATACAAATAATGATTTATATATATGAGCAAGAAAAAACATCCTTTAAATAAAGATTCAATAGCCACAAAACATCATTCAACACAGAAAAAATACAAAAACAATACAATGCTATCAAAATATATATGGAATCAGAAAGAAAATAACATTACCACCAAAATTAAATGGGAAATAGTAAAAAAAGCACCACCACACAGCAGTAATAGCAAAATTTGTATGTACATATATATATATCTATATATCACTTACATACATTTATAATAAACATCTAATGTTTTTATTACTTGTGTCTGTTTAAGTGTGTGTGCCACAAGTTTTTTCTTGTACATTTAATATTCATCCATTGCTTTATCACATGTGACATGTATTTGACCAATAAAAACCATATGTCAATCAACATACTGTCTCTTGGATTTTTAAAAAAGCTTTAAATGATTCATCTTTAAAGAATCTCTTGTTAAAATGAAACGTTAGATTAAAGACACTTTTTTCCTACTTGTTCTTTAATTATTCTTTTCATCTTTTCGGATTCCAATCCATATATTCAACTTGTAATATATATATATATATATATATATATATATATATATATATATATGGCTGGCCACTCGTATTCGAGGATACCCATCTACCAGTGCAGCTAGCTAATCCCTGTTGCAGACGTCTGCTCAGGCAAACTTCTGTTTGTTCAACACCCACAGAGCCCACCTGTGGTTTATACTGCAACTAAGCTGAATGGACCTTAGTTACAGTTTCTGGAAGAGAGTGCATTCTCTAGCATGAATAACTGAAAAGGGAAAGACACTCAAACCCTCGGTCATGATGACTTGTGATTGTAACCTGTTTAGCAGTGTATTTTATTAACACATGTAGATGACGCCATTTAATTTAGTCTGTACTGCAGCAAATCTGAATGAAACCAAAATGGTGGCATCCATGAGAAATCACAGCCTGTGTCTTTATCATCATTTATTTCCAGTAAACAACGGTTTTCTTTTTTCCCCCAAAATGGACCAACACAGCCAAGCAACAATGCAATCACAATGTAGAAGTGAAAGTGTTAATAAAAGCTCTATGTTTGTAGTAAACTTTTACATTTAGTGCCTGTGGTTATTTAATTATAAGAACATTTCTTTTGTAGTCTGGAGTAGAAACTTTAGAGTCACTATTGACAGAAAAAATACTGATATATTATTTGGTTGGAGCCTATAGCCAAATTGTGTAAATAAAGTGATATCAAAGCTAAGAAACTTTCAGGTCAGAAATATTTCACAGGCTACTCAGTTTTCTATCAGCTTTACTTTTTACTTTTGTAAGATGTACATGTACTACACTAATGTCAAAAGCTGAATCTATCAAAAAAGATATCTTAAAAACACTAATTCATTTTTAAGACAAACTTGAAAGAAGCCACCTACAAACTCAAAAATCCTCATTATTATAAGAAAAGCTGACAAATCAAAAACTTTCAAAATATTAAAAAAGGATGAATATCACACAAAACTACAGTTAATATGAAATAATACCACAAAATTAAAAAAAATATATACAGAAACAACTTCCTAGCTAAAAATGCTTTCAAAACTGAACTGCTCTCTATTAATCATCTGAGAGAACTCAGTTATTGTATCAGCTTTTAAACAGCGCATAAATTTTAGATGATCAAAGTTGACTGGTAAGCATGAAGCCAGATAAAAGTTCCACAAGTACAAGTGAAAAAAAAAAAAAATGCTGTCAGCATGAGACTTATGGTTACATATACCCATTTCAACTGTAAAAAGATGAGACCTTGCTGCCAATCTAGTACTGCACTTAAATTTATAATATCTAGGTACTATAATGGAAACTTCAACAGAACAATTACCATGAAAGTATTTATAGAAAAGGCACAGGGAAGCTACTTTACAGTGGTGAGAAAGGGACTGAAGCCAAGATGCCAGGTCAGGATTAATAACAGTACAAATTTTCCTTTGGATTTTATCTAGAATCTCTAAATATATAGCAAGAGCACCAAGTCAATGTGACAGCAATATTCAAAGCAATTACAAATAGTAGACTTATAAATAAGATAGATTCTGATGTGAAAAATTGTCTAGCACTTTCTTAGCATTATACATACCAGTGGATACAATGTAATTTTTTTTCCATGTCAGCTGAAAACATTTGTCTGAGAAGGTGCTATGAGTCACTCTCCTGGAGGTTAGTATCAGCCATGTTAACAGAAGGTAAAAAGAGTTACCTCAGATGATTAAAAGGGAGTAGTTTTATTTTTGAGCACTTAATATTAACAAGTCACTCTATGCTCCATTTAACAACAGAATGTAGGTCATTTTTGAGTACAGCTGCCAATTTTAGAAATAACAAGAGAAAATTAAGAAGAACATAAAAAATTTACTATGACATGTTTCATTCCAAGAAGGTACTTCTTCAGAAAAATGATGGTTTTCCTAAAGGAATTTGTTTTTCTATCTTAACAATCCTCAGCATTTTTTATAAAACAATAAAATCTATAAAACTTATTTGTCTGGTCTGAAGAGTGTCTCATCAGAACAAAATGTGCCACTAACAAGTTTCCCATCTTGTCATTCACTTGTCCACATATAATTCCATTTAAAAAGGACACACACACACAATATATATATATATATATATATATATATATATATATATATATATATATATAGTAAAGTTTTGTAATTTGCTTGAAGCATCATGTATATTAGGTGTATGGTCACATCTTGAAGGTTGTCACAATGCATTTAGTAAAATAAAGGAAGGTAAAGAAGTTGTTGGTTATTACCTATTTATTATACATACCTTTCTTTATTTTACTAAACCCATTGTGATAGCGTTCAAGACCTAATCATATATATATATATAGCACCAATATATGAAGATTTTCTTTTTATCTTCTAAGCAAGGTTTAAGAACAAAGATTCTTTCTTCAACAAATTATAGCAACAAAAAATACACTTTTAGATTTAAAGCCTCTATAAATTGACATAACATAAAACAATATTTAACTATTCTAATAAGCTAACATAGCCTATAGTAAAAATACTTCAGAACTGCATGCATGCATAATAAAGAAATACAAGTACATGTTACCTATCTATAATTCCATCTACAGTAATCTTTTTTTCCTATATATATATATATATATATATATTACATGAAACATGAATGTTTAATTTACATTTTTTTCTTCTATGTGCCATGTTCCTTCAGGCTATCATGGCCCTCCACTTCTCTCTATTGCTTGTCACTCTTAATATCCCTCCTCGTGTTATTCCACTCAATCCCCACTCCACCATCCATCTGTTCAAGTCCATCAGGTATATTGTGCACTGTTTTTCCTTGTCCCTCTTTCCCTCTATCTGTCCTGTGAGCATTCAGGTTTTCCAAGTCCTCCTTCCTCATTACATGTCCCAAAAATTTCAGCTGTTTTTCCTGATGTCAAGTATGAGTCTTCCTTTCAATTTTGGTGTATCTGCTAAATTTGTTTCCTTCCCATATGCAAGCAGTTTGCTACTAGTAAAGATTCTCTATTACTGTAAGGTCTTCCAAATATGTCAAGGTTACCAAGCATCTCTATCAGGTCTTTGTGATGTACTTTATCAAATGCCTTGCATAGTTGATGAAACACATGGTACACATCCTTTTGCATTTCTATTGCCCTTTCTGATAACACTCTCAGCATAAATATTGCATTCTTTGTTCCAGTGTCCTTGACAAAACCACACTGTTCTTGTCCTATTTATGGTCTGATTTTGCTGTGCACTCTGTTTATCTAAATTATGATGATGAATTTTGTTATGTGACTCATTAAGCTGATCATCTGGCATAGTTCACATTCATTTGCACCTGGCTTCTCAGTCAGTGCTATGAAACTCAATCTGCTTAGGTCTTCCAGGATTTCATCATTGTTGTAGATTTCATTCATAATTTCTGTGATTTTTTCAACACTGCAGTCATCTAAGTCTTCCAACATCTCTATTACAATGCTGTCTGATTCAGCTGCTTTGTTTCTATTCAGTTTGGCAAGTACAACTTCAATTTCAGATTTTAATATTTCTGGTCTGTCAGGATTCTTGTGCGTTGCATTCTCATGTCATGGAAGAGATCTCTTACATATTCTTCTCACCATTGAAGTGCTTCCTTCTTTTCTAATAAGAGTGTTCCATCCTTGGATTTTATGCATCCCATGGAGGAGCATGTTTCTTGTCCTGTTATTAGCTCCCTTTCTTTTCATACATGTCTCCTTTATTGGTCATGCTCAATCTCTATTTCTGCACATTTTATGCATTAAACCATTTCCCTTTTGCCTGTCTGCATTTGCTCCTTATTTCTTTGCGTAGTTGCCTGTATTCCGTTCCATGTCTTGGCATTACTTTTTGTCTCCTTTTCATCATGTTCAGAATCTCATCTGTGATCCATTTATTTTTCCTTCTACATCTGTTTTCCTTTGAGACTATATCATTGTCTGATGTCACAAATGCTTCTTATATGGTGTCCCATTTTGCATTTCCATTTCCAATTTGTTCCTCATATGGCAAAGAGTTCTTGACCTCATCAAATTACCAAATATCAGAAATTTAAACGGTAGGGTTTCCTAGTCTGGATTACACTTTTGCAGCACACACAGTATCCCCATTTCTCTCTCTCATATATATATATATATATATATATATATGTATAGTATTTAAACAGCAATCCCTTTTTTAAGCAAGTTTCATTAAAGACAACTGCTGACAGGGTGCTGTGGTTAAGTTTTCATGTGTTTTTTTTTCTTCTTCTTTCAGGACACAAATTATATGAACATTTTCCAAATGTTTTATATATCCAAGTGCTTTCAGCTATACTTTTAGCCATTATCAAGGATGAATTTTAATTTACTTTTAATTGAATATATGAATTTTTTATGTAATTATCTAGCATTATAAAAATGTCCTATTTTCCAAACATGATAAGTACCTAGCGGCCATGTTTGTAGTTGGTATTACTGAGTGTTGGCTTTTGTCTTTTTCGTTAATAATGCTTCCATTATTTTTAGCCTTTTTTACATGTGGATGATGCTATGATATTTATATTATTGATGAATATATTACAGATAAAATTTACTTCCACGACAAGAGAGAGCAACACAAAAATACGAATGGACCAAAAATATTAAAAACCGAAGTGGAATCAACAATGGCCAAATTGAATAGAAATAGAACAGCAGGACCCAATCAGATTGTAATGAAAATATTGATGCCCTTAGAAGGCTTTGGCATAAACAGGCTCACAGAAATAAAGGAAATCTGAACCAATGGCAATATACTAGAAGACCTAAGCAGATCAATTTTCATAGCACTACCTAAGAAGCAAGATGCAAAGGAATGTGAACTCCACCGAATAATCAGCTTAATGAGCCACATAACAAAACTCATCATCCAGATTCTGATGAACACACAGCAGAATCGGCCCAGAGACAGGACAAGAACAGCATGGCTTTGATAAAGATACTGAAACAAGGAATGTGATATTCTTAGTTAACCCTGTTATATTATCCAATATAATTATTTACAAATTTGGATTGGTCAGGAACAGTTTCTTAAGGGACATGTAAATTCATAAATATTGATTGTTTGTAACTTGGATCTTGCAGATAAATTATTATTTTGATGAGGAGTTTAGCAGTTTTTAATTTTTTTGTAATAGATAATTTAATATTTTTTGTTTTTATCAACTGTAGCTGTGTATCTCTTTATAATTGTTGGGGCACTCTCCACCTTTCCACAGAAATGGACTATTCGAATCACTATATCAAATAGTAGTGATTATACCTCGAGTAAGGAAGTCAAGTGAGCGAGTCAGTCGGGTATTTCCAGTATTGCACCGGAAATGTTCTACTAGTCAATCTATCACGTCTCTATGACAATACTGTATACTAATTACCTTGTTCTGTATTCTACTAATCCTCCCCTCTTGTAAATACTTCTCTTTCCTGTCAATACACCTACTTTTATACTATTACGTTATTTTGTATTATTTCACATAATTCTGTTACCTGACATAACAATAATGTTTCTAAGTGAAGATTTGACTTGCTTATAGTTACTAAGCATTTGATTTATGGAGAAAATATTAATGTTATTGTTTTTTTCTGCATATTCATTGTTGCTATCAGTTAACTTACAAAGAAAAAGTTTTATATAACAATCTGTAAGATGGTTTGGAAAATCATTATCAACAAGTGCTTGTTTCATGTTATTAAGTTCTTTTAAGAAACACAGGCAAGATGATATCTTTTGTGCTATCAGATGGAAATTCATAATAATACCTATTTTATATCTGAGAGGACATTGACTAGTCAAATTAACATGGCAAAAGTTTTTACTTGTGGGTGTTTTTATATAACAAAATAGTGAATGTATTATTACTAGACTTGATAAAAATATCCAAGAATTGAAGGGTTTTTTTTTACTAAGTTCATAGGTAAAGTTGGCATGGAATTTTTTTCCAAGCATAGTTTTAAGAATATCAATTTCTTTTATGTTCCCTGCTAAAATAATACTATCATCTATATAGTGGACATATATTTTCAGTTTAGTAAATTTTTTTTTAAATACATTGTTTTCTATATGGAATATGTAACAGCACAGACCAAAAGGATTTCCTATATTTACTCCTTTAGTTTGGGTGTAAATTTTACTGTTTTGTTCATAGAAGGGAACTTTAGTTGTTTAAGCATGCAATAATTTTTTGAGAATATTTGGTTTGATGGATGAAATTGGAATTGAATCATTTTTTATATACAGAGTTGAGGATTATAGCAATTATTTCATTGACAGGAACATTTTTTAATAAATTTTCTGCATTAAATGATGCTAGAATGCCTTGGTTTAGTTTTGTAGTTTTAAGAATTTGTAGGAATTCAGGAGTTGATTTGATGCTATAATTGGTAGAAAATGTTTGAAAAATAAAACTTTCCTATAATTCTAGATACATACATATAACTCATAATTATATATATATAATTATATATGTATATATAGTCATCCGCAGATAGATCTGTTTCGCTGTATCACAGCTCATCAGTACAGTTAGACTCCGATTGCTTTTAACCCAGGATTGAAACCCAACCGAAGTGGCATCAGTCAGCAGTTCTACCCCTGGGCCATGGGCGCATGGTAGATATATATACATAACTCTAGATACAAACCATTTATATATTCAGTTAAAAGCAAAAGAAAATCCATCCTCAATAATGGCTGAAAGCACTTGGATATATAAAACATTTGGACAATTTTTAAATAATTTATATCATGAAAAACAATTATAAGAACACATGAAAAATTACATAAAAAACCTAACCACAGCACCTTGTCAGTTGTTTTTAATGAAACTTGTATATTTATATGAGAGAGAGAGAGAGAGAAAAAGAGAGAGAGAAGGAGGGATAGTGTGTGCACAGACATTTGCAAAAGACTGATTATAATGCACTGGATTGCATAGCACATCTAACATATCATGGAGATAGTTCTTTGAAGTCAAGATATGTGTGACTTTTGACCTAGAATAACAAACATTATCTTCAATTCTCAGCTGAGATCTGTTCAAATCTTGTTTTCGCATCATTCCACAAGGGAACCAAATACATGAAGTAAAAGATAACCATTTCCATAATGTCTTTTTTATTCATTACTGCTAATATTGTTATTAATAGTTATCATTAATTATTCTATCATATAATTACTGTGATGAATGTAACACAGTCATCCTATTTATATATATATATACATTTTAAATTCTTATCTAAATTTTAACACATTAAGATGAAGAGGCAAAAATATTTTTTAAAAAAGCCTATAGAACAAATACAAAATTAAAATTTAGTAAAAACAGATCAAAGTAGAATTCTTTTCAAAAAGGCAAGGACCAGCACTTTAGTTCACTCTTTCAAAGAGCCAGCAGAAACTAACACTCAATTCAGATATCTGCCATAGAGAAGGAAAGTCAACCAGAAAATCTTCAACTCTCGGACATTACTGCTAATTTCCACCCTTCTTTGATGAACAATAGCATTTCAACACATGGTTTAAAGAGAGATATCAGTAACACCTTAAAACTTGTAGTACAGGCTCAAGAAATATTGCCTTCTATACTCAATGTGGAAGGATTTTAACAATCATGAAAAACCATTCCAAATATTAATTTATACAGCCAAGTTATTTATATATATATATATATATATATATATATATATATATATATATATATATATATATTAGCAAGATGTAAAGGTGGGAAAAAAAAAATCTAAATAGAAATTTTGAAATTTTTTTTCCCTTTACCATGTTCCAAACATGGTTCTGCTTACCGTGTTTGGAACTTAACATACACAAGATGCTATATGCATAAACTTTCCACATGCTTATTTACAAGTAAAGCAAAATTAATTCTTGATAATGGCTAAAAGTTTAGCAAAAGTTCTTGAAACTACAAAACCTTTGGACAATTCTTATATAATTTGAGTTCCAAAAAAAAAAAAATTATACAAACACATGAAAAATTATACACAAAAACACTAATGATAATACTTTGCCTGTCATATTTAAGAAAACCTGTATAAAAGAGAGATTGTTTCCCAAATACACAATATATATATATGTGTGTGTGTGTGTGTGTGGTACACTTGTCTACCAGGGCAGCTAGTAAACCAATATTACAGACTTCCCACTAATCAACAGTGCCCTCTTGTGGCTTATTCTGCAACTATGCTGAGTAGTCATTAATGACAGTTTTTAGGAATGATGGCATAATCTTGCATGTTCAGTTTTTTTCACAATGTAATCATCTTCACAACCCTTGGTCACAATGCCTTGTGACTTTGTGCTAGCACAACCATCAACACCTTCCAAATGGTCCTAGCTATCCAATCTCACTCACAAGACTTGATAATATTGCCCTAGGAAAGAAGATTTTAGTATGTGGTGTTACGAGGATGCATTTATATATAAAAATAATATTAATAATGTATAAAAAGTTATAGTAATGGATTTTATTGAGTCCTACTTCTTATTACAAAAAAGTTTTAATTCATGAAGTAGTTGTTAAATAGAGAAATTAGGAATAGAACGTTTCGGAAGATTGTAGAAAATTCCAGTAAAATCTAGAGAGTTCTAAAAGTTCTAGAAATATGCAAATTAGGTGAGTAGTCAATTTGGGCAGTGAGTAGTCAGTTGTTACCAGGGTTTGCTGTTATCAACTCCGGTTTGTGATTCAAGGATTTATATCCAGCCAAAAGAATCTATAAGAAAAGTTGCCAACCAACTAAAATCTGAAAGAAAACCTCATGGAACAAAAGGGTAAATACATATTTTTGACTCTTTCATTGACCATACTTAAAATTATTTTTTATATATTCATTTGATGATTTCCGAAAAGTATAGCACTTAACTTCTACACCAACTTAACTGGGTAAAGATACTTGACACTTTACCTTCCCTTTCTCTCCTCGTAACACTCACTAGTAGTAAACTCTGTTTCTTGTTTCGAATGCAACAAAAATTGTATATTTGTAAATATTTTCTTTGGTGTGTTTTGTAAATTAAATATTTGTCTGTGATTTTATCTCTGAGTTTTGGTCAATCATTTTTTTTCCTTTTGTTACACTTAACACATAACAGTTGGTATCTTAGGAAAATATCTGAAAACCATACCACAGATTAACCCAAACCTTGTGAGTGATATCTATTACACATAAACACATCATGCATGACAATTTAATTTTTAGAATTATCATGGTCTTTAATGAAGCTAATGCCTCAGACAAACATTTGTACCCAACTGATCCAAATATATTGCAATTACTACTTTCTTAGGATGCAGACCACATAAGTGATTTGTTATCAAGCAGTAAAGAAAATTGTATATGTTCATGTTATACTGTTGGCTAAAATAAATTAAAGGAATATGAAGTAGCAGATTAGTAACAAGTTTCATTTGAAGATTGGTAAAAATGCCAATAAATGTTATCAAAATGAATTTTGGTGATTATGCTATTAAGATATTAAGTGTTTTTTAATAGCACAGGCAGTTTAAGGTGAAAAAAGGTGTATAATGATCCAAGTGGACAATCAAAAGCACAAAGAACAGATGCAAATATGGACAGAATGTGAATATTAGTATACTCAGATCAAAGATTAAATGTACATCTGATAGAAGAGAATGTAAATAGGGAGACAGCATGGCAGATCCTAATAGAGGATTTAAGAATAAGAGTAGTGCAGATTCTAACTGGAAATTTGTTTATGAAAAAATAAATTAGAAGTTTGCAAGTTCCTACTTAAGGAATCCAATACAAAAATAAGCTATTTGCCTTATTCATCAGATTTAGGCCCCTGTGATTTTTAGCCATTTCCAAATTTTAAAAATGTTCTTAAAAGGCAACTATTTTTTGCTGACATCCAGCAACATGTGAAAAGGTACTTTAGAAAATGAGTTCCAAGCAAATTTCCATCAAGGGAACACTCATCTCAAAGTGTATAGCTTCACAGTGGAAGTATTTGAAGATGACAACAGCCAATAGTGACCAGGTAAGCAAACTTTGCAAGGGATTAAATTATCATATCTCGTGTGTGTGCGTGTTTATATATATATATATATATATACACACACACACACACACACGGTATTCCTTTGCAACAATACTCAAATTTTATTTTAGATCGGTAACCACTTGGGAATACAAGGTGCTGTAAGCGTTTAGTGACGGATGTACATTGTGGTGCAGTGGATATCGGCTCGGAAAGAGAAATCGGTGAGCCGAGTTCGAATTCCAGTTGAATACCCTGCATTCACTTAAGCACTGGTACCCTTGGGAGTTATTAATCCATCCCTTCCCTCCAGTTATGGCTTAAGTAACAGGGTAGGACTTGGGAACCCTGCCCTTAAAAACAAATCCCAATGAATCTTGATACTCTAAAAGAAAAAAGTATTACTAGACACAAAACTTATATAAAAACAACAATAAATTGTTGAAAGAAAAAGGTATTACCAGCAATAAATAAATAAAACTTTAGTTGGCAAGAAATGACCTGCCGAGGTTGATATGCCATAAAACAAAAACAACCAACCAACAAATTTGACTAAATCTTAAATTATTTTATACAGCATTCAAGAAATTTACTTATTCTGCTAATTTACTTACATTGAAGTATTTTTTCTTTCCTGTTTATTAGATCCAAGTATTAAAAAAAAAATTAAACAACTTGCATAGTAAAAATTAAACAACCCAAGTATTGGTCAAAATCTGAAGTTTCTGGTAATTTTTTTTTTAAATCTTGTATATATATATATATATATATATATATATATATATATATATATTTTTATTATAAGTTTTTATAATAAAAACATAGTTTATTGCAACATGAGCTGCTATGTTTCAGTACTACTTGTTAGTACCTCATCAGGCAGTGAAATATTTTTCTGTTAGAAATTTATATACATAGAAATTTAAAACTTTAGAAACAACACAGTTGTTACCATATCCAGTCAGTTAAGGGTGGTGTGGAATTCAAAGGGTTAGACTAGGTTAACCAATAGAAAGTAAGTCAATGATGGGTAGGGGAATGAGTTAAGAGGGAAGAGGTGGGGGAGAGAATTAAGATGTCATGAAAAGCTAAATGTTTTTTATGTCTATTATGAAACATTTCAGTGTATACAATTGTGTTATGAGATGTCAATAATTGTATGTAATGTGCTTGTGGAATGGTTATGAATTTATTTATTAATATTCTTTGTTTTGTCATTTAATGGGGTGTTGTTGTTATGTAAGAACGGAAATGTATTGAAATATAATGTACATCAAACATATGTAGATTATGTAGGTAATATATCAATTAACTGAAACAAAATAATTTTCAGAGGATAGGAGAATCAATATCATAATGCAAGGGGTAGGATTTTGATTATAGTTATAGTAGAAAATATTAGGCTGTCCCAAAAGTTCGTAAACACTTGCAAAAAATTGAAATTTTACTCGCAAAAACAACAAAAATTATTGCTCAAAATAAAGACCATCATTTTCCAAGACATTTTGCCATCGATCTGCAAGCTTTCGGATCTGGTCAAAGTACCATTCAGCTGGCTTCAAATCAAAGAATTCTTGCTTCCTCGACTTCATTAAACGAGTCGAATTGGCGACCCTTCAGAAAGTGTTGCATTGAGCGGAAAAGGCCGTAATCCGATGGAGCAGAGTCAGGACTGTAGTCTGGATGTGGCAGAATCTCAATGCCGTCCAGCTCTTCAAACTTGTCTTTGGTCTTCCTGGCAGTGTGTGGCTTGGCATTGTCATGCTGCATCAAAGCGCGCTTTCAGTTGATCGGAGCCAGGTACTTTTGCTTCAACTTTTCGTAGACCCACTCAAGTTGCTGACAATAAAGTTGGCACTGATGGCACGACCATTCGAAACCAACTCAAAATGCATGATTCCTTCAAAGTTCCACTAAACGCACAACATGACTTTCTTGCCGAATCGATCTTGTTTTGGAACCGACAGTGTCTCTTGCCCTTTCTGAACCCATCGCTTGTCTTGATTGTGCTGGACCAGATAGACCCATTTCTCGTCGGATGTCACAATACGCTTCCAAAATTGCTTGTCCAATGGATTGTTGAGTAATTGACGGCAAATTTCAACTCGTCTGTTGATTTGTGCTTCAGTGAGTTTGTGCGGATCTTGGCACGGCTTTTTGTGAACAAAATCAAATGTCGGTGAATTGTTGATTTGCCAACTCCAAGCTCATCAGCCAATTCTCAAGTGCTTGATGAAGGCACAATGTTCAACCTGGTTTGCAAGTCTCCATCATCCAACTTTAACGGCCGTCTTGAATGAGGCTTATCTTCAAGACTCATGTTGCCAGAATTGAAACGCTTGTACCATTTTGAGATCACTGCATATGCAATTGTTCCTTCATCTTCGGCAGCACAAATCTCTTTTGCAGCTTTTCTGGTTGAAAGACCTCTCTTCTAGCAGTAACAAATCAAAATTTGCAGCTCAATTTTATCAATTGCCATCTGGAATACAAAGATGAAGATCACTATAACAATATAAACACAAAATTGCATAAAAATTCAACTTTTTGCAAGTGTTTACAAACTTTTGGGACAACCTAATAAAATAACTATACTTTAAGGTACATATAAGACAATGATTGCAGATGGAAGTAACTTTGTTGCATTTGTTTAACAGGTTTAATTTAGGGAACTTAATAATTTGAATTGTTTTCTGTGTTTACAGAAAACATGGCTCATGTAAAGATTTACAGATTTTAGTATTTTTTAATATTTTCCATTTTTCAGTAGGGGTTTTATGGACTTCTTTTAATTGCTAATAGTATGTGGAAAGTGATGTGCTATTGCAGTAAACATTATTAAAAGATAAAATGTGCTAATACCAATTAGTTTTAAATGGATTCCTGGTATTCCCACTGTAAATATTTTTTACAGTTGAATTTTCTATGGTAGAAATTGGTTTATTATAAACATTTACAATAAAGATATTACTATAAAATATTTTATTTTTAAATGTCTCCTAAGTACCGAGCACTCTTCAAAAAAGTAAATTAATACAGATAGGGAACTGTTAACCCATTTGTTTGTGCCACTCTTAAGATATATCTATATATAAATGCTGAAATTTTCTGATGAGTGGATAGAATGATAACAAAATGGTTTGTCTATGAAACTACAGAGTCAAAGTGCTAAGTGACAAATTTTATTTGTATTAATTCTAGTAAGAACATGTTACATGTGTGCATAATAGCAGCTTCAATAAATACTTTTAAAAAATCCAACATTTATCAAAGTTAATAAGAAAAATAGCATTACTCTTTCTAATAAAATCATATATGCAACAACAGACCTCCATTTTTTGGTTTGTTTGTTTTGAGCATGATACAAAGTATTAACCACAATGACAAAATTAGATTTAGGCAAGAAACTCAGTTTGGTATTTTTGTATTTTTTTTAATAACCCCACTCCCCAGTGTTTAGGATAGTGGTTGTGTTTGGGTTTCATTGTTTAACAGATATTTAAGTCCATTCAAGCTAATTTAGAACACGGTACATCATTTTTTTTTCTTATTCCCTTTTCATTGCAGTTATGTTGCTACTGTTTCACTAAAATATCATCACTCTAGTGTTTCAAGCAATATATTAAGAGTGTTGTAAAGTTCTCAGCCTGACCCACTTTCCCAAAAGTAAGTACTTTGAGGACCAAACACCAGAATACTGAATTTGGTATGTAGGTCAGACCAAGAACTTTTCAGTGCCTACTCATAAGTATGTAACAGAGTGTGCATTAAATGTGCTAATTTATAAGAAGAAATATATTCATACCTATGCATGTATGTTAGTATATATATATATATACATTTTTTTTTTTATAATCATATCGTCCCAAGCAAGGCATTTTACTGCCACTGTTTTGCAGGGGTTACATAGGACGAAAGTAATGAGAAAGAGTGACAGGTTATAGGGGGTGTCAGGAAGTGGGTAAGAGAAGAATGAGAATACTGATGAGAGTGGACGGAGAAAGGATAAATATAAGGATATATAAAAATGGAAAAATCATCAAATAAATCGTTTTTATTGTTTTTCAAAAAGTTTGAATGATAAATATTAGAAAATAATTGACTATGCAGAAAAATAAATGCAAAATACCAAAAAAATTATGTCTTATGATAGTCATACTCAACAACAAGCAATGACAGGAGATCACCCAAAAAAATGACAGGAAAGAGAAAAGAAAAATATACAAGAGAAAACCAAAAGTGTGTGTGTATATATATTTTCTAAACATATACTGTTAAATATAAGAGACAATGAATGTCTATTATGTTTAATCATGAGCCGTTCTAAACATCGTATTTTGGCTTTAATTTCTGTTGAAAATAAAGACACAAATTCTCCAACATTTGGATAATTTTTTATTAAGTTGGTTCTAAGCTTTCGGTTTACATGAGCCATCTTCAGAGAAGTTATAAGGATGGTAACACAATAACATCCACCATCAGCGACGATTTTATCTTGTGTTGACATAAAACTCTGCTAAGCAACAGCAATAGTTACCAAAAATAACAAACACAGTTCTCGAATTTGCAATGCGGTTCTATGATGTCACACTGTGTGATAGCATGAAATGACAACAGAACCATGTATTCAAATGCAATGTAATGTGTTATGACCAGATTTAACATATTTTTTTTGTGTTGACATAAAACTCCGCTAGGCAATGGCAATAGTTACCAAAAATAACAAATGCAGTTCGCAAATTTGCAATGTGGTTCTATGATGTCACACCGCATGATAGCGTGAAATGACAACAGAACCATATATTCAAATGCAATGTGTTATGACCAGATTTAAACGTGATTTTATTAAGTGTGGGTTGTTTAGATTTAATATAGAAGGACTCCAATATCTGAAGCTTCTTTTTACTGTGTGTATGAGTGAGGATTATTGTATTGTTGACTAAAATTATATTATAATATATATATTATAATTTATAATATATATATATATATATGACTATTTACACTCTCACACTCTGATTGAGCACTCTGGAAGAATGGTAGACTTTGAAAAACAGTAGCTACTCTGGCAATGTACGCATCGCTCATTCAGTAATGGATTAGAGCACTCTGGCTATTGGGTGGGTATAATGACAATATACATGCTAAAAAGTCTGCCTTCTTTTACCGAACGACCACAGCCCAGAGGTAGAATCACCGACTGATGCCAATTCGGTCAGGTTTCAATCCTGGGTTAAAAGCATTCAGAGTCTAACCGTACTGATGAGTTGTGATACAGCAAAACAGATCTGTCTACGGATGACTATATATATATATATATATATATATATATATATATATATATATATTTATTTTACAACACACACACACACATGTGTGTGTGTTTATAAGTTGTGATGATGCTTAGTGCCAAGATTGCTGTTTTTTCAGTGGTTTACTGGTAGAAAAGCATTTTTGGCAAGGTCTTTTTGCCGTAAAGTGCTCAATATTGAGATAGAGCATTAATAGACCCACTGTCTGACCCACTTCCCAAAATCTGAACAAACATCACATTTTCTTTTTGAAGGGTTTCTTGGCCTAAGCTGAGAACTTCTTAACATAGGTATATGAGAGAGAAAGAGATGTTTGCTCCTGCTTGTAAATATGAACAGGAAGACTTGACTAAATATTTGAAATATTTAAAACATATAAGATATTATATATATATAAGTGAACAGTGATTCAACACTGTAGTTAATAGTCTCAACTAGGCTGGTTCAACAAAGGTCAAAGTTTCTATATCCTCTCCTCACTCATCTGTGCAATTCACCTTTTATTCAGGTTTTTGACCACCAATAGTTTTAAAAGCAGTAGAACCATGTATGCGTCTTACATAAATAGCAGCTGCAATCAGGCTGACAAGACTTCATGGCCTCTTAGTCACAGGTAGGTTAGAATTCTTTGGTTCTAATTCATCACAAACACCAACAGTCTGTTTCATGCTTGAATTCAATCTTTAGGCCAGAAGATTGCATTCAAATATGAAACAGATTGTCACCAATTGCTGTTGACCTCAGTTTCCACCTTTATATTTGCATATGCTCTATCTCTGATATTGAGCACTTTTATCCATAAATACAGCATGCCATAAAACTATATTTTACCATATAAACACACACACACACACATATATATATATATATATATATATATATATACACACACACAATAAAGAAAGTATAAAGTGGATAACAAATAAAAGCAAAAAAATTTTCTAAACATGATACACAGATTTACACAAACCAACATAGATAAGTAATCAAGTCTAATTATAAGCATTCACTTCTTCCTCAATGTCAACCTCCATTCATTTGCGATAAACAATGCAAACAGATGTGAAATCAAGAGGGTAAAAAACTTTAGGGGGGGGGGGGGGTTAAGACCATTGTGTATAACAGAAAATTGATAAAACCAGAGTAAAATAAATAAAAAAATGGGAAATGTAAGAGGTTGGGTAAAAGTTCCAGGGACATCTGGTAGCAGGGTGAGGAAGTTTGGAGGTGGGGATAATTAGACACTGGAGTACAAGAGGGTGAAATGTGGGTCAATAAAAATAAAAAAAATTCGCCCAATAAGAAAAGAGGTTAGAAGAGAAATAATTATCAATAATTAAATACAAACACAAGGAAAGAAAAAAAAACCTGCTTAATAAATGAATCAATAAAAGCTTATTATTTGGCGATGAGGGAGGGGTACTTTCATAGATGTGTGAGAAGAGAAATAATTATCAATAATTAAATACAAACACAAGGAAAGAAAAAAAAAACCTGCTTAATAAATGAATCAATAAAAGCTTATTATTTGGCGATGAGGGAGGGGTACTTTCATAGATGTGTGCATATGTGTATATACATTTACTCCAGGTATCCTTACTGCAGAATAGTGATATAGTCTCTTGAAATAAAATTTCCCAGGCATGACAGAAGCTTCAAAAAGTTATCAAACTGTTCCATACCTAATACAATAATGAAAAAAAAAAGAACAAATCTGCCATGTTTGATAGTGAACTGCAGGTGGTCCAACCAATATTATTAATAGTAATGGTAATATTAGCAGTTTCCTTACAAAGAAACATTCAACATTCATTGACTGAGCAGTCAGTGCTTCCGTCAGTTGAAAATTTATAAAATCTTTCTCTTAAAACATTTTTCTGAAAACTGGTTTCTCAAGTTCCGTAGCAGTTAATGCTCTTTCTGGTATTGATGAGGGCTTCCTTCCTTAGTGTGGAATGTCAGCATCTAGGTAATGTCATTTTCTCTTGAAATCACATGTGCTGCTGCAGCTGTTGAAAGTCCTCAATTGATGTGGTTTCTATTCTTTGTACAGTTCTTTGGTTGTGACTAGTTGTCGAGATTCAAGGAAAAAACCTACATGCTTCACTCACTACAAGCCATTTTTAATCATCAATCTGAGGAAGCAATTGTATAAGACTAACAATATAGATGTTTCTGAATGAGTCTGGCACCATACAAAGCAACCATATGAAGATCTCAACCTGACAAGGCTATGTTAAAATTTCCTTTAAGCTTTTAAGTTTATGTTTTAGTTTTGTAGTTGATTGCAGTGTTGGATGAAACTACCTCAAAAACAACCTATTCAGAGCTCAATCCCCTTATGTTGTACACTGAGCTTGTGGTAATTCCCTTATCTCGTACACCGAGTTTGTGGTAATTCCCTTATCTCGTACACCGAGTTTGTGGTAATTCCCTTATCTCGTACACCGAGTTTGTGGTAATTCCCTTATCTCGTACCCACCGAGTTTGTGGTAATTCCCTTATCTCGTACACCGAGTTTGTGGTAATTCCCTTATCTCGTACACCGAGTTTGTGGTAATTCCCTTATCTCGTACACCGAGTTTGTGGTAATTCCCTTATCTCGTACACCGAGTTTGTGGTAATTCCCTTATCTCGTACACCGAGTTTGTGGTAATTCCCTTATCTCGTACACCGAGTTTGTGGTAATTCCCTTATCTCATACACCGAGTTTGTGGTAATTCCCTTATCTCGTACACTGAGTTTGTTAATCCACACACCAAGGTATTTCAAGTATTTAGTATTTACTAATCCACTTTTTTTTATGAATTATTCAAGGTATGCACCATCACTGCCTTCATTCCAATTCCAGATCACTTTTTTTGTTTTGGAAGGTTTATCTTGCATCCTACTTCTTAAAATATTTCAGAGACAATGCTAATTTTTTGTTCAAGATCATTTTTGTCCCAACTATGAATGCCTGTGCCATTAGCATAGTCCCCACCTCAAAATCTGTACATTGTCTGCATGAGGGGAAGCAAAAATGCTGTTTTCTATTAGTAGATTCATTTGGGATATGTTTACGAATCTTTAAGTAATCAGTGCCCATCTTTTCACATCTGTGCTTTTATATACACAGAGCTAAACTGATTGAGCCTCATTTCCTCCTTGTTATACTCCATATGCAAGGTTAGGACCAATAAAATTGCAGATTCTTCATTGAATATTGCAGACCAGATATGACTGCAATATTCAATGCAAGAATGAATGGTATATTCATAAATGTGTAAGGTAAATTCCAGTGAGAAAAATTAACTAGTGCAGCATAGTGAACCAACTTTTCTTACAGCATACTTAGCAATTGATTCAATCTAATCTTTTCATTTCATGTCAGTAGGAAATGTTAGCCCAAGAAGTTGCAAGGTGTCCTGAAGGTTAACAGCAGCCATGCTGATGTACGGCAAAAGAGGTTCTCTTAAATGATTCAAAGAATAGTTTCGTTTTTAGAAAATTATTAATTTTTATAAAAAAAACTGAGTATTAATGTCATGTTTTTGTTTAATAATGAAGTTACTATGCATTTGTCTAAATCCTTTTGCAGTTTTTTTGTTCCAATATTGTTACTATTTGGTTATATTTTGGTAAGTGGCTCAAATTTATAACTTATCAGCACTCCCTCAAATACAAAGATCACTTCAAAATTAAGTCCTCCGATTTTATTATTGGCCCATGACCTCAGAGGCAGATGTTGATTGTAGGATAGTAGAAGTCGAACATTCATATAATTTGTTTTTTGTTTTTTCCTCTTTACAAATAGTAGCACTCTGGTAAAATGGCATCTGATGTTATATTGCCCCCAAGTGATATTCATTGACACTTGCTGAATGTTTATTGAAATAAGCACAGTTAGGCAGTGGGTAATGTATTCCAGTCATAGTAACAGCAATGAATGTTAAAAACTGCTTTATCTCTGTTGGTGTTGATTTTTTACAAATGTGGCATCCATGGGCTTATGATTTCCAAGCCTCAAACAGTTTTTAATTTTTATTTAGGTTCAGTTTTCTTGCATAATAAAGTGTTTTCATGGCCCAATATTCCATAAGATTCAGTGCTCATATACAAAAATAAATGAAAAAATAAACTTTTCTACTGAATTCTATTAGGAGACTTACACTTAATCTAAACAGACCTCCACAAAAATAAACATCTTGGATACCCTACAACTTATTAGTATCTCCTTATGGGTGTGCATATATGTATGTACACACACATACAGACATATATATATATATATATATATATATACACACACACACACAGGTAGACATTGAAGTCAACAAGCCTGAAGATTGCATTTGAGCATTAAACAGACTGTTTCTGTTGACCTCAATGTCTACTTTTAAATTTACGTACACTATCCGTGATATTGAGAATTTTAACCCAGAAATATGAATAACTTAAAACTATATTTTTATCATATAAATGTGTATTAATATATTAATATATATATATAGAGATGTGCTTGAAAATTATTTTTCTTTGCTTTTCACAAGTGCATGAAAAGCAAAGAAAAGAAATAATCTTCAAACACTGCTCTACAAATTTAAAAAATTTATTATTAAGTATAAAAATAATCTTTTTTAAGAAACAAGTTACAAAAGTCCTCACAAACTAAGTTCATGTGAAAAATGTTTTGTTTTTTACAACACAAAAGAAATGAATTGTGTTAATATAGATTGAAAGGTACATGATATTGTGTATGTATGTGTGTGTAACATAAAATTTGCAGCAGCTAGGCTAAATATCAGTGTGAATACAACTACACTTTGTTTATATGTTGGTTGGGTATTTTTGTAATGTAAACTGTGCAAACTGGTTTATAAAAATACTTTAAAAGCAAGAAATAATTTACAAAAACAAACTTAGTACTCAATAAGTTGTTTTTTGGAAGTTTTTTTTTTTTGAGTTAACAAAAATTTGAGAATTCAATACTGTTTACATTCCCCAGTCAAAGTTATACTGAAGACAAATTAATTTATGTTATGCTATCTATAGGAAAATATCAGATCACAAAAAGTTAAAAGATTTATTAAACTTGATAGTTTTATTGGTTAATAAATGTATTTCCCAATTTTTAATATTAAAAAATTGTTAATCATTTTCTGGATGTGAGCCCTCATATTTTTATCGTACAACAAGAAATGATTTTTCAAAGCTTGAATTGTGTTTGAAACAACCTCACTGATTGGTTAAATGCTAACATAAAAATTTTAAGTTTGTGTGATTCTGCTGTAGTACAGAATTGACATCTTAGTGATACTACTTAAATATTTTATATTTTTTTCTACAGTTTTTAACTGAGTTCTATATATATATATATATATATATATATATATACACACACACACACACGCACGCATGCATACTTACATACACAAGCATGGCTTATGGCCATATTACATTGAAACACTAGTTCTTGCTTGATCACCAAAGTTAAGCAATGTCAAGACCTACATGAGTGACCACTTGGGAATAACAGATGTTGGAAATGGATGTACAGCTGATGCAATGGATAACAGTTCAGGATAGAAAATCAGAAAGCTAAGTTCCAATTCTGGTCAAGTGAATTATATTCATTTACATGGAGATAGCATTGAGAAATCTATAAATCCACTTCTACTCCCAACTATGGGTTAAATAGTAGAAATTGTATCAGTAAATTTCCAAAAATTATTACTATATAAAATTCTTTTTTTGGCTTTAAACAACTCGCAAGCTGTTGATAAGCCCTTAAAAGAAATCAATCACTATCAATACACACTCTCACGAACAGAAGTTTCTATCCAAAGTCTGGGGATTTGACTATGAAAACCTGTAAAATAATAATGTATATGGTATACTGTGCTAATAAAATATATATTTCTGCCGTATATATATTTTGGATTCATTGATAAATAAAATTTGTTATATTTGATTTGTTTGCATAATAAAATCTGATAGTCTAAAATAAATTATTAACTATATTGTTAATAAGGGCAAATATTTTAAGCTAAAACTTTCATGATATATTGCACTTAAATATGAGTACCATATTTCTGCATGTAAGATAACCTTTAAATCTCAAAAATTGCCTTTAAAAATTGGGGTTGATGTTTGTCAGTTGACTAACTTCGGCCTTGGTGTGGTAACTAATAATATGCCAGAAAAGATTCACATTATCAAATTGATAATAAAAGTAATAAAACCATTTCTACCTTATATATTACTGGCATAAATTCATAATAAATTCCATATCAATGAAATCAACTTGTATCCATGCAAACTCAGCTGAGAAAATTTAAACATTGAGTTATGATTGCATTTACACCAACCTTTATCTTTCACTAAACTTTCAATAGAAGTAGAATGCATGGTTATCATATATTATAATAATATTATTAGCAGTATTTTGTGATTGTTGATGAAATATAAGTAAATGGCCATTAGTACCTCAGACTGTTTGTAACTGTTTAGATATAGGAAAAGAAGAGGAAGAAGAATCAATATTGGTAAGAAATCATGTGAAGAATTTTTTTTTATAATTGTTTCCTCCCCAAGCAAGGCAGTACCAATACTGGTGTGCAGCGAGTTACAGTGAGAGAAAGAAAGAAAAAGAAACAGTGAACAAGTTATCGAGAATGTCAAAGTAAGAATAAGAGAAAATTGGAAATCAAGAAGACAGTAGATGGCAATTGATGTTGCGCTTAAACTTTTAGAGATTATAGCTAACAGAGAAGCAAGTATACAAAAGGAAGTTTCAAAGGTGGGAAGTGAGAGAAGAAACTGTTAGAGTAGAAGTGGTGGTTACATTTGACTGTTTTGATGCTAATAGGGTGGGACCAAGTTACCAATCTAGTAACATGGGTAAGATCATGTAATCAGAGCACTGGAGAAAGAAGCTCATCGGAACAGAAGCCATGATGATATTTGCAGAAAAGACAGAGGGAAGCCACATTGCGTCCATGAAAAAATGACAAGTCGAGCTGCTATATCAGAATTGATTATATTGCATATTCTCTTTTGAATTTTGTCGAGATCCCCAGATTAATAGCTGGAGCACTCAACAAGATATGGCAACAGTATTCAGTGCACGAACGGATGATACATTTATAAATGTGCAAGCTGGATCCTGACAAAGCAAAACAATAGTTTCCCCTTTAGGGTACATGTGTAAAAAAAAAAAAAACACGATATAGAATTGGTTTTGTTAATTTGTTTATTTTTAATTTCTAAATCATAGTGACATTTCCAATATCATATTTATATATTCAATCATTTTATATCAGAGGTATAGGGTATATTCATGGAAATTTGCTATATTTTTTTACCCTGTCTTATCTAAAGATTGCCTTATATGTGGGAATATAAGGTGTATTCAGAAAATTTTACAAACATGGTTAGATTAATACTAAATTTTATTGGGTGGGGGATTGACTTGTATAACAAAATCTGACAGTGTATGCATAAAAACATACACATGTCACTATACACATATTTGAATTTGTAATAGGCATGAATATATCTACAATAGTGTACAGGTAGGGACATACACATATGTAATCCATCAAGTTTTCCAGCCCTTGCACCACCACTAATACCTGCAAATAACACAGATACTATCATTTAGAATATGCCCTTCCTTTGCATTTCCTGTCCCACAGACACAATGGGAGCTAAAATGTTTCTATATTTAATCCCCATGATAAGTCAAAGGTTAGAGGTTTGATGAATCTTAACATTAGCCAATTCACTTGTCAAAGAGTAATGTTAGATGCACTTGATGAAGCAAACACAACAAGAATAAATTAATTTACCAGAAAAAAATGCTTATATGCTTAGCAGGAAATAATAAACAAGACCTTTATTTCTTTTTAAATGAACAAAAAGTATATATTTTAATGTCTCATGAACTGTCAACACATCATAATAAGGACTTTACTTTTTTTTTTTTTAAACAAGTATTTTTTAATATATAAGCACTAAAATATAAAACTGAAGCTATGGAGGCATAATCCCATCACATATACTGTATATATTTAAAAATAAAAACATTTTCAATTAAATGAAGTTGCATCTAAACAATAAAATATTCTCTCATTGGATAGGGGAAGTGTTTACTCTCATCTGGATCAAAAATTTGCCAAGTCTGACAAAGCAAAACTTGCTGCTGAGTTTGAAAAGGACTTCTAATTCGTGGTGAACTGGGGTAAGAAACGGCTTGTGAATTTTAATGCTTCCAAAACAAAGCTGCTGTCTATTGACCATCACAGACAATTGCTCCTACCCCCCATTAGCATGAATCAGGCTAGTCTCCCTGAAAGCAAAACACTGCACCTCCTTGGGTTAACTCTCACGACAGACCTCAAGTGGATGACTATATAAAATTCATAGCTAAATTTTCCGCTAAGAAGGTTGGTTCTCTGTGTAGGGCCAGTAAGTTTTTGCCATCTGAAACAGTGCTGCACATATATAAATCTACCATCTGCCCGTGCATTGAATACTGCTGCCATATCTGGTTAGATGCTCCTGCTATCCACTTAGGGGTCCTTGACAAAATTAAACAGAGAATCTGTTATTTGATTGATCCAAACTTGGCAGCTCAGATACAGTCACTTTCTCACCAGTGCAATGTGGCTTTTTTTTAAAACTATTCTTCATTTGCTTGTTTGAATTTTATATTCTAATTTATTTTTATGATCATTTTCATTTAAAGCCTTTTCATAATCTTTTTTTCTTTCACTGAAAATTGTTTTATGAGAGGATTTTTTAGATAATCTATTCATTCAGGAATTTGTTTTATTTTATTAGCTGGATTGTTAGATCTAGTATTTACATACCTCAAATTTGTGTTGGGTTTCATATCTGGGAAGACACTGCTGTTTGCAGATTAAATCCTTCATCTAAATATAAGTTCATGCAAGTTTTTGACTAGCTTTTACAAACTATATATTTCTGGTAGAATATTGTCCTTATCAGAAGCTTTACCCGCAGAAAGGAGGGTCTGGGAGTTTAACTCAAGAGTATAAGCATAAGTATACCTCATATTTAATAAACTATCTCTTTAAGAACAAAGGTGCTTGGAATGTATGCAACAACTACCACAACATTTCCTTATTTTCCATTGCTGGAAAGATCATAGCAAGAGTTATTCTTAAAAGAATACTTAAGCCCCTCATTGATATTTATCCTGAATCCCAATGCTGATTACAATCTGGCCACAACACTACTGACAGGAGCTTTTCCCTATGTCAGGTTGCTGAGAAAAAAACAGGAGATATATAAATATGGTCTTTGTAGACCTAACCAAGGTCTTTGCCACAGTAAACAGACAAGCTTTCCAGAAAGTACTCAAGAAGCTCTCTGATTCTTTTGATGCCACAAATGGGACTAAATAGGGTTATAACATACTAGGTCTTTTTGTACTAGTCTTCTCAGTGATGCTAAATCATGCATTATGTGATATGGATACTGATATCAAGTTTTAATTTCAAACAAGTGAATCTTTTTAACCACAAACAATTTTAAGCAAAGATGTTTCTGTGAACCAGCATTATTTGTGATCTTTTCAGAGATGACACTGTACTTATAGTAACATCTCTGAAGATGCCCAAGAACCCATATATTGTTTTTCTGATTCTAGTAACACCTTCAGGCTTACTATTAGTCTCAAGAAAACCACCATCCCTACTCTAAAACACAAGAGCCACCTGCTCCAAAGAGACTGCATACCTGAATCAGGTGGTTCTTGTTATTTATTCATGTTGACCAACACATCCATAAAGACAACATTCAACAAGTCCTTGATAGTGTGGTGGTCACTTGTTGGTTTACCCCTGTCAACAATATCCAGATGTAGTTATGCAGGATATTCAAATAGGGAGACTTTGGGACATACTGATTGCAAGTGAATAACTAGCAGCCATTAAAAATGGCCTAAATATTAATATTCATTTCCAAATCCACAGATAAGAAAGCTTATTGAATAACCAAAAGAAACAAAAGTACAGCAATATAATCATGACATTGTATTAGTTTAACTAATTCTGTCTATAGTAATTTATTTGAATGTATTAATTCTGATTCAAAGCCATAATAGTTGGGCACCTAATAAAGATTGAACTCCTTACACTAACAACTTAGTCTGCAAGATATGCTTCCTAAATAAACTTCTTTATACAATGGCTACCTATAATAAAGACCTAAATAAATATTTAATCAATTCATAGTTGAATTGGTAAGTTCTATGCTAACAGTTGCTTTTCTCACTTGTGAAACTTTCTTCCATGGTTTCCAGTCAATTTTGATCTTCAAAAGCTTAAATACAATGTCAACCATTATCTACTGTCTTCTTGATTATACTTCTTTTATTTTTCTCACTCTTTTATCTGAGTGGCTTTACTACCTTGAATGAAGTGAAATGATTGAAAAACAAGAACTGATCCAGTGCAAGGTTCATAGAATACACTAGTTTAGACAGATTTAAAATGCTGGCCAGAGGTATTAATTTTTCAATATATAAGGGATACACAAAAGTTCCTATAAAAACTAGAGATTAAATAGACAGACGCTGGAAACTTTTGCATATACCCAATAATTTCATTCTTGATTAAATTAATGCTGATTTTAGGGAAATTGTTTTTATGGTCAAGTAATTATCAAGGCATTAGCACTGTAGTCCTACAAACAGAAAAGATAAAGTTGCAAGTAACTTAACTAGGAAGATTGATCCATTTTTTACAGCTTATCAACCCCTTTGCAAGTTATTCAGAGCCAGAAAATATTTTTAGGCTGTAAGAACATTTTTTTTAGATAATGTTTTAGTGATTACTAATTAACCTATAGCAGGGGTGAGAAGAGGTTGATTCATACCTTTTCTAAGATATTTGCACATGTGAATTTAACAAACCCATCATAAATTGAAACTTGGCTCTCTGATTAACAATGCCAAGCCATTATCCATTACACCACCTGCACATCCAATCTTACAACACTTCATATTCCCAAGTAATCATGCATCTAGGTAATAACCAGGCTCAATGTTGCTTAACTTTGCTGACTGTACAGGAACTGATGTTACATTGCTATATGGCCATAAACCTTAACTAGGATACTATCCTATACAAGTTAAAAAGCTTGAAATCTGAGTAATCCATCTTATAAAAAAAATATCAGTACAATTTGGTAATTATTCTTTAATTTAGACAAGCAATTCTAAAATAGATATTTCTGTCTACTTAGAGGCTGTTGGCATTAGGAGAGAAAAAATAGCAAAAAAAAAAATTTGGAAATGTTTGGGCATTGTACAAGACAGATGTCAGCAAATCTTTGACACGCAAATAGTTGCAGTTACTTCTGCTACACTTCAAATAAAATATTTAATGATAGATAGATTATATAATTCTGAAATTATTTTTGATGTTTTTAAATATTTTTATTAAAGGAAACCTTTTTACTGACCCTAAACTGAGAGTTAAAAGAAAAAGATGAAAGCAACAGAACATGAGGAATATAGAAGAGAAAAATCTAATGATTTGATCCCTAGCTAATTTCAATGTCAAGAAACACCTATTCATCATAATGAAAAAAAATTATATCTAAGATGAGCAGGTTGTGAATGGCTATCAACAGGAAAAATGAAATTACTGAGCCAAGTTGAAATTCTGGCTGATTCAGTTATATCCATTTTGTACTTAGGCCTTTGAAAAAAATAAGAATTAATCTTTTTCCAGCTATGGATTAAAAAGTAGCATGGATTAGGCTCTTGTCTTGAGTGGCAACCAGTCTAGAAGAAAGTCAATTAAATTCAAACATAAAAAAAAAGTTTGGAGATTTAATTGCACACTGATCATCATTTCTGTTATAAGTTTCTTTGAAGTGTGACTGGTTCTACACAAAACTTTATCACTATAATCAAAAATCATCTTTGTGAGTAGCCCAGTGGCTCTGTTTTAAACTAAAGTTGAGCATTCATAAGTCAAAATCCATAAGAGTTCCCAGTACATATATTATGGGCACAACCTCAATGTTAAATGTGATTATTGCAAGATAAGATAAAAATATAGTTTTAAAGTAGGCTATATTTATGGGTAAAAGTGCCCAACAGTCAAACTCCAGGCCATGTGTGTTGTGCTTTAGCTTGACTATATATGCTGGTCAGTTCTGCATTAAGGGCAACAAGGTCTATTGCATTAGATTATTAGAGGATATTTAATAGAAATAATTGTGGATCTGAAGGAGGTTATTTGTAGCTACTTTATAGAGTTGTTTGTTAAATTTTACACATTTATTATTACTTACTTGCATTTACGTATACATTTGTTTACTATTTACTTATTCAGATTTTTTGTATATTTCATTTATTTTGTTTTTCAGGGGTTGGTCATCTTATTTGTTTAGTTTCAAGTACTAGGTTTGTCTAAAATAGATTACATTATTTGAGTTGTGTATAATACATATATTTGCATTTTTCAGGGTGGTATTTTACAAGGTACTTATTTTTAGTTTTCAATTTTTTAAGTAATATACATATTTGTCTTCATTTCTTATGATTATTTTTCTGGTTTTTATGAGACTATATCATTTCTATAGATTATTTTCCTCAGTTCATATAGTAAATGTATACCTATAAGCTTGCACCATCAAAACTTCCAATTGAAATATTGAAGACACCTTCATTCTTTAGCCACATGTCTTTGTTGTCAAATAATAGTAATTTTTGGCAGTGCTTTATGATTTTTATTTCATTTGGTCTTATTTTCTTTTCATTCTTGAGCTAAGGAGATAGCCTTATCTAGCAAGGGATTGGTTATATACAAAGAATATCTGTAATTCCAGGTGCTTACAGCATCAAATGCAACCAACTGTTTCTTATAAGGTTGACCCA
This sequence comes from Ascarosepion bandense, assembly GCA_037127315.1. NCBI lineage: Eukaryota > Metazoa > Mollusca > Cephalopoda > Sepiida > Sepiidae > Ascarosepion > Ascarosepion bandense. The sequence goes on from JBBBDQ010000851.1 coordinate 13,670,199, forward strand.
ATTCTGTTACATTATACTGTTTTATCTGTACATGTGCATGTGAATTTAACAAACACATAGATTTTATCAGCATTATAATCTTTCCTTTATTTCAGTCCCTCTCATTCTTTGTACATACATATTATCTATGTATTATATATATAAAAAATATTTTCTGAATATATATGAGATAATATAATTTTGCATTGATTATAATTAATCAAAAATAGGAAATAAGTTTTAAAGTCTTAATTTTCATTCTCATCCTAAAATATGAGTATCCATTTGCATATTGCTGTTTTTGTAAATTTATAAATGCTTTTGATATTTACAAATGAAAGAAAAATTCTTTTAAATATTTCTTTAAACTTCTAAAAACTGAAAATTTACAGGTTTTTGTATTAGAATGCATTTATAATGAAGGAACTTTGGAAAAATCATTTTATATCATGAAAATATCTAAACAAAAATATCAACCACAAAATTCAAGTGAGTTAATAAAATATATTTATTTCTATTACTTGTTCTGTGATCAAGCATTTTACATGGTAAACAAAGTCTTTACTATTTTAAAAAATATCAGCAAAATTTAATAATTTTGTGAATAAAAAATTCTTATCCAAATTTATATCAATACAATATGCATGTTGGAAATTAAAAAACAAATAAAGATCTAAAAATTAATAGTATTATTCAACTTTACAGCAATACTAATAAATTTTGGATTTCTATATTGAATTCAAGGAATTGAAAAATCAACTTTCATTTATTTCTGAATTTCTTTTATTCAAACTCATTCAAATGCCAGTCATGTTCAAATTTATACTAAACAAACAAAAATCCAATATAGATATCCCAAAATAATAAAAAACAAAATTAATCTTTACCTTTACCATCATAAAAGAAAATTTAAAATGTAATTATGATTATTATTACATTATTATTTTTTTTCCACTTTATTGTTGCTTTTTCTTCACAATTCTTTAAATTAATACACTCCACTATTAATACCACTGTCTATAAACTACCTCCTTGCATGTGTTTCAAATAGCCTCTGAGAACAAAGTTCAATTTCAAACCAGAGAATGGGCAAAGGTAGAAAACAGGTGCCTCATAACCAGCTGCTTCAGGTAGATGGAATCTGACAGCTCAGGAAGGCAGCTTGTTTGGTTTGTTTTATGAAATATCAGTCTCAATGAGTTATTTAATACCAACAAGATTTTACAATATATCCATGAATATAGAATATATATTCTTTATATGAAATCAGTTTGTAGATCTAGTTTCATTGACATATTTTTGTAAAGAGGGTTTTGTTGAGAGTCAGATGTATTGCTGGTAATTATTTTTTTTTTTTTCAAAAATATATTATTGAAAACATTTTTTATTCAAAAATGTATTGCTGGAAATTTTACTACAAAATCTATTTTTATACCTTCATAGTGTTTGGAGGTTAATTATTTGTCCATAGCTAGGACCCCAAAAGGTGCTACATGCCCAGGTCAGGGTGAACCTGAGAACAACAGCAATTACAAGGTGATTTAATGAGCTTGTCTAGACTTTTCAAAGAAAAGTCTTGCTGCCAGATGCAGTTTATTGTCATACCCAGGACACAGAAATGTAGTCCATCAAGGGGAAGGAAAACCCGGATTTTAAACCTCCACTGCCTTGCAGTCATATTCAAAACACAGAAAAGGCTATGGAAGTAAATCCTGACAAAAAAACCCAGGGTGGTCTCCTGAACTTATCAGGTTGTCAACACTGATAACTTTCTAGCAACTCCTGCAACCAAGCCATCCCTATATATATATATATATATATATATTTATTTTCACTGTATTCTTTTGATCTTGTTGGTATGGTTGTGAGGGAGGCCATGTAGTCCATTTATTTATAAATAACTTCTGATTTGTTTAAAATGGCAAATTTAAATTAAAACACTACATAACCAAAATGTAATCATTAATGTTTAATATTCACATAGATGATTAATCTACATTTATCAAAAATAAAAAAAAATTTATTTCTATTCTATTCATGCTTAGGGAGCCCCAATCATAGGTAATTTACAAATATGATCAATGAAGTAAGAAAATGAGATATCTCCAGTAAATTATCTAAACTGGCAGGCCTGACATTGAAAGACATCTATTATTTAGGATTTAAGAAGAACCGTATGATTGTGAAATAAAATTTATTGAATGATATTGTATATAAATAATTTGATTATACTTAAAATAGAACACATACTGAATATTTGTAGAACTGTGTATCTTAAGTTAGTTACATTTGATTTTGTAGCATTTGCTCACAGAACCTTATCTAGTATATAACCTCCAAAGTATCATCTGAAATTGGTTACCAGAGACAGGAATTTTATATAAAGCACTGAAGTTCTAATCTCTAAGCAGAAAATGAGAAACTGATGAAAGTTAGTGTTGACTATCAGTCAGTTAATACGTGATACATGCTTGGATGATCATGTCTTTTCAAGACATGACTGACTAGGCAGAAAATTTTTCTGCAGTAGGTTGTCATTTCTTTCCGCTATAAACTGGTTGTAAACCAAGGCTATAGAACCCAATCTGTCATGCTATTCAACTCATAGCTAAAGGGAAAAGATGGATTAATACATTTCCCAAGGGTATTTGCACATAAGTGAATGTAATGAATTCAACTGGAATTCAAACAGCTCACCAATTTCTCATTCTGATCCAATAACCATTACATAACAATGCACATCAGTGTCAAAGTGGGTTAAAAAAAAAACCCAAAAAAAACAACACTTGAGAGTATATAATCTGAAACAGTTTTAATCAAGCAAGTATTGGATATTGCCTTCAATAAAATTGTACCAGAAATTCAAAATAAATAAGAGGCTCTAGTGAATGGCATATTACAATTGCTGGTCAGGTAAAGGATCTTTTCAGCATTCAACTCATTGAAGTAGTATTATTCAAGGGCATGAGTGCAGATATGTATTTTTAGGAATTAATCAAAATATTTTGGCAAAATGTTGAATCTTATTTCAGTTCCAGAATGAAAGAATCAAACTCCTCAGTGTCTTTACCCTTGTCCAGAACAGGAAAGTGACATACCTTTGTCCACCCTTTTTTTTTTAAATGTGTAAAATTATTTGATTAGTCATTCTAATTTCCCCCTCCTCCACTTGTCTCTGGTCTGTTTCATAAGCTCTCCAAAAAAAAGTTTTCTAAATGCAACAGAACATAAAAAAGTACCTCCTTGTTTCTGGTTTTTTATTATATTCTTATCCATAATTAATATCGCTTCTTTCCATTAGTATTTAATCTAACATTGTTCAGTTAACAATTTTCTATTTCCTTTCTTCAGGTAAGTAAAATAAGATTCTTCCTCTCATTTTTCTCTTTTCTTCAAATACAAATCCAACAGCACCTGATGACATAAACTAAGTTTTATGTATTTGACTTCATATTCCACTGAGTTCTGAATTACTGATGACAAAGAGCCAATCAGATGATTATGTTTAAAAAAGAATATAGAATTAATAGAATTAAACTATATATAAAACTGGTGAAACAACAAAAAGAGGATATTGGTTTAACATTTTCAAGTGAGACAATAATTTGGATAGTGATGCTTATGGAACGATTTGTCGATAGAAAAAAGAACAAATTTGGTAAGAAAAATATTACCATTATGATGCAGTATTCTCACTGCTGCTATTGTGGCCATCAGAGTTTATATTGTTACAGATGCATAGACTTGAACTTAGCAAAGATGCCATGAAAAATACAAAATGAATTAAAACTTTGAAAATGATATTGTAGTGATTCTAAGAAAGCTTCAAATAAAATACACTTTGTCATTACTGTATTTCAATTACCATTTTTCTGGCCTAATAGACATGGATTTAAAAAATAAAAAAATAAAAAAATATACCAAAAAAAAATTATACTGCATCCACTACAGCAATATTATGTGCAGGGTGCAATGGGCAAATTGTCACCAATTTATATTTTTTATTTCACACAGGCATGTTGTTTGTTTTTGATGACTGCACACAATAATGTTGTCAGTTGGCCACTTCTGTAAGAAAATGTAATTCACTCCACTCTGCTAGAAATTTGAAAACAGCATGTTATACTGCTTGCCATTCATGCTGGAAGCTCTAATATGAACATTACAGTGTGTTTAGGTGTCAATCTGAGGACAGTGCAGAGGATCAAGAAAGAGTTGAATGATATATTCAGTCAACATCATGATGTTTGGCAATGTTATACCTTCATTCATCTTTTCACAGGGTCTGATTCATTATGAAGGTATACATCAAGTGTCTTGTAAAGGCTATGCTAGTCTGGATAAAGAGGGTGGCCGCTGGAAGACCCTATGCTCAACAGAATTCTCCAGTATACCATACAAGTAGAAGAACCCAGTCATGGCTGTCAGACAATTTTTGCAACCACATTACCCCTTAAATCTGGCCACCTAACTCCACAGACTGCAAACCACTTGATTATTATATGTTGGGTGCAGTTAAGCAAAAGACCAACAAATTTTTTATAACTGCAAAGATAAACTAAAGACAAGGCTTATAGCAACATTCACCAACTTATACAAGGAGACTGTCCAGGAGACATGCAGGAGATTGCAAAGTTGTCAGGAGACCATGGTTGAAGCCAATGGTGATTTTATTGAATAGATTTACTCTTTAGTATTTCAAAATATTTTCATGTAATTTTGCTAAATATATCTTAAGATAAGATGTAAATTGAGTTATGTTCATTTTTGCATAATTAGATGACAATTCATCCATTGCACCCTGTAGGAGAGAAGCATGAAGACAATGAAAAAAAGTGGGGTTCACCAGGAATTGGTGCACATATAGAAACTAGGACTCCTGGAAGTGAATAAACATGATATCAATAAAAAGATCTCTGAAAAATTCAACCAGGAAAAAAAATTAAGAAACTTATGAAATTGTGCAATATTATGCTGTTCTTTTGTAGAGATAGCAGAATTACAGAAATGTTTGCTTTGACGGGTATACTGTTGCTTGCTTTGTGTGTGTGTTTTATTGATAGACAGATATTGGAATTTGCTTTACTGCATGTTTGGTTGTAATGTGGTATGCAAATAAGATACACACATAAGTAGAGTGAACCTCAGGTACCTGGAAAAGGAGAAATCCTGTAGCTTCCTATGAGATTTACACATCACAAAAATGGCATCACCGATAGGATGTCTGACCACACTCGATGATCCGGAGCCTGTAAAGATGTGGATTAGATGCTTTGCAGCACTAGCCGGGGTAAAGAAACTGAGAGACAGACAAAACAAAGGAGAACAAAATGAGATTACGGATATGTTCTTCTCAACAGCATGATGTGAAGCGAAAAAGAACGTTTTAACAAAAAGCATACCTGAAAAGCTTAGATCTAGCAAAAATGCAAAAGAAAAGATGAAGAAATTGAAGACATGCAAATTGCTACCGAAATGGTAGGTACATTCACGGTAAATACTATAATGAAAACCAGGGAAAAAGTAAAAGTAAATGGAAAATATTTTCAGATTCGGATAGATACCAGCACTTTCATTACGCTAATTCCAATGAATTCTTGGCAGGACATGAGAAAGCCTTGGCTAAAAAAGTCTACCTTACAATTAAAACAATTTAATGGAACCACAACTGAAGCATTGAACATGTTCAAAAGAACATTTGAAACAAAGAATCATTTCCAAATCATACCCATAAGAGTGGTAGCATACAAAAGACTACAGATTGTGAGGAATAGATGTGTTAAAAGTTAATACATCAAAATTGATTAATTCAATGAAATCTGAAGAACAAAAAATAGGATTACGAAAGGATTATAAAGCAGGCATTCAATTGAAAGAGAATCATCATCCAAGATATATTGAATCAAGAAAAACGTTGATACATATTTTACTTGCAGAAGTGGCAAGGTTAAAAAGAATAATTCAGCAGGGCATTTTGGAAAAAAACACCATTGGGATTATTAAGATGGACTTGCCAGCCATTTGAAATTAAGATGGACTTGCCAGCCATTTGAAATTAAGATGGACTTGCCAGCCATTTGAAATTAAGATGGACTTGCCAGCCATTTGAAATTAAGATGGACTTGCCAGCCATTTGAAATTAAGATGGACTTGCCAGCTATTTGAAATTAAGAAGGACTTGCCAGCCATTTGAAATTAAGATGGACTTGCCAGCCATTTGAAATTAAAACAGCAAGTCATATTTTTCAGAGAGCTATCAAGATCTTATTAGGAAAAGTGAGGAACATAATATAGCAAGATGATATATGTGCAGGAGCTCCCACCAAGGATGAATTAAAGAGTAAAACAGCAGAAGTCTTACAAAGATTAAATCAAACAGGAATCTTATTCAATCTGCAAAAGGAGTTACCAAGAATAACACTAAGGATTTTAATGTGGGCCATTAAAATCATGACATTTGATTTTGACATTATGTAAGTTAAAGAAAGCAACATTCCTCATGTGGACGTATTATCAAGAACAATGCATAAGATTTCAGAATGATAATGGAGACAAATATGAAAATTCAGATGATAGAGCTATACAATGGGTGGAAACGGATGTATTATCCCACAAAACACTTGGCATAGAAACACAACAAGACTCAATACTAAGCAAAATAATAAAATGCATAAGAATGTGTAGAGTAACTGCACCATACTGGAAAGACCTTTTTAAGGAAGTAAGACAAAGGTTAATGGTAGAGAAAAGTATTATATATTATGTAAATGCAATAGTGCCTCCCCAAATTTTAAGGAAGGAAATAAAAGCATGCATGACAATATATATTGTGGCATCACAGTGACACAAAGAAAGTTGAGATTGCAAGATTGGTGACTGGATATTTTAATTGAAGAACACATAATAACAAGCCCTAAATGTATGGAAATTAAAACATTTAAACAAACAAAATTGCACACATGACCTAAAGAGGGGGAGCCATGGATAAGGGTCCACATGGACCATGCCCAGATTAGAGATATAGGTTTATTTTTTAATTTTAGTAGATTCATTCTCGGGTTGGTCAGAAGTAATAAAGGTGAGAGATAGGAAAGCTGCCACCATGAAACAAATATTGAGAATAATATTTGCAAGAAATGGTCTATCTGAGACCACTGTCACCAACAACTTACCAGAATTCTGCAATGAGAATTAAGTGTTTTGATTAAAAGAAATAAATAAATAGGATGTATACCATATAAAACACTACCATATCACTCACAATCAAATGGCATAGCAGAAAGGATTGTCTAAACATAAAGGCATTCTCATCTTTTAATGACAATATAGAGGTATATCTCCTTAATTTAATTTTAAGCTATCAAACAGTTCCTCATGGGATAGAAAGCAAAACCCATCAGCTTTAATGAGCAGACAAATTAGAGCCTCAATAACCATGTCATTTGCCACAGAGGGGAAAGTCTGATACAAAAAAAACAAGGACACAGAGCCAGAAAAAGCAAGGCTCATTTTACAAAAAGGACAGAACATGGCTGTGTTAGAAAAAAAAAAGAGGTAACCAATATTAGCTCAATTTAGAACCAAGTTTGAGCCTAAAGATGTAGAAGTGCAAAACAAGGAACAAGAGGAGACAGGGGATAGGGAAACTGAAACAGAACAGAGCATGGAGAAAAGACAAAATATGAGTTAACAGGCCGAGATGAGGAAGATTACTCTAGACCAAGATCACCATTAAAGAGGACACAAAAAAACAAACAGAAGAGTAATGCAGACCATCCAAAATATTTAAAAGAAGTGACAGAGCAACTAAGGGCATCAAACTTCTCAAATTCAGAGAGGGGTAGTGTGGTAGCATGATATGCAAATGAAATACACGCATAAATAGAGTAAATCTCAGGTACCTGGAAAATGAGAAATCACATATCTTCCTATTAGATTTACACATCACAACAATGTTATTGGCCTTTATCAACAAGTACCATATAATTTTGCTTTTTGCCCGTTACCATATGTACCACTGCTTATTGATATCAGTAGATTTCTTTGTAGCTATTATTAGTTTACTGTATGTTTCAATTTTGCTCCTGAAAAACAGCTAAAACAATTTTCAATAAATGCATGAGAAAATGTGCTAAAATTCCTCTTTTCCAAAAATTGTCCTGGTAAGTGTTGTAACCCTAAAAGGTTACTGCATGAGTAATCATCAAAATGGAGGTTGGGAATAATGGTATATCAACAAGTACAAAACTCATATGCTGCGTGAAGTAAATACACTGCTAGTGAACTGCTAGTTAGTATAATCACTCCCTCTACTCCCCTACTACAATAGTGTTCCCGTATTTAAGAGGATAGGAACATTCCATTCCTGTATAAAGGTAGGTATACAAACTCCTCCTTAGACTGGCTCTTTCTGGAGTCAATAATTTTTATTTTTAGGGTTGATGTCAATCCTTTCCATATCCTTTCTCTTCCTCTTACTCCACCTTTTCCAGACCTCTTTTTCAGGAGCCATTTGCAGAACAGGCATGTCAAACATATCAAAGAGAACCTCCACATGTTCTGCCTCATCTAAAGAATCATTCTCTTGAACTGCATACCTCTTATTTGGTTGTAGTGCTTTTTATGCACTAATTCTGGTCCTTTAACCAGATAAACCATTTTTTACGATTCTTTGGACAATAGTAGCAACTTTCCAATACGTCTTATTTTCCATTACATGAAGTAAAAAACCTTTTGACCAATATTGTAAAAAATCCTTCCCACTTTTTTTTTCCCATTGAGAATCAGTTTATCAAACACTGAAAGTATCTTACACGCAAACATTATCTCTGCCAGAGATATGGCTGAATGTGCATTTTTATTTGGTGTCAGTCTATACACCTGCAGAAATTGTTGTATTTCTGCATCTGTTGATCCACAGTTGACTTTTTTAAAGCTCTTTTGAACATATGCATGCAACACTCTGCCTGGCTGTTGCTGTTAGGATGGTAAGGAGTAATTGTAATGTAATTTAACACAAACATCTTGCAAAATTCCTTGAACTCTCTGAACGTAAATTGTGTACCATTATCAGAAGCAATTGCATCTGGAATTCTAAACCTCGGAAACAGTTTGTGTAAAAACTATATTACTATTTGCATGGTTGGTCTGATACATTTGGAAATGCTTTAGATTTTTCTACTAATGTTCCTTGATGAATTTTTACATGAAAATATTTGTTTACATTTCTTTTGTGTGCATTTTTGCTGATATTATTTTCATGGAGCATTATATCCACGAATGTTTAGTTAATGCTGTGTTGGTGATCTTTTTCTTAAGGTTGGCCAAAATTTTCCAGACCAAAGTCTTGTCACCAAAATGTTGTATTTGACCAAAGCTGTAATCTTTGACACCAAAACATTGTATTGTGGTTCATGGCACAATCTTCGTTACCAAAATATTCTATTGTTGTACTCTATCTTTGCCAACAAAAGTAAAATTAATCAAATATTGTTTGTCATAAAATTCTAAGTAAAAGATCATGAGATAAGATAAAAACTACAATTAAGTTACAAACAATTCAGTCATCTTCATAGTAAAAAATTGTGATTTAGTCAAAAATATTGAAATAAGAGATGGTTAATTCATGAATATACTGCAGAAATTTTTCTTATTGTGAAATATGTACTAAATATAGAAAAACTGAACCTAAACCCTGCTGCAGGACTTTCACTGGGATTTTATTTTCATGAAACATTAGCTATGGCATTAACCCATTAATGCCCACCATCTTATTTTGGAGACAGTGGGTATTAATGGACTATATGTATAAATGTATAGGCTAATTAATACCAAATATTTAGGGAAAATTTATAATACTGAATTTTTATTTTTTATAACTAACAGCAGGTTATATGGCTGGGATTAATGGGTTAAAAAAATTTAAGGCAAAGTAATACAGTTTGTAGATCATGAAACCAGATATAATATTAGAATTATACTTTGGAAGGACATCACTGATATTATCAATGGTATCTCCAAACAATGTATAGCATATTTGGGGTTTCCAAGTTTGTTTTTCTGGCAGATAATTTAACAGTCATGCTGTGACATGTCATAGAATATGAAATATAATTCTATGTGGAATAATGAGCTGAATGAAAAAAACAATGGCATAACTGAAGATCTGGGAAAAGAAAACTCTGTAAAGATACAATTCTGAAATGGTTCTAGCATAGTCTGCCAGTGCTAAAAAGCACTTTGATATATTAGTAGGTATAGAACAATCAGCTTGTTTGACAATGAAGTGCCAACCTGCTTTCATTTCTAAATGATAAATTCACTGCATTAGAAGTTTTTAAATTTGAAGTAAGTAATCTTAATGCTATGCATACGGTTAGAAAAAGGTTCATCAAGTTTGAGTGTTCAGAAAAATGTGCTTTATCAGGTTTGGACAGTTAATGCAATATATATATATAATAATGATGATATGGTGCTTGAAAAAAGAAATGACTATGATAGCTGGTTCAGTTTTGAGGGTTTTATATCACCCACAGTCTAATAGCATTGTGGAAAAAAATGGTACAAACCCTGAAAATGGGATTAAAAGCATTCTCACCATTTACAAAAACAGATGCATATTTACCAAAAATGCTTCTCAGCTACAGATCTAATCCATATACCAGAAATAACTGAGCCTATCAGCATTAACGGGAAGACAAGTTAGAGTCTTTGTTATTTTGTCCTTTGCAATGAGAGAAAAGGTGTGGTATAGAAAGAATAAAGAGACAAATCCAGAAGAAGTTAATTTCCTAATGCAAAAAGGTCACAACATGAGTATATTGGAAAAGGGACAAAATATACTGGCACATACAAATCAGTTCAGAAACAGAAACAATCTGGAGAACGTGGAAATGGAAAGTCAAGAACAAGAGGCAGAAAGTTATAAAAGTGGAACAAAGCAGAAAATGGAAAAAAGTAAGAAAGAGGAGATGGACAAAGATGAGGTGGAAAATGAAGAGAGACCAAAATCATCATTAAAGAGAAAACAAGAGAGACAAGAGGAAGGAGAATACAAAACAAAAATAGCTAGGCGTAGTATGAAAAAAAAAAACAAGGGTGTATGACCTCTTTGATTCAGAGAGGTGTAGTACCGTATGCAAATGAAGGGACCAGTATATATAGAGAGTAATTGGAGAAGTAAGACAGAAAAATAGCCTGTCATCTCAGAGGGTACACAGACCTGTGCTATAACTACTGCTAGTCACAATGATATGCAAAACATATGTTTGAATAATTGTGAAGCTCTTTATTAAAATCACAATTTTGTAATATTTGGCAACAAACATCTTATCATCATAACAATACTTGACAATATATTTGACAACACAAGATTTGTTGTAATAAATACATTATTTTCGAAGCATTAAATTCTGCTTTGTAAACTGAAGAAACCTTAGATGTGGATAGTATTTTGTTTTTTTGTGAGCATATTACTTTCAAGTTCTTATTATATATATATATAAAGAGGGAGATATAGACCAAAAAAAGGAGAGAAAGAGTATCATAGAAAGAAAGAAAATATGTTTGATCATTTATAAAGAGAAGCATCTGGAAATAAATATGCATATAGAAATGCACATGTGTCCATACAATTGAAAAGTCTGCAAAAATAAGTCATTATAATCCCCCTCCACTTAATTCAAATTAGAAGCATTGCTTGTAGATAGAATTCAAAAGAGGAAAACTTTTTTTATTTGTTCTTTATTTTTTTTTTTTTACCCACTCATAAACTTAATTTTGTTCAGGCATCTAAGTTGTCAAAATTAGACACAAGAAAAAAAACTTTAATGTACAGTGAAAGAATCTTGCAACTTTTCTCGATCATCTTGACATTCATTCAAAGAGCACACATTGAAATGAAAATGAAAAGGAGCGAGAAAAAGAGAGATACTAGTGCAGAGAAAGGTACATGGATAATGAAGTGAGGTGCTAGCAAAAGATAGAGAGAGTGAGATGCTAGCAAAAGATAGAGAGAGAGAGGTGCTAGCAAAAGATAGAGAGAGAGAGGTGCTAGCAAAAGATAGAGAGAGTGAGGTGCTAGCAAAAGATAGAGAGAGAGGTGCTAGCAAAAGATAGAGAGAGAGGTGCTAGCAAAAGATAGAGAGAGAGAGGTACTAGCAAAAGATAGAGAGAGAGAGGTGCTAGCAAAAGATAGAGAGAGAGAGGTGCTAGCAAAAGATAGAGAGAGAGAGGTGCTAGCAAAAGATGAGAGAGAGAGGTGCTAGCAAAAGATAGAGAGAGAGGTGCTAGCAAAAGATGAGAGAGAGGTGCTAGCAAAAGATAGAGAGGTGCTAGCGAGAGAGAGGTGCTAGCAAGAGAGAGAGATGCTAGCAAAAGTTAGAGAGAGAGACATGTTAGCAAAAGTTAGAGAGAGAGACATGTTAGCAAAAGTTAGAGAGACATGTTAGCAAAAGTTAGAGAGACATGCTAGCAAAAGTTAGAGAGAGAGACATGCTAGCAAAAGTTAGAGAGAGAGACATGCTAGCAAAAGTTAGAGAGAGAGACATGCTAGCAAAAGTTAGAGAGATAGACATGCTAGCAAAAGATATACAGAGAGAGACATGCTAGCAAAAGATATACAGAGAGAGACATGCTAGCAAAAGATATACAGAGAGAGACATGCTAGCAAAAGATATATAGAGAGAGATATTAGTAAAATGTATATATAGAGAGAGATTCTAGAAAGAGAGAGAGATGCTAGAGAAAGAGAGAGAGATGCTAGAGAAAGAGAGAGAGATGCTAGAGAAAGAGAGAGAGATGCTAGCGAGAGAAAAGGAGATGTGAGAGCAAGAGAAAAAGAGAGAGATGCTTGCGAGAAAAAAGAGAGAGATGCTTGCGAGAAAAAAGAGAGAGATGCTTGCGAGAAAAAAGAGAGAGATGCTTGCGAGAAAAAAAGAGAGAGATGCTTGCGAGAAAAAAGAGAGAGATGCTTGCGAGAAAAAAGAGAGAGATGCTTGCGAGAAAAAAAGAGAGAGATAGCTTGCGAGAAAAAAAGAGAGAGATGCTTGCGAGAAAAAAAGAGAGAGATGCTTGCGAGAAAAAAAGAGAGAGATGCTGGCGAGAAAAAAGAGAGAGATGCTGGTGAGAAAAAAGAGAGAGATGCTGGCGAGAAAAAAGAGAGAGAGATGCTAGCGAGAAAAAGAGAGAGAGATGCTAGCGAGAAAAAGAGAGAAAGATGCTAGCTAGAGAGAAAGACAGAGATGTTGGCTAGAAAAAGAGAGAGAGATGCTGGCTAGAAATAGAGAGATGCTAGAGAGATGATAGAGAATGAGAGAGAGAGATAAAATACAAAACAGAAAAAAGAGAGAAAAGGAAAAGATTAAATAAGCTAACAAAATATTACATGACTAAACAGTAATTAAAGAGATAAAGAAGTGTGTGTGTGTGTGTTGAAGTAGAGCGATCATAAATATGAAGGCCAAAAAAACGAACATTTCAATAAAAAGAGAATGTTGCCTAAGGGCAAAAAAAAAAGTGAAGAAAGAAAAGAACAAAATGCTGTAAAGAGAAACAAAAGATCTCTCCCATGAACAAAAGGGAGAGAAAGAGAGAGAGAGAGTGATCAAGAGTTAAAGCCATAACCTAGAAAAATGAAAAAAAAGGATAAAAGAGGAAAAAAGTGAAACACAATCAGTAAAAATGTTTTGAAATGCACATAGGTAAAATAGATATTTACTAGATTTTTCCTGGTTACCTTCCTCTCTTCAGGAAGGACTCCAATGTCTATATGCATGGGCTTGGTGTATATGTCAGCAAACAACTCCCCCTAGCCAGGGTCACATCTCTTGAATCCCTTGATCATTCCTTCATGTGCTTTCGCCTCTCACTTCTAAGCTCAGTTAGCTATCTCTTCTTCCTCTACCGCTCCCCCTCCTCCTCTGACTGTACGGTACTTGATTGCATCTCTACTAATATCGACAGGGCCATTTCTTCTCACCCATCTGCCCATATATTTGTGTTTGGCGATTTTAACGCCCACCACACCAAGTGGCTTGAAAACTCAGCCACCGACCTTGCTGGGATCCGCACCATGCACTTTTCAATAGCCCAAGCTCTAACACAAGTAGTGGACTTCCCCACGCGTTTCTCTAAAAACCCTAACGGAAGGGACTCTTTACTTGACCTTTGCTTTACCTCCATCCCAGACTCCTGCACTACCAGGCAACTCTGCCCTCTCGGAAACTCTGACCATGCCATAGTCTCCGTAAACATATCAATCCGCACTAACTCTACCCAAGAAAACCAGACCAGCAGAATATCATACTGCTACCAAAGAGCCGACTGGGACTCGTTCAGGGACTTCCTCTGCGACGTCCCCTGGAACAACGTCTTCGATCTTCCTGTCGAAGACTGTGCCTCCAAAGTCTCCTCTTGGGTTAAGGCTGGCATCGATGCTTTTATCCCGGCCAGGAAATTCCAACTAAAACCAAATTCGTCCCCCTGGTTCTCACCCGCTTGCTCGGCCGCCATTGCCTACCGGAACCATTTCTTCCAGCTCTATCGAAGCTGCTCGTCGAACCAAAACAGGCGCCTTTTCACCTCAGCACGGAACAAGTGTAAAAAAGTACTGAACAAAGCCAAGAGGGCATTTGCTACCAGAATCAGGCAACGCATAGCATCCTCTAAGTTTGGTTCCAAAGATTACTGGCGTCTCTGCAAAAGCGTGCTCAGAAGGAACAAGACTTCAATACCCCCACTAATCAATGAGTTTGAAGTTCTCACCTACCCAGCCGACAAGGCTGAATGCTTTGCCCGTAGATTCTCAACCAATTCGACACTGGACTCGTTAGGAATACCTACACCAGACTTCCCACCCAGAACTAAGGCTCAACTAAATAACGTCCACATTACACCCTCGCTGGTCGCCAAGATAATTGCACAACTTGACCCACACAAAGCGAGCGGCGGTGACGGAATCCCAGTCATAGTACTGAAGAAATGTGCCCCAGAACTCTCCTCTGTCCTCTCTAAACTCTATAACCTCTGCCTATCTGCTTCCTGCTTTCCTGCCTGTTGGAAGTCCTCCTGCGTAGTTCCTATATTTAAGAATTCTGGCGAACCCTCAGACCCCACCAATTACCGCCCTATTAGTCTCCTTCCAATCTTTGGCAAAGTTTTCGAAGCCATTATCAACGCCGAGGTGATTCCGCATCTCATGGCCAACGGGCTTCTCTCTGACAAACAGCATGGGTTTCACTTCACCAGGTCTACTGCTGATATGCTAACAACCATTACCGAGTACATATACCGGGCACTCGACAAAAATGGTGAAGCCCGAACCGTTGCCTTGGATATCTCCAAAGCATTCGACAGGGTCTGGCATGCTGGCCTCTTGTGCAAACTGTGGAGCTATGGGATAACTGGACATCTGTTTGACCTCATCCAGTCTTTCCTCTCTAACCGCACATTGAAGGTGGTATTAAATGGGCATGCCTCCCAAAACTACCAGACGAACGCAGGCGTCCCTCAAGGTTCTATCCTAGGTCCCACGCTCTTTCTGATCTACATTAATGATCTCCCCGACACCATTAGATCCCAAGTTGGCATGTATGCCGATGACACAACAATCTACTCTCGCATCGATCAGAAACCAGGTCTGGACGACAAAGTGAACCTCGCTGCCGTACTTGAAAGGGACCTCCAATCCGTAGTGACCTGGGGTAGGAAATGGTTGGTAAATTTCAATGCCTCCAAAACAAAGCTGTTATCAACTAATCACCATAGACAATCACATCTACCTCCCATTAGCATGGGACAGGCTAGCCTCCCAGAGAGTAAAATACTATGCCTCCTTGGCCTTACGCTTTCGGCGGACCTCAAATGGAATGACTATATTGAATCCATTGCCAAATCTGCTGCTATGAAAGTCGGCTCCCTGTGCAGGGCCCGGAAGTTTTTCGCACCTGAATCTATTCTGCACATATACAAATCTACCATCCGCCCGTGTATTGAATATTGCTGCCATATCTGGTCGGGTGCCCCTGCTGCTCTCCTTGGGCTTCTTGACAAAATACAAAGGAGAATCTGTAATGTGGTCAATACTGACTTGGCAGACCGGCTGCAGCCGCTCTCTCACCGGCGTGATGTAGCTTCCCTGTGCCTCTTCTACAAGTACTTTCATGGCTTCTGCTCCGATGAGCTTAGATCACTGGTGCCGCCTGAGCACGAATTTACACGAAATACTAGATTAGCAACTAGGTCCCACCCTTTTACAGTTAAACAAATAAGATGTAACCGTAAATTCTACTCCAACAGCTTCTTTTCTCATGCTTCCCACCTGTGGAACTCCCTTCCACAACTCTGCTTTCCCGACAGTTACAATCTCCAGGTGTTTAAATGTAGGGTCAATAGACACCTCCTATCACACTAACTCCCAATTATTCTCAGAACACTCTCATCTACCCAACCCTCATTCTCGGTATCCTTACCCGCCTATCACCCACCCTCTGACATTTCCTATATTTAATCATCCTTTCTCCACTCTACGTAGCCCCCTGCGCAGTAGTGGTAGTGACATGCCTTGCTCGGGGTGAAACGCTTATAAAAAAAAAATTTCAAAAAAGGTTTAAAACAAGGCCATTACAATAATGCACTCAGTGAGAACCATACTCACAATGATTTACAAGACTAACGAGTTTATTTTTGATACTACAAAACTTTTGTTTTAGTAGAGTACCAGGCCAAGTACTTGAAAATCAAAGGTGAGATTATATTGTACCTGTCCTCCAAGAAGAAAAAAATCTGTCTTTTAAAATCGGCATTCAAAATTCTAACTTTTAGACCATTAATGCTACCATCCCACTTTACGGATTATTAATGAGTTATAGACAGAAACTTATAATTAGTATCAGATTTTTATGAACTTATAACACTTTATAATCCTATAATTAATATTGTAAACTCACAGGACAGATTGAAGGCAAGGGGTACAGAGGAAAACAATGCATAACCTACCTGGTAAGCTTGAGTGAAAGGATGACTGAGCAGAGTTTGGGAGAGATAAACAAAAGAAAAAAAAGTTATTAAAAGCTACAAATGAAAGAAAGTTGTGAAGAGCCATGATCAACATTCTGAAGTAGCATAACACTTGAAACAATTAATATTAGATTTTTGTTTTTATTTTGATAATTAAAATTGTATTTTATGGTTGGCATTAATGAGTTTAACTGGACTCAAATACTAACCAAGGATATCAACAAAAAATCCACAATTATTTCATCCACAAAGAATGACTAATTTTTTTTCTCGTACAATACTATGGGTGCTTAGAGCCTGGGTGGGGAAACATTGATAAAAAAGGAAAAGACAGGAAACAAGGGTAAAAAGAAGTAATGACAAAAATATGAGAGTAATTAAAGATTGATTCTGTTTTTTTTTGTTTTTTTTACAGTTTATCAACCTTTTACAGGTTATTTAAAACCAAAGATTATTTTTAGACTGTAAGAATTTTTTGCAGATAATGTTTTACTGATAAAAGTCATACTAATTAACTAATAGCTTGGTGGGAAGAATAGGTGGATTCCCAAGAGTATTTTTGCTTAAGTGAATATAACAAACCGAACTGGAATTAAAACTTGGCTCTCTAAATTCTAATCCCAAATCATTATTCATCACACCACCTATACATCCAAGTTCACAGAAGCTGTTATTTCTAAGTGGTCACCCATCTAGGTACTGACCGAGTTCAACATTGCTTAGCTTCAGTAATTAGACAAGAACTGGTTTTTCAATGCAATATGGCTGTAAACTAAGTAATTAAGACAGTAAAATAAAAAGAAAGAGTGACAAAATAGGAAAGAAAAAAAGGAAAATAAGAAGAAAGAGAAAGAGGATTTTAAGAATAATATATGCAAGAGAATGTTAGAAATTGTTAAAATAATAAAAGTTATAGAAAGAAACAATAAGGAAGAAAAGAGCAGTGAGAAATAAAAAGGTAAAAGAGAAAGACAAATCAAAAGCAATAAAAGAAAATAAAAGGCAAAAACAATTGCAAATGTATTTGAAAAAGAAATAATTATATAAAAAGCCATTTTCTGGTTCTTCATGAAAACTCCTGTAGATTCTTTTATTGAGACAATTTTAATTTAAGTAATTTGAACCCAAAAGCTTGTTTGATTTTTGGAAGGGAATTGTTTGTTTCATTTATTTCTTTTCATTACAAATATTTTTTCAAAATCATCAACACACAATGTAACCTTTACTCAGCATAAATTTATCTGAATAGAGGTACATAAAGACAGCTGGTGACAACAATTAAACACATTAAGTTTTCTTTTGTGTATTTGTGTGTGAGAGAAAGAGAGTGAGAGAGAAACTGTTATTGTCTTAAAACCAAACAGCCAGGCTACCTGCACATATAATTTGACTATAGTGGTGAAGGCTTGTGCAAAACCAACCACACTTTTCAGAAGAGCCAAATACAAAGAACTGGTACAGTGTGCTACAAGGTTTTCAGGGCAGAGTTGTCTTTCTCCTGGACTGGTTGCCAACAAAGGCTAAAGAGTTCAGTTTACCCCACTATTTAATCTATCGCTGAAGACAGATGAATTCATACTTTTCCCAAGAGTATTTGGGCATAGAATGAATGGAACAAACTACTGGAATTTGAACTCAGCTCTCAATTACACCACATTATATATATATATATATATATATATATATATATATATATGAGAGAGAGAGATTTTTTCAACCTAGGTTGCAGAAATAACTCATTTCCTAAGTCCTACAATATAATTGCATTGAACACTTGTTAATACAACTGTGTACTAGCTTAATTTAATTATGACCAAAAACTAGATAAATAATGAAAATGTCACAGCTTTAAGGGGAGGCAACTAAGTAATGAAAACATAAAAATCTAAAAATGCAGTTACCAGCTAATGAAAATGCCTTATAATAACATTTCTGTAAGTTATATCAATTGAGTGCCAAAATTAAGCTATATTGAACTGCTGCTACATTGAGTGTACCACCTTTTAATTTTGCTTTGTGACAGTACAACACATAAGTTGTGTGGATGACACAATGTTGATGGAAGACTCAAAATGAAAGAATGAAAACTAAAAGAATTAGACAGTATAGTAATGGAAAGTAGGAAGGAGCAACAACTTATTAAACTGGTTAGAAAACAAAATGCATACCAAAGTGTTAGTTAAATTTTTGTACCTGTTTGATTTTGACATCCCCAATATGTAGCTATTTGCATAATGTAGTAACAGACCATAGAAAATGAAACAGAAATATCTATAAGGGCATAAAAATAGTGAAAATGTCTTCTAGAAACTAAGCAAAATATTAATTCATGGGAAAATATAATCAGAAACAAAAAATATGAAAAGTGAATTGCTATGAAATGAATGCTGGACAATCTCTTCAAAGATGAAGAGATTTGAAGTGACAGAGATGTGGTTCAACCAACAAATGCTAATACCATGGGAAGAACAAGTAAGCAATGAGGAAATCTTAAATGAAATAGGAATAACAAGGAAACTGATACTTATAATCAAAAAGAAATAGCAGCCAGTCGTTTCTCTCACTGTAACACCCTGTGCACTAGTGGCAGTCCCACTTGGGTTGAAATCGTTAAGAAATTTAAACTAAATTTGGTTAAACTAAGACAATCCAGATCTTGGGTAACAAGTCTAGTCTGGTTGACCATTATGACTTATTGAGTTTGAACCACATTGAGTGCCCCATATACAAATTTAACATTAAGTAACTCAACAGGGTTTGATATATAATAAAATCAATCAACCAACTTAAAGCATGTTCATTTTGCCTTAAAACAAATCAATGAAAAAAAATTAATGTTAAGAGTTTATATTTGCTATCTGATAATTTCATTCACATTTGTTACAAGTAAATAGAAGACTTTTTTTTTTTTATTTCTGATGATGACATTAATCATCTTTGAAGATTAGAGCACCCAGGAAAGATTTACACTTTATTACCTTGACTGTTTCTGTATACTGTTATCACAACTTACCAGTTTGTTTGAAAATGAAGTTACTAAGTTTAAGTTAGAATGGCACAAGGCCACAAGAATACAGCACAAATTACTCATGAATATGGAGATCAAACTCATTTCAATATGTAATACTAATGTTCTGATTACTGCTCTAAATCATCCAATACAAACCAGAACACTGAAAGATTCACGTTTATGGGAATACTGTTTCCTTATAAAACATTTGGCATTCATTGACTAAACAACTTGCACAACTGTCAGCTAAAATTCATAAAATCTTTCTTTAAAAACAATTTTTCAGGAAAATAGGTTTCTAAAGTTCAGTAGCAGTGATTATTTCTAGCATTGATGGGAGTTTCCGTCCTAATTTTTTATTTGAGCCAAGTTTAAATTCCAGTCTGGTTCATTACATTCACTTACATGAAAATACACTTAGATTGGGAAAGGTATGTAACTCCTTTCCCTACATATGGGTTAAATAGTAGGACTTATATCTGGAAATATTGTTATTTTCAAACAATTGTTAATGCAATATTCACTCACAAAAGAATTATTATTACAATCCAAAATGAGGTTTGGCTTAAAATTACCCGCAAGGAGTTGATAGACCATAAAAAACAAATCAATGTAGCAAATGAATTACTGAAATGCATCAACTTATTCACACTCCTCAAACACTCATTTCGTTTATAGAATTATTCCTTCCTTTTACTGCAACCACCCCACTTACTATAAATTATATAAATGGAATATTTTAAAGGAATTGTTATAGCAAGATCACGATTTCATACTCTAACCACACCAAAAAGATAGGCAAGCACTGTTGGACCAAGTGATCTCAATAAGATCTTATATACAGATCAAAAAGACAAAGAATATACTTCTACACAGAATGGGTTCAAGATAACATTCACTAAACAATAGAAACTAAATTCATACAGTGCCAAAAAATAAATCACTGCCAACAACATCAGACCAAACTTATAAGTAATGACCCAGACATATACCAACAGATTGTCAACATTCAAAATACTCTTTAGAGCAACAACTACCTTTCAAGCATGACATCAGATTCCATGAATAGAGATATAAGAGTCAATGACAATCCTAAATCTGCCACAGTCTGTTTACGTACATGAAGTGAATGTCAGAAAATATTTAGAGGATTTGCATTATGTACAATATCATAACAGCATTCAATAGTAGTTCAACACTTCAGAGGTAACCATCCCGAACCAAAATCTCTCAGAAGAGAGTACTACAAAGAATTGTATGTATTGTATACCATGCATTTGGTGCCTAAGACTACAAGGGTAAGGCTGGCTATCCTGTAAAAATAAGGGCAGGTGTCAAACATCAAAAGAAGAGATGTTGAAATCAGGCATACCTGATTATGTACAGAGGGAAAAATGTTATCAACCCTTGTGAAATAAAGTCAATAATAAACAATGTTAGAGGATAAGATTACTAAAAGAATTAGCACACATCTTAAGCTCTGACAACTTCTTCAGTAGACCTAGCATAGAGATAAAAACTAGCTGGTATGCTCTGATTAAGAAAGGAAGAATACTAAAAAAAATGACACTACCTGAGAACATCGATTAGGTTGCAGGATTATACTATTGGATTGTCCAGTATACACATGGATTAGTGGATTAAAGTAGTGGTTAAAATATATCTGGTTTCCTTACAGTTTTAAGTTCAAGCCCTTAAGTTAGAATGGCATAAAGCACAAATTAGGGCATAAAAATCATATACTCTGGTTCAGTGCAAGGAACAGATCAGTGATGCTAGACAGAATTAATTCATAAGGTATTTACCTTAAGCATGAAAAGAGAATTAATTCATAAGGTATTTTGCCTTAAGCATGAAAAGAGAATTAATTCATAAGGTATTTGCCTTAAGCATGAAAAGAGAATTAATTCATAAGGTATTTACCTTAAGCATGAAAAGAGAATTAATTCATAAGGTATTTGCCTTAAGCATGAAAAGAGAATTAATTCATAAGGTATTTGCCTTAAGCATGAAAAGAATTAATTCATAAGGTATTTGCCTTAAGCATGAAAAAAGAATTAATTCATAAGGTATTTACCTTAACATGAAAAGAGAATTAATTCATAAGGTATTTGCCTTAAGCATGAAAAGAGAATTAATTCATAAGGTATTTACCTTAAGCATGAAAAGAGAATTAATTCATAAGGTATTTGCCTTAAGCATGAAAAAGAGAATTAATTCATAAGGTATTTTGCCTTAAGCATGAAAAGAGAATTAATTCATAAGGTATTTGCCTTAAGCATGAAAAAATTAATTCATAAGGTATTTGCCTTAAGCATGAAAAGAGAATTAATTCATAAGGTATTTACCTTAAGCATGAAAAAGAATTAATTCATAAGGTATTTGCCTTAACTGGCAGAAAAAGAGAAATTAATTCATAAGGTATTTGCCTTAAGCATGAAAAGAGAATTAATTCATAAGGTATTGCCTTAAGCATGAAAAGAGAATTAATTCATAAGGTATTTACCTTAAGCATGAAAAAAGAGAATTAATTCATAAATTATTTGCCTTAAGCATGAAAAAGAGAATTAATTCATAAGGTATTTACCTTAAGCATGAAAAAGAGAAATTAATTCATAAGGTATTTGCCTTAAGCATGAAAAGAGGTAATTCATAAGGTATTTGCATAACCTTAAAGAAGAGAATTAATTCATAAGGTATTTGCCTTAAGCATGAAAAGAGAATTAATTCATAAGGTATTTGCCTTAAGCATGAAAAGAGAATTAATTCATAAGGTATTAAGCATGAAAGAGAATTAATTCATAAGGTATTTACCTTAAGCATGAAAAGAGAATTAATTCATAAGGTATTTGCCTTAAGCATGAAAAGAGAAATTAATTCATAAGGTATTTACCTTAAGCATGAAAAAGAGAATTAATTCATAAGGTATTTGCCTTAAGCATGAAAAGAGAATTAATTCATAAGGTATTTGCCTTAAGCATGAAAAGAGAATTAATTCATAAGGTGACTACATTAAGCATGAAAAGAGAATTAATTCATAAGGTATTTGCCTTAAGCATGAAAAGAGAATTAATTCATAAGGTATTGCCTTAAAGCATGAAAAAGAGAATTAATTCATAAGGTATTTACCTTAAGCATGAAAAGAGAATTAATTCATAAGGTATTTACCTTAAGCATGAAAAAGAGAAATTAATTCATAAGGTATTTACCTTAAGCATGAAAAAGAGAATTAATTCATAAGGTATTTGCCTTAAGCATGAAAAGAGAATTAATTCATAAGGTATTTACCTTAAGCATGAAAAGAATTAATTCATAAGGTATTTGCCTTAAGCATGAAAGAATTAATTCATAAGGTATTTACCTTAAGCATAGAAGAATGAGAACATGGATTGAATAAAGAACTTGGTTCACAATTCAAGAGATTACAGGGGACAAGAGATGAACTCATTTAAATGGAAAGTCATATAATAATCATAATTCTTCATCTCAATAACTCCAACATAATTTATAGTGACTCCTCTCAATGTAACGTGATTTTACAGCACCAATGTACCCATTTGATATTAGAATAATATTAAATTTTTCTCACATACATATGTTAAATATATCAAAATAATATTTGAATTAAACTAAATTTCTTGAATTTAACAATGTCTATACAAAATATATAACTGGATTGAATTTTATTTCAGTTGCTGGTTTAAAAGAAAAGATTTCTTTGTTTTACTAAGTGTACCAACCCAGTAACAAAGAATTGTTTATGATTAGTGTCACTATTATATTTTACTATATTGATCACTTGAGCAAAATCTTATTTGTTTTCTTTCTTTAAATCATGGTGACAGTTAAGGAATAACTGAATACACAAATAAAACACTTATTTTCATAAAAGAATAATAAATATTTAACTTCACAATTTATCAGCTTTGTAACACAGTTGATTATACTTTCATAATTGAAAAATATTCTGGAGCATTTTGACTAGAATCATGAATAATTTAACAAGAATTTTATATAAATTTCAGCAAACTTAGACTTTCATGCCTGCAAAAAAAAACAGATAGTCAAAAGACAGTTTTTTCATGGGACTGTTATTATTTTAACTACTTACACTCCTTAGAAATGTTTATTGTTTTAAAAAGCAATGATTGGAATTGAAACAAAATCTTTATAAAAAATAATGAAAGTGAATTGATATTTTGTTTTTGTTCTTGAGAATTTGCAAATATTAAACACTATTTGCCTATTAGATTATTTACAATAAAAACAAATACAATTAAAACTAATGCAATGTAATTAATATTTACCAATTTATAAAGAAATAAATATGAAAACAATTTTTTTATTCATAAATTTATAAACATTTACAAATTCAAATATATGAACCAAGTATAAAAGAAATACTTATCATTTTATAAAGTTTGAATCAATTGGTAATTAGCCAATGTTTTACCAACCATTCCTATAAACAATCTAATAAAGAATATAACTTAATAAATCATGTTTATTATCTTTGTTGTAAATTCTCAAGAACAAATAAAATTTACAAATTCACTTTCATTTTTAGGTTTTATTACAATTCTTTTTAAAACAAACATCAGCAAGGAGTGACAGTAGTTAAAATAATAGTTGTGTCACTGAAAAAAACCGTCCTTTTTTTTCACTCCATTGTGGGCACAAAAGTCAAAGTTTATCAAACTTTCTTGATAAGTTTCACAAAGTCCTTAATAGCAATATAGCAAATAATGTTCAAATTTTACTTGGTTCTCATATGTTACAGAATATAGTGATTCTCAAAAGGAAAGTACTCGACTCCCACGGGAGGAATTTCATATTGACAAAGAGGAATTCTAAGCAGGGGATGTATTGAGAAGGAATTTGAGTTAAATGTATAAGTTGTAAGAATAATGATGAAAAAATTAACAGATGACAATTCAAAATGTGGGAGGAATTGAGGACACCTAGGATCAAAAAGGAAGGAATGTGACCTGGGAAGCTGAGAACCACTTGTCTATAGTATTTTATACAAAATTTTCTACAGCACATTTAAAGAACAGGAATAAGCTTTTGCTGTAGTAGGATCAACAAAGATTTAAATGCCACAGATTCATTTCAACAGCTTAACTACCAACATTTGGTAACTTTATTCCCAAATGCCAGTCATATTTCAATTGTGAAAGGCCATTTTTTTTCTAAACCTTATAACATATAATAGTGGCAAAAAGTTTTCAACCGCTACAAGTGCTATCTACAATAGTCATGCCAACTGGAATGTTTTTTAACTTATAAAATAAGCGTGCTGATTCAAATAAACATTCCACAGAATTTTTTGTTTTAGTTTTTTTATTCCAGGATCAAATTGTGTCTAAAAGAAAATAAGTATGCTGTGCCAAACAAGAGCCATGCTAGCATGGGTAGAGCAGTGGAATTGAAAATAATTTAATCATGCCTTCACTTGTATTTGAGACACAACAGTACCTAACTGAGCTATTAAACAGATCTGGATTTAGTACATGTCGATATTGAATATGGTTCATGTTCATATTGAACATGGACCAGTATATTAAAGTACTAGTAAATCCCATCTTCATCCTCACAGAAGGGAAATTTAGAGTTGCTTGTGTTTTAGTAGGAGAGTTCCCTCGTATATATTCCAGGAAGGGTAAAGATGTGGCAAGGAAACCACAACTGCCAAATCATGATCTGACCAGTAACAGTCTAGACAGAAACCTTATTGAGAATATGGGAATAAAAATGAATCCAAGACACTGATTAGTACTGAGGAACAGAAGACAATGATAAACATTTTATTTTCTTCTAATCATTTCACCCCAAGCATGGTAATAATGTCATTAAGATGCAGGGGGCTACTGAGAGTGAAAGAAAATGGAGAAGACCTTAATAAAAAGAAAATACAATAATAGAACAGGATTCAGGAAGACAGAAGATGATGACTGATGTTGGATTTTGATTTTTGAAGATCATAGATGACAGGGAAATAAGAAGCCAGAAGAGAGATCCACAGGCAAGAAGTATAAGAAAAGAAACTATTAAAATAGAACTTATAGTCACGTCTACCTCTTTTAACAGTAAAATGATGAAACTTAGCTGCTTATCTAGTTCTTCCTCTTCTTCTATGTGCCCTGTCCCTTCAGGACGTAGGCGATCATGGTTCTCCCCGTCTCCCTATCACTGGTGGCTCTTAGTATGTTTTCTCCTGTTACACCTCACAACCCCTGTTCTGTCATCCACCTGATCAGGCCCTGCAAATATGTTAACCACTGCCTTCCCCTGTTTCTTTCCTTCGATCTGGCCTGTCAGTATCAGGTTCTCCAAGCCCTCATTCCTCATTGCATGTCCAGGAACTTCAGTTGTCTCTTCCTGATGCTTACTATTAATTTCCTTTTTGTTGTCATTCTTTCCAACACCTCATCGTTGCTCGCATGCTCAGTCCACAATATCCACAGCATTCTTCTGTAGAACCACATTTCTGCTGCTTCAGGTTTTGTCCTCATTTGCAATGATATTGTCCAGCATTCACTGCAGTATTGAAGAACTGACATCATATAGCAATCCAGCACTCTTTTCTTTCTAGTACCATGCTTAAATTCATATTTCCATAATAAATGTTCTGATGAGCTTTCCTCTTTGGTATCTTGACTTCAAGATACCAAAGAGGAAAGCTCATCAGAACAATTACTATGGAAATATTTACAGAAAAGACAGAGGTAAGCTAAATTATGGTGGTAGGAAAATGACTGAAGCTGAGATGCCACATCATGGCCAATAACTCTTTGGATTTTGTCAAGAATTTCAAGATATATAGCAAGAGCTCCAAGATGGTATAAAACAGCAATACTCAATGTATACTAATTTATAAATGTACAACATGGATCCTAACATGACACAGTAAACCAAAGTTACTAATAGCAGACCTAGCAATTGAATCATTGCACATTATGTCATAAGACCAAGAAAGTGCATTGAGTTACTCTCCTAGAGATTAGTATTAGCCATGATGGAGAAAGGCAAAAATAGTTCTTTAAGATGAGTAAAAACAAGCATTTTTGTAGGTACAAAAAAAAAAAAGAAAGATCGCTGAAAAAACAGCATAGTATGAAGGGAAAAGGCCCCAAACTAAATAAAAACAAAGTTTTATCGCCAAAATGTTTGTATTATCATTAAGAGAATAGATCAAAGTATTTTTTAATTATTTTTTAAAATTTTCTAATTATTCCTAACACGTTTGAAATTTTGATAGAAAATCTTGTTTCTTCTTACATCAGTGTGAGACCTAAATTGACGCATAGTTTATTATGTAAAAAAAACGTAATATTACGCAATGCACTTTTTTGACCATGAAAGACATTAATTTGGAAATTCTTTCAAAAATCAAATAATGGTTGGATTTTGATGAAAATTTCAGGACTTATTCAGAATTGACTGAAATCAATTTTGAAATAATTATTTTTAAGAAATATTGGTAAAAACTTCTTTTTTTTTTAGATATGTTACCACCACTAATCAATTTCCACAAATGTCTAAAAATTCGACTTTGGGTCACAATAAACCTAATATAATTCAATTCAGGAGTCATTGGGGAATGCTAATCAACTGTCTTTATTCTTCAATATTGGCCTTCTTTCTAAAAAGTAGGTCTGAATTACGAAAAATGCAGTAACTATGCCAATTTTTATTTGGATAAACTTTTAATTGCTTTTATGAACAATATAAATTAAGCATATCATAGTCTGAAAAGAAAAAAAAATTCAATGAATAATGAATTTTTACAATAATTATTTTCATTAAAAAAATTTTTTTATAATAATATATAAAGTTTCGAAAATATTTTAAAATTTCTTCCTCCATTGGTTTGGTTAAGGTATGAAATTAAAGCATGAAGACTACATTTACTAATCAAAAATTGAAAAGCTTAACACAAATGATTTAGCCATTGAATTTTTATAACAAAACATTTTAATTACCTGTCTCTTATTTGTACAGGTGGCCATATGTGGCCATACATAATATTTATAATTAAAAGGTCATGTGAGTCAAGGGTTGTCCTCCCTTACATGAAAAAAATAAAATTTAAACCAATTCGTCTTGCATAATTGGCATTTTTTGGACGGCTACTGTAAAACATATCAGTTATCACCTCTTGATAAGGAATTTGACAAATGTGATAAGGATACTGTAATTGAGAAACACTTTTTTAGAAATATTTCAGCCAGTAAGCAAGTAATTCTTGTTTCAAATCAACTTAAAGTAAGTTTAAATTCAGTAATTTGAAAAAAATAATGTATCAGCTAAGTGTATTTTATTTTTGTAAGATTTTTTTAAAACCGAGCATTGGCTTCTGCTTACAATCAATAAAAAAATGGTAAAAATTTGAAATTTTAAAACTTTTTTTTAAACCTAAAATTTTTTTTAATTGCAATCAATATAATTTCAGTTTGAAATACACCAGGGTATTTTGCTTACTATAGTTAGTAAATTTAATCTCTTGGCTTTCAATTAAAGCTAGAATTAAAGCTTCAAGAAAACTTTTTTATTTTTAAAAATTCAATTTAAATTGATGTATCAAAAATGTGTGGAGTTACCTACATTTTTGTTTTGCCAGCATTACAATTTACAAGCCATTTTTGTCCCAGTTAACTGATTGGAAATTATTTTCAAGATCAGCCTCCTATTTTACTTCATCAGACTTAGTATTAAAACAGTAGTAAATAGTTGTATCATCAGCATAAATACAGAGTTGTGAATTCAGGAAGATTATCAATAATAGATGACAATACTTTTAACTGATTGATGAGAGGAGGGATTGGGAATTTGCCTTGTTTAATGTACTCTTACAGAGCCACCAGTAATCACAAGAACCCAACTTGTAAGAGACACTTTATAGCCTCTTATAAGTTGGGTTTTTGTGATTACTGGTGGCTTTGTAAGAGTTCATTAAATAAGAGAAAATTCTCAATCCTCCTTTACCAGTAATCACAAGAATTCAACTTGTAAAACTCTATACAGTATCTCATTCTATCTTCAAACAGTAACTTAGTCTCATTGAGAGCATGCTTATTTCTATCACAAGCATATGCAAAACAATATCTGTTATGATTCAAGCTATCATGTTGGTATAGCTAGAAGAAGTGATTCCTGTAGGCTATAGCGGTTAACTAGATAGTAATGACCCCAAAAACATTGCAGTTTCATTTGGTGTTTTCCCAATGGCACAAAAGCATCAATGCAGACTTTTATCCAAGAAGAAACATCACTGGCACAATTTTCAATGAGACGACGAAAAATTTCACCCCAAGGGGCATTGCAAAGAAAATCACAAACTGAATCCCAGTCAATGCATTGGTAACAAAATGAAGTCTTACAAATATGGGATCTTGCATAATAACAATAGAAAAGATTCATGATCTGTGTTAGGGCTAGACTTTAGTAGTCCCCATGCTAAATTGAAGGATGTATAAAAAACAATGACTAGTATTAAATTAGGAATAATTTGCAAAATAAAATATTTTGAGGATGTGAACATGACAATTATTAACATGGAAAGTGGAATTGACAAATCAAGTTCAAATTCCAGCTTTCACTTTTAAACTAATCCCCTTGAAAAAAGGCAAAAATCTACCCCTTCTTTCTCAGCTCTAGTCTAATCAGCAGAGCTAGGTAGTGTTGAATCACTGCTAAGAGAAAGACTACTTCTTTTACGCACAGCATACCCTCAGAACATAGACAATCATGGCCTTCTACATTTTCCTGTCCCTTGTAAGTCTTTATATATTTTGTCTTTTTTTTTTTGTTTTTTTAATCGTATCACCCCGAGCAAGGCGGTAACGCCACTGATGTGCAGGGGGCTACGTAATAGTGAAAAGATTGGAAAAGAGAAAGCCGGAAACTACATCCTAAACAGGGAACAAGGGATGAGCCTCTTAACCTGTTCAATAGATGTGGGTGGAGTGTGAACCGGGCGATAGATAGATCTATCTAAAAGTGAGAAGATTGGAAAAGAGAAAGCCGGAAACCATTTCTCTCCAACCTTGCTCTACCATCCATTTGCTTGAGCTCATTAAGTATGTCATGCACTTTTATTCTTTCCCTCTAGCCACCTTGTGAGTACCAGATTATCCATGCTCTCCTTCCTCATTACATGCCCCAGAAACTTCAGTTGTCTCTTTCTGATGTTAAATATAACTTTTCTTTTTGTTTCCACTTTCTCTAAAATGTTGTCGTTGCTCACACATTCACTCCATGGTACCCTCAGCATCCTTCTCTAGAACTACATTTCTGTTGCCTCAAGTCTCTCCATCTTTGAGGAGATGGTCCAGCATTAGCTGCCATATAGGAGGACAGATATCAAGTAACAGCTCAGAACTTTTTTGTTTCCAACAAAATTTTCCTGTCTTTCAATATTCTGCTTAGCTTTTTGGAATGTGTCCTTGGCCACCCTAATATGCCTTCAAATCTTAGTGTTGCATTTTCCATCCTCTGTTAGAACACTTCCCAGGTATTTAAATTTCTGTACCTACTTGATTTTAATATCCCTGACCTGTAAATGACATTTTGGGCTCCTCTTTGCTGATGACCATGCATTCAGGTTTCTTGTAGTTTATGTTTTGTCTTTTCTTCTTGCTTTTCTTTGCTACATTTTGTAGGAGATCTTGTAATTTTCATTCAATGTCTGCTATAAGCACTGTGTCATCTGCATATCTTATACTGTTAAGATTATGGCTGCCAATGATGAAACCTGGCATGAATTACTGGGCAGAAGGTTTTCCCTGCAGTAGGTTACTATTACTTTCTGCAGTAGACTGGTTGCCAACCAAGGCTATAGAACCCAATCTGTCCTGCTATTTAACCAATAGCTAGGGAGAGAAAGAACAGATTTATACCTTTCCCAAGCATATTTGTGCATATGTGAATGCAACAAATTCAACTGGAACTCAAGCTCAGTTCCCAGATTTCTCATTCTGAGCTGGTATATGTTGTATACAAAAAGAGTACTGAGTAAGTAATAAACAAAATAGAGGTTGGAAATAAATAGCAATATTTATAATATCATCAAATACAAGACACACAA
Source organism: Ascarosepion bandense (assembly GCA_037127315.1). Taxonomy (NCBI): domain Eukaryota; kingdom Metazoa; phylum Mollusca; class Cephalopoda; order Sepiida; family Sepiidae; genus Ascarosepion; species Ascarosepion bandense. The sequence continues at coordinate 13,701,293 of JBBBDQ010000851.1, forward strand.
GCTGCATGAAGTAAATAACCACTGCTAGTAGAGAACTGCTGGACAGTAAAAAAAAACACCACCCTCTCAATAGAGTCTAACATATTATATAAGGATTAGCACATACCAATTACTGTCCATATGTATGTACATACCAATATCTACTGCATCGCTTTGTGGTGTACTTTGTCGAAAATCTTTGAATCATCTATAAAACACACTGGTGGTGCTTGAGCTGCCAAGGCTGTGCTTGATGATTTTACCAACGTTTCAATGTCTATCCATGCTTCACCAGTATACATAACTTCTCATTATGCTTTCCATTCTGGATATACCAGGGTGTCCTGCACGGTACCCTTTCAGGATTCATTTTTGTAGTGCTAAAGATACATCACACCTTGAATAAACCTCAGAGTCGGTTTTACTCCAGTCTTTTAGCTTTCTCTTTATTTCCATCATGAAATTGTCATCCAATGCTTTCTTTTTAATTTCATTTCAAGTCACTGGTAGTTTCCATACAGTATTGAACATAACTTTTTTATCTCTACTTCCAATTGTAGAGAAGCAATGACTGTGTCTTTTAAAAGGTTCATTATTTTTTAAAATAAGTTTGGACAATCTGTCTGCATGACTTAACTTACTCGACAACAAGAAATCCATTCTAAATTTCTAATTTAGTAGAATGGTTCCCCATCATTGTAACCTATTAGCTGTATGAGTCAGTAGTTCTTTTTTTTTACCTATAAATAGCTAGCCACAGTTTGTGATCTGTTCGTAAGGTAAACCTTCCCATGAATGAATCTATGAAATTGTTTAAGGGCCAAGACAATCCCTAAACTTTTTTGTTCTATCAAGGAATAATTTTTTTCAGCTGGAAGAAAGTGTCCTAGATGTGTTTGCAAGAGGTTTCATTGAGTCATCTTTGAATTTATGCACAATGTAGACTCCTATACTATATGCACTAGCATCACTTGCTACAATTATTTCATTTTTGGATCTAAATGTTACAAAAAGAAGTCTGACATTAGCATTTCTTTAATTTTTTCAGTTGCTTCCTGGCACTCCATTGTCCAGATTGATTTAGAGTCTTTTTGCAATAATTCCTTTAATGGAGTTCACAAAAAATGCATTGTAATAGCTTGCTAATCCCAGGAAACTTTGTAGAGAACTGATATTTTCAGGAGCAGGCAAGTCTTTTATAGTACTGGCTCATGCTAGATCTGGTCTTCTGTCATTCTTGTCAATGATTTGTCCCAAATATTTTATTTTGTCCATAAAGAATTCACACTTTTCGTCCTTTAGCTTGAATCCATAGTACTGAATTCTTTTGAAAACTTTTAATACATTTTCCTTATGTTCTTCTGGGTTTTCACTTTTCAGCAAAGTATCATCACGATATGCAACTGCAAAGTCAAATCCACCCAGCATCGTGTCCATGACTTGCTGAAAAATAGTTGGAACAACCTTTATGCTGAACAGCAAACAAATGAATTTATACAATCCTTGATGAGTATTTATGGTCAATAATCTTGAACATTTGTCATCTACTTGAATCTGGAGATATGTGTTGCTTAGGTTGATTTTAGAAAATATCCAACCTCTGCTAAGTTGTGCAAAAACCTCTTCCAGGCTCTGGAAGTGGGTAATGATAACTTTGAGGGCATTACTCAAACTCATGGAAAAATCCATGCAGACACATATCTCTTTCAATTCTTTTTATGTGAAGCCAGTTGATATAATCAACTTTGGATAAAACACCCATTTTTTGGAGTCTGTCAACCTCATCATTTATTTGTTTTAACAATGCAAAGAGTACATTCTTTTTTTTATTTTTTTTTGTTTTTGAAAACCAGTTGTATGTTTTCCTTTAGCTCTAATTTTGCTTTCATTTTATTACACCTGCCTAGACCACCTGTGGGAATTTAGTTTTCATTTCTTATTTTTAAAGTTTCTGTTTCATTGGTAGAAATGAACTGATTAGACTGTTCCATAATTTAAACTGTTCTATCCACTTCGTTCTAAAATGGTTATTTATATTTTTCATTACAGTCTTAACTTGAATGTTATTTTTGTTTAAAGTCACATTTGTAATAAATTTTCCTTCAAATTATATTTTCTGTCCAGTCACAGTACAAGCAATTTTCTTGGTAACCATTAACATTTCTTTTCCAATTTTCTTCCATGTATATTCATTTATTATACTTAAGTCAGATCCGCTATCCAATTGCAATTTCATGTTTGTTCAGGATTTTTACCTGCACAAATTTTCTAATATTCTGACTGAAAGATTCATTTGCATTAGTTACTTTAACATGATTACTCATTTTTTTTATTTTTGTGTTACAGTGAGATTTTTATGTCTTTTCTTTTGCAATCCTTATTTTTAAATAGACAGACTTTATAAAAATGTCATCCTCCACATGCATAGCAAGAGTTAGGAGTGATGTCTTTTTCCTTGTTCATTTTATTTTTTGTCACACCTTTTTAATATGTGACACACCGCTTACTTCAATGTCCTTAGCATCTCATTGAACATTTATAAATCTCTGACAATCTTCAGCTAAGTTTTGAAAAGTGAGATTTGGCTAACTTTCAAATATATTCAGAACCCTTCTCCTGATTTCAGCATCACTTGCTGACACCAAATCTTGAACAAATACTAAGCATTTAAAATTGTCAGGGCTTAATTCTGCCAGTTTCAATCCCTCACACTGTTTATTCACAAAGCTAGTGAACGTTATGAAGGCGTCATTGTCATTTTTTACCAAGTTTATACATTACTATCTTTTATGGAACAATAACATCTTTAGACTGAGCCTTTCCAAAAGCAAAGTAACCGGTTCTTTAAACATTAGGTCACTAGTTTTCTTTGGTGATATATAATTAAAAAACTTTGTGTATTCGAAAATGCCTAGTTTCCTTAAAACAAGTCTGACCTTTTTGTGGTCAGACCAATCTGCAGAGTCTGTTTTGTAAAGGTCTTTGTATCTACAGAAATATGACAAAAATGTGATGTCTTCCTCTGGAACATAATTAAATTCTGCTATCACATTTATGATAGTATTTTGACAAAAAGCACTTGAATCGTTGTTCCTGTAACTCGTTAATATTTTCTGTTGTTGTTCTAACAACAATTCACCAAATTTTTCAAGTCTTTGTTCTAAATGTTTTTGCTGTTCTTGTTTATTTAAAATTTCCAGCAAAACTTATTTAACCTCCTCCATTTCTACTTTTCACAAAAGTAGATATATACAGAAATATTTTTTTTGGATGTTGTAATTCAAACAACAGGTTGATATCAACATAATCCCTGGTAAATTTTACATAAAAAATCTTATTCATAAAAGGTGTATAGGTAACTTTTTTCTGTGAGTTTTGCCAATACTTTGATTGTGCAATGCTGTATCCATGAAAGTTTGTGTTTGGCCAAAACCTTCATCACACAAATGTTGTATTTGTGATTTTTTCTAGAGGTCAGCCAAAATCTTTGCCACCAAAAGTCTTCATCACGAAAATGTTTGTCAGAGAAATCTTTGATGCCAAAATGTTCATCACCAAAACTGTCACAAAAATTTTCTTTGGCCAAACTATTGTATTTGGTTAAATCTTCATCAAATCTTTGATGGCCCAATCTTCATTACCAAAAATTCTAATGACCATATCTTCATCGCCAAAATGTTGTAACCTAAAAGACAACTGCATGAGTAATAACCCAAAATTAAGTTTGGAAATAAAATAGTAATATTTATATCATCAAATACAGAATTCAAAAGCTGTGTGAAGTAAATAACCACTGCTAGTAGAGAATTGTGAGAAAACACCACCCTCTCAATAGAGCCCAATGTATTATATAAGGATTGAGACATACCTATTACTGTCCATAGATATGTCCATAACAATATCTACTGGTGTACTTTGTTAAAAACCTTTAAATCATCTATAAAACACCGGTAGACATCCTTCTGTATTTGTATTGCTCTTTCTGATAACATTCTGAGTATAAATATCCCATTCCTTGTTCTGGTGTTATTGACAAACCCACACTGTTCTTGCCCCATCTCTGGCCTGATTCTACTGCACACTCTATTTATCAGAATTTGAGTGATGAGCTTTGTTATTTGACTCATTAGACTGAATGTTCAGTGGAGTTCACATTTGTTTGCACTTTGTTTCTTAGGTTGGATTTTTTTTCTATGAAAATCAATCTACTTAGGCCTTCTGGTATATCACCACTGTTGTAGATTTCATTTATTATTTCTGTAATTTTGTCTACATCAAAATTGTTTAAGGCTGTCAGCATCTCTATTACAATCTTGTCTGGCCCTGCCACTTTGTTTATTTTCAATTTGGCCAGTGCAACTTCTACTTTGGTTTTTAATATTTCCAGCCTGTCAATATTTCTGTGTGTTGCTAATTGTTTTCTTTTGTCATGGAAGAGATCGCCAATATATTCATCTCATCACTGAAGTATTTTTTTCTTTCTCTAATTAGAGCTTGGATTTTATGCATCCTCTTGATGAGCATGTCTTTTTTCCTGTTCACTTATTTTTTATGAAAATCTCTTTTAATTGTGATACTCAATCTCTATTTCTGCACATTTTTCATTGAGCCATTAGTAGGGCTACACTAGAGTCAAAACTATGGAGAAGGTAATGGGAAACCATTGAATTAGCTCAACTTTAATATGTAACATACTAATTGTAACCACAAATATAATACGCAGCCCTAAATATAAAAATGGTTTTAAAATATTAGAAGTATTTAAAAGAAACACAACTACAAATATAGCCATAATGTAGTGACCATATTCAATAATTAAAACTATGTTAATATCTTAGCAAGTTACACACAACACAACCAAAATCCTTGAAAATGGTTAAAACATTAAATAAATTAAAAACGGCCGGAATGAACAAACATTTGCTCAATTTTTACACACACTAAGTTCAAAAATGAAATTTCTTGTAAATGGAAAGCAAGAAAAAAACTTAACCAAAGTAACTTGACAGTCATTTTTAATGTAATACATGACTGTGTGTGAATATGATTTTTTTTGTCTGCTTAATTTGTAGTAACATATTAAACTGAAGGTTCAAAAATTTAAAAAACAATAGTACACTAGATTGTTTTACCCTATACCACTTGTAGAAAAGTTTCAATCAAACAATGTCTATATGACATTACAAATTGAGAGGTAATGTAGCTGTGGCAGTCATGGGATGCAGAATTTGACACTAAAATGATTGTTGAAAAAGGAAAATGTAGCATTATCTACAAGGTGGCAGATGCACTAGATATTCTTTTTCAAAGAATATCTATTCCAGAACTATGTAAATGCTTACAGACTTAAACAATAATAATAATGATTTCAACATAACCCAACAGGAATTAACATGTCATAAAATCAACCCAACCATTAGGGAGAAACTACATGCTAATAGAGAGTTGGGTGTAATTTTTTTGACATTTCATTTTATAAGTATGCAAACCACCCAAAATTAATATGGAGCATTTGAAGATGGCAATTAAAATTCATTTTAATTTTGATAGCTTGGTAATAAATTACAACAGTTTCAACTAAACATTTTGCAAAGGAAAATGACTGGTTATTCTTTCTCAAAACTATGTTTATTTACAACATAGAATCCCATGCAATCATTTTTAAGTATCCATTACATTGCACATAAATCCATTAAACCATCTCAGCATAACATTTAAAATGAAAAAAAAATGCAATCATAAACATTTAGTACATAATTCATTCAAGCTGCAATTACCACATTTTAAAATAAACGATTTGATTACAATGTTATGATTAACCTACTTTTACAAAACTGATATTTCCTTCAGTTGAACAACCTCCCATATGATTTTTAGAGTGTGCTGCCTCTTGGTATTAAATTTATAATCTTTGAATCCACTTCTATTAACATTGTCCATATTAACAAATACCTTGAGAAAAAAGTCTCATTCCTTGCATGTCGTGAAAGAAAATGGAATGATTAAAAGAGCACAGTATCTCATAAATACCAGCCTCCAAAAATAGTATCAAAGAGATATAGTTATCTTTTATATAAAACTAATGCAAATATTTCCAGCATTTATTTTTTATTCAGATAAATTCATAACATTATTATTCAGGCATCAATGTATTGTCCATTACATAATGCTACCCTTGAAGTTAAATTACATATTCTATCATTAAAGAAGGATTATGATTTTGAGCTAATGAATTCTTTTTTTCCAGCATCTTTAGCAATGGCCCTTATGAGTTTAACTTGAGATCTGTGTTCAAATTAAAAAGGATGCTGAGAAAACTAAGAACATGTGAGCAATGAGGAAGCTATAAGGAAAATAGAAACAAAAGGGTTCCTAGCATTTAGAATAAGAGATAGGTGAAATAATGAGGCAAGATGACTTAGAGAACTTAATACCCACATGACACTGAAAGTAAGAAGAGTAGAGGTAAATATAAAGTAACCTACCACACAAATGTTTGTAAATGGATGACAAAATAGAGATTAGAAGTGATAGTAAGGAAACAAACACTTTATTTTACATTGATATTCATCCTGTAAAAAGCTGGAGAGTCACTCAAGGTAGATGTTACAGAATAAGAGGCACAATTTATGCAAATATGTGAAGAAGATAATGATTAATCCTAGACATGAAATGTTTTAAGATTGTAGTGATTGGATTCACAAAGCAGTGGTTTGCAGGAAGCTGCTGCTCCAGTGAAATATGAAGAAAATGAGGGTGGTTCACTACAAAGTGTGTAGCATGGCAAGTCTTAGTTCCACCAGTTATAACCTTCATGGCTAAAGAATGTAGTTTATCTGAATGCTTTCCATAGAAACAGTAACAGAGCAGTGAAAAGCTTGCAACATTTCATTTGTAGGAAAGGAGTTATAGGGTAAAAAATAATTTGTCACCCACTTTCTCACCAGTGGGATGTGGCTTCCCTATGTCTATTCTACAAATATTTTTATGGCTTCTGCTATGACAAGCTTAGCTCACTGATGCCCCCACCAAACAAATTTACTCTAGCAACCAGACTGGCAGCAAGGTCCCACTCTTTTACAGTTAAATCAAGTAAATGCAGCCGCCACTTCTACTCCAGCAGCTTTCTTTCTCGAACTTACTGCCTATAGAACTTCTTTCGTATGCTTCCCTGATGGCTACAATTTCCAAGAATTCAAATGCAATGTCAATTCCTATCCCTTGTCCACTTGACTCCAGTCCTTCTCTTGTCCTTTCACCATGACCTCATGTATCTTGTTCTTTTCCTTTCTCACTACCCTCGCAACTGTCTTCACACCGGTATTCCCATTTTTCTCTTGCCCTTTCTCCGACATCCCCAGTAAATGGTTCATCTTTCTATTCACTCTCCTCCTGCTTAAACTTTCACTTTTCTCTTATGTAGCCCCCTGCGCACAAGTGGCAGTACCACCTTGCTTGAAGTGAAATGATTAAAAAAAAACAAAAATGCAGAGACACTTTTGGACCCTATCAAAATTGGAAAGTGAAGACTGGACAGCCCCTGCCCATATATGGCAGCAGTACTCTATTTCTGGCTTGACCTGACTCTTGTAAAGATAGCACACGGCAGGAAGAGTCAGGTACTAACTGGAGCAGTACAGAGAACCAATAATTTTTCCAGCATCTTTAGCAATGGTTCTTGAATATGAATTCAACTTGAGATGTTGGTTGAGATTAAGTCCTAATAGGCACTCAAGGCATGGGGCCTCTGTAAGGGGACATTCATTCATCATGATAATTCTGGGTTCAATATCACTAAGGAGAAGCTGTGAAGAGCCATGTTTCACCCACATGCTGAAAGGACATTATACTTAAAGAGGCAGCAGCATAACACAGTAACAGTTTGTTCAGGTTCAAGCAATTTGTGAAAAAAATATATATATATAAATAAATAAAATAAAAAATATCTGAATCCTACAAAACACAGAAAATAAATTTTTCCTCCCAAATAAATTCTGTTTATTTTGACACAATGTAGGTTTGGCATCCAAATATGATTTATTTTGTTTTGGAATTTTTTAATAAATTTCTTTGGCTTCAATAAAAAAAAAAATTCTGTAACATTCTAAGGGAAAGACAAGTCATAGACAGCCCTGTAATATGCCTGGATAGATATTCAATGACTCCAGTATCTTGTAGGCTCCATGCTATTCAGGTGAAAGAAGGGACTAAATGTTAGAAAGTAGTGGTTTCTAATTTTTTTGGCACTTCTGTTTATAAGAGCTAAAATTTAACATCATTCTAGAATATTTCTATTCTTATTCCAAAAGAGCCAAAGTGTCATTATAGCTTTTATTATATTCTCATATGAATAGCAGTTACTGTGTAATGTTACAAGTTAACTATATTGCTCCAGTGTAATATTTCATGAATTTCTAAAAATATTACATTTTTCAAATCCTTTATTTCTGACATTTCTTCCTTGGATACACTTTTAAGAATATACTGACATAACCCACTGAACCCAAAAGGTTATGTTGCAAATAAAAAAAAAGCTAAATCCTACTTAATCCATTCTAAGAAAATATGTAAAAGTAGATTCGAGAGAAACAAAATGGTTAAATCATTAAAATTTTCGTCATCTCTCAGATTAAGTATTAATTATCATTTACTTGTGTTCTAAATAGCATAACTTGTAAAACAGTCAAGTGTTTTGCAATGTTCTTAGAAACATATATATATATATATATATATATATATATATATATATATATTATTCCTATATCAAAAAGTAATTCACCGTATGTTTGGTTTACAAATTTAAGCTTATTATTATAGATTTAAATATGTTTCAGTCAGTTAAGTGCCATACATTATACACACTTAGGTGATCATGTCTCTTTCAATCCATGACTGACTAAGCAGAAGATTCTCCCACAGTCGGTTGCTATTTTTTTTTTCTGTGGTAGGCTGGTTGCCAACCAAGACTATAGAACTCAGTCTGTCTTGCTATCCAACCCATAGCTGGAGGGAGAAGAGATGGATTCATACCTTCACAAGGGTATTTGTGTATAAGTGAATGCAAGGGATACAACTAGAATTCAAACTTAGCTCTCCAATTTCTCATTCTGAGCCAATGTTCAACTGCATCACAACGCAATAGGTTTACATGATCCTAAAAGAGGAAAGATTTTACTTTTTAACTTTCAATAATGAAAAAAGAATTATATATTTCTTTGTACATGTATGTTTCTTGTGGGTTTCTGAAATTAAATTAATTCTTTTACTTAAAATAATTTATATAAAAGAAAAACACCTACATTTTTAGCATTATCCAGACTATTGTCCTCATCTTTGTTGCCATGTTTACAATGTTTCAGCTGTTGTATGCTCCAACCTTCTTCAGGTGCTAAGAATTTCAAACCAAATCCTTTATTACAATCACTAGGGTATATTATTCTCATTACTTGTGCGAAGCCACTTTTGGTAGCCATGAGTTATCTATCTTTAACTTAACTCTCTAAGTTATTTGTTCACCACTACTGTAGCCTGGTATTGAACTCATAACTCTTTTGGTAAAGTCACCAGAGCTAACCAACATCTATATCTACCGGGCCATGTGCTCTTAATGATTTTCTCTAGTATTTTTTAGCATCAAAAAGATTGCAATATGAGCTTTAGTTAAAAATATGAGAGAAAAATCATTACCATCAAAAAATTGCAATATGAACTCTGATAAAAAATGGTTCCTGAGTCATTAAATTTATAAGTCCCAGAAATTCACTTACGGTTGTCCTCAAGGTATATAGTTGATGAGTTGATGATTAGAGACTTTGCCCAAAGAGTTCTGAGTTCAATACGAGGTTACAGCAGGAGTGAACAAATAACTTTGAATGTTAAGTTAAACATAGATAACCCATGGTTACCAGAAGTAGCTTTGCACAAGGAATGAGAATGATATACCCCAATGATCACAATAAAGGGTTCGGTTCAAGATTCCTAGCATCTGAAGAAGGCCAGAGTGTACAACAGCCAAAACATCATAAACATGTCAACAAAGATGAGGACAATAGTCCAAATAATGTAAATACTACCTCATCCTAGAAGTATAGACAAATAAGAAAAACACATACTTAATGACTCTTTATGTTATTACATTTTAATTTTACTAATAAACCAATTAAAAATATTGCAATCTTGTAATCTATCTATCTATATATATATATATATATATATATATATATATATATAATGGGCACGTGTGCATATATCTATATATAACTAGCAGTATAGCCTGGCGTTGTGTAATGAAAGCTTTAAAACTAATCCATGGTCCTGGAGCTCATACTCTTTGGATGTTGGCACGAAAGACTAAAAAGCAATAGTTGCTTCCAGTTAAAGCGAAACTGTAGACTGAAGGAAAAATGAATGGATGTAAGTCAAATTTTGATTTCTTGGTATTGATATCAAATAAGTTTTTTTCATCGTAAACTAAATTTTGGAGGCTAAATAAGTCCTCTGAGAAAATGGTATAATGGCTGAGACTAAAAACTACAATTATACCTACTTAGAGCCAAACCTGAAGCAAAAACTAAAATAAAAGGGTTGAAAAAATACATACATACAGGCAGATAAACAGACACACACACATTGAAACTTCTGAATATTGTTTCTTATGTCTTTGTCTATGAGTGTATCAAATTTGATTAAAATCAGACCACTCCTTCTATAACGCGATTTTTTCAATTATCGATATTTATCGAGGGTACCTCGACACAAAACCTAACAAAGAACCATTGCAAATGCTTATAGTACAACTCTGTAAATTTTCAAGAAAATTGGTTCAGCCATTTCGGAGTCTATAAGTAATGGACACATACACACAGACAAAGTTCCATTTATAAATAAGTTTAGATTTAGATGTGTATATGTAGATGTATACATACATGTATATATATGATATATCAATAAAAATAGCTCAATAATATAAAAAGTCTTGTTTTATACAAATATTTAAATATATTTAAAATATGTACAATATTTATAAGTTTTTAAATTGTACAATAGTATTTTAAGATCAAAATTCAGCTAATAACTACATGTCCAGCTACAGACTTATTGATCCACCCTTGTATATAGGTATGTGCATATACAAAGATAAGTAAATGCTCACCATTATCTTACACAGATTTAACAAAGATATATTCATTGGCAATTAGACCATTTACACAGAAACAGAAAGTTAGCCCTGAAGACCCTTATACATACAGAGATATGTAAATTGGATCCATCATGGTGGAAATAGTAATAAATATATTATTAATCAGGTTCTCCTCATTTTATAAAAGTCAACTCCTCACAACACAATTTGGCTTTCATTCTGGTAAGAGATACAACAATGAGATATACACCATCAAACAACTCCAAGAAATTGCTTACCTCTGTAATAGGAAACTCTATACCTACTTTGTTGACCTCACAGTAGACTAAAACCACATCAATAGAGACTTCCTCTTCTCATCCATTAGAAACTGCCTTCCAAGCTCCATATTCACTGAATCCATCAAACAAATAGAGTAAATATATTGATCTATAGAATCTTACATGGCTGGTGAGAATACTAATATGGAAACATTTCAGACCTCATCAAGAATACAAGGATGAAATGAGAGCCCATCTGTTTAATCCCTTCCTAGACCATACCCTGCACATGTACAAATACAGATGTGGCTAGATAGGAATTGACCATTTAAACATTCCACACCACATCCCAAATGCATCTACCAATAAAAGACAACAATCTTGCCTTACCTACTAATGATAAGAAAGGGGGGGGGGTTATGCTGATGACATAGGTGTTCATAGTTGGAATAAGAATGATCTTGAACAGAAAATCAACATTTTCTATCAAGTCTTCCAAGAAATGGAGGCTAAAGATAAAAACCTCTCCAAAACACAAACTATGATCTGGAATTTGGAAAGAAAACAGTGATGGCATCAACCATGAACATTTTGATATATATGGAACAGTTATAACAAATTACATGGAAGGAGAAAAAGAAAGTGAACATAGAATATGTTGTGCCAGAGGTAGCTTTGTTAAATGCCACAAACAGCTATGAAACCAAAACATTAACCTAAACACTTGAGTCATGTTCTTAGCCTTGTCAGACCAAGACTTTATACTGGATGTCATGCATGGTGCCAAAGCTGTTCAGAAATATCTAAACTGTCAGTTGTATACAACTGCTTCACTGATGAAAAAAAAAGGCTTTGTGCAAGTAAAGCCTGAAGGCCTTGGAAAAACTCATTCTACCTTGAACATCGTGGGCTGGTATTATAGAATTGCAAAAAACTGTACCTAATAACAGAAACCATATCACTTGAAGACTACCAACATCAGCAACAACTAAATAGAGTAGAACATGTAACACTAAAAGAAAATAATAACATAAGATGTTAATATTCCACACCACATCAAATATACTTGAAAGAGTGATAAAAGCTACTGGCCCTGAGAAACCTTTTTTCACAAAAAAAATGTTCTGGATCCTATAAATTTTGGACAAAAACCACTGGCTGTTCAGTCAATAAATGACAACTGTTTCCTCATACAGAAATAAGTAACATTACCTTTAAAGAAGGTACCTCCATTTTTTTGCTAAAAAAGGAGTATACCATGGTGAATGTTTTACCATTAAAATGTTAATGTTACTATTAACCACTTTCCGGCCAATTATTTTGGGAAAAACATAATTTTCAGAGAATTTTTTTATTTTGTTTTTAACATAGTAACTATGAAACTGAGGCACCTTGAAGTATCTGAGTAGTGGCTAACACCTCTAACAGACATACGAGTTGACAACTGGACTCGTTTTAAGCTAAGAAGGGTATAAGAAGAATCAAGATTTATGTATAAAGATATCAGTAGCTGGTTTTTTAACATTATGTTTTAAACAGGTTTATTTGTCCATGTCTTAAAAAGATGTATGTACACATTTATACTAGAGAAGAGGTTAAAAGGAAAGACCAAAATATATTTCCTAATAAATTTTTTCAATCCTTTCCAGCACATTCAAAACTCTGGATGAAAATCTTGTTTTGTTTTTGTTATTTTTTTGCGTCAATGGGTGGACCAAAGACTTTTATGGGAATTTTAACATCTTTTTTGCAGTTAAAAAAAAAAAAATGCACTGTTTTGAAAATTCTTGAAAAAAAAAAAAAGAAAAAAAAAAGAATTAAATTTTCAAGACTAATTCACAATTGGATAAAATTTTTGAAAACTTTCTAGTTAAATCTTGGAAATATATATAACATCTGTTACCCCCATTTACATAATTTTATGAAATGTTGAGAAATTAAAACATCAACTTATTCATATTTATATCAGTTAAATGCAGGACTCAATTTGTCTTTGTCAAACAGAAACACCATTCAGTGAAAATCTGTTTCTAATTGTAAAATAAAAAATGCAATAAAACTATGACATTATTTAACAGAAAAAGCTTTTAATTGCTTTTATAAATAAGATATATTAAGGATACTATTGTCCTGATAAAAAAATATTTTTTGATAAATAATCAATTGTTATAGGAGCTGTTTACATTTTTTTTTAATTTTAATTAGAAAAATTTAAGTTTTAAATTTTTTAAAAATCTGTATTAACTTTAGCTTTTTAGCTTATATTAAGTGAAAACTATATTTACTTATCATAAATGGTAAAGCTTAATACCAGTCTTCAAACATTAAGATTTTTAAAAGAACTTTTTTTTATGTATCTAAATGTGCCCATTTTTGAAAGTATGGGTGACCATACATGACATTTTCAGAAAATAAGAGTGATGACTATAGTAAATTTAAAGTCAAATCTTCTAACATTAGATTATGGAGAATCTTTTCTAAAATTTTCAACATTATTGAATACTTAATCATATAAAAATGATGTTCATGTCATTTTCTTAAATTATGTTTTACATAAAGTCTCCATAAAACAACAATCAATCTTATCACCTTGTTATCACTCATCAAACACATAAACATAGCTATTGTCAGTTATAAAACACAGCTACTGTTTGCTTAAAAAATTAATTTCTGTGATATTTTAAACAAAGTAATGTTTTTTAAATCAAATTATACTTTAAATCAGCTAATATTCATCAAATAAAATTTCAGAGAAATATATTTTATTTTTAGAAGATTTTTTAATAAAGAGAATTACACTGCAATGAAAGACAACTAAAAAAAGATGCTAACAACTATTTTAGAAAAAAAAATTAAAATCACTTCCATCAATATAATTTCTGTTTAAAATACAAAGTATTTTGCTTACTCGAAACAGTAAATTTAATCTTTTAGCTTTCAATTAAAGCTAAATGAAAGCTTCAAGAAAACTTTTTCATTTTTGAAAATGAATTTAACCCTTAGGTATCACAATTTTAGTGGAGATACCAACTATAAACACACAGGCAAAATAATCCTACAATCAGTATACAACAAAAAGAAAATGTAAAGTGTCAAATAAGAGCTAATATTTGGATCAACAGAAGTATCAGATGGACAACTCAAAAATTTGGACAACAGTTCATTTTAAACTTTTGTAGTGGGTGAGGGAATACCAATTCAGATAAGTATATATATATATATATATATATATATATATATATATATATATATGAGAAAGAGAGAGTCTTCTCCACATTAATCCCATTAATACTCTATCTTGATATCAAGCACTTTGTGATAAAAACCTGCTTGCCAAAATATCTATATCAGTCTGAAAAAATAGTGCTCTTGGCACTAAACATCATCACAATTTAACATTATATAAAGTTTCATGGAAGACAAGTGATAAGTTATTGCAATTAAGATTTTATTAAATTTTCTATACATAGAATGCATAAAAACTGTCGAAATATTTTGTGGATCTAAGAGCCTTCAATTAATCTGTTAGCCATTATCAAGGATGATTTTTCATTTAAATGAATATGTAGATTTTATATACATATATTTAGAATTAAACTTGAAAAATATTTTTAATATTCTATCATCGTACGAAAAGCTTATTTTTTAATCATTAAATGCATAAAAAAAATTAGACTAAATATTTTTCAATATATCATGATATTCACACCTCCTCTACTTTTTCTGCTGAATGTCAATGATGTAAAGAATTACAAAAATGACAATCTGACACCAGATTTTCATGACCAATTTTTTTAATTTGATTTTCTGAGATCCTGAACTGAGTTAAGCAAGAAAAATACAGTTAATATTTCTATTTTTCTGTTCCTTATTTCTTCCTAATTCTTTAACATTATACATCTATAAATCATCAGAATTAAAACTTTACAGTTAGTGGTTTTCATAAAAGAACACTTGGGAAAGCATACTACATGAAAACCAAGGAGTTGGTTCATATTACTCAATATAAATATTAAATGCTAAATGATTTTTCCAGTGTTCATGGTTTGATAAGTTGATCCATTTGTGAACAAATGAAGACATAGCATTTTTGAGGGGACCAACCAATCACATGACACAAAACCACAATAACAATCACTAGGAATGTTAACTGGAATCAATAAAACAAGTGCGCAATTAGAGATACGTTCCTATTCCAACCATCTACCCAATACTGAAATAATTTGAAAAACTACATTAGAAAAGTTAAATCTCTCATTGGTAAAAACAGCAATGAAAAGAGAATGTTTTTTCATAAACAAGAAAAAAATAATTAAGAGTGGAAGTTGGTTGGAGTAAAGAAACAAATTAGACACTGGCTTGGAAAAATGACCTAAGATTTATTTTCATTTACAAAACATGAAAATGTCTCTGGTAAGTTGTATAATGTGTTCAAGTGGACTGTATATGAGAGGTAAAAGGAGGATGTGAAAGAGAGTATACTTAATACAGCTGACTGCTGGTTAGCTACTTGTTTAGGTGTGTTGCACTAATAGTAGAGTCTACCCTCTTTTTGTGCTTAGAGGGGGTCGTTTTCACAGCCTAATGGTTAGACAGGCAGTCAAGCCATGCTTGTGGTGGACACAAAATAAAAATAACCCATTTCTTCACTGTTTTCAAATTTTTCAGCCTGTGTGAAAATTTATTTTGTCCAATAGAAAAAGAGATTGGTTCTGGGCTGAAGAAAACAAGGCAAACTTTAGCAAGCTTATGTGAAAATTTACTTAAACCAATGAAAAGGAGAGCAGCTTACAAACTGAGAAAAAGTAACAAGCCAATATCAAATTGTTTTTTATCTAAATAGTCAGAGAAAGTTGAATTAAACCAGAAGAGAGAGAGAGAGAGAGAGAGAGAGAGAGAGAGAGAGAGAGAGAGAGAGAAAGGCAAAGTCACAAGTGTCTGAATAAAACTGGTGTCAAATTATCAGCCTCTAATGAGAGCTAGGCTAGGAAATGTCAAAGAACTCTATTCAACTTCTAAGCTAAGTACCTTAAAATATATCTTTTTATATATGTCCACTACAACTGTATAACTTATGTGAAAAACAAACTCTCAGAAATTGTTTCAAGCATTTTGGATATATTTTTTGTGTCCAAGTATTTAATATGAACAATTTTTGATAATTCATCAAAACTACAAACCTTAAATGTTTGATTACTTGTTCTGAAACAAGCTACTGAAAATTCAAATGTGTATATTTGTGAATAAATTCCTTATCTTGTTTCATTAAAATAACACGTGTTTCCTCATTATTATCCCTACATATATCATGCTCTCTTATATCCTCTGTGGTGAGCATGTGTGTGTCAAGTGTCTCTCTCTCTCTCTCTCTCTGTGTCCGGCTTCTCTTTTGTAGCCCATATAAGAGAAACACGTAGACATTGTTGTAGACACCTGTGATAAGCAAGAGTCATGTTGATGATGACCAGCAATCTGATATGTTTGTGTTTGATTTAAAATTTGTTTTGAATAGAGCGCAGTGTACGACTTAGCTAAACAAAAATTGGTGTATAATTAGAAATGTGTTTTCTAATAATTGTATAAACTTGGTTTTAGTTTGTTATCTCTATGTATGAATTAGCGTATTTTTTGTTTGTGTGTGATGAAACGAGTTTTCTGCCATACTCTGTGCATACACTGTATAGAAACGTGAACATTTTAAGTGTAGATATTTTACCTGATAAGCACATGGCACTTTTTCCGTATAAACATTTATACAGTTTCATATCCATTAAAAAGACACAGTATATAGAAAACTTTGTAAACATTTTTATGCAATTGAAGTGATAAGTAAGGAATGATTACTGCGTTTGGAATTGAAATCCCCTTTAATGTAAAATTCTAAATATTAACATCACTCATTTAAATCCTAAAACCAAATTTTAAAATGCAAGAAAAATTAGTGCAAATTCAATTTTTTTTATGCAAGATCTAAAACTCCATTTTCTTTAGTGCTGACATTAAATTACTTGAATTCATTTTTCCCCATTTAGAGCATATGTAACCCTTTCATGTTCAATAAGCTCAAATTTACCCTGCAAAAATTGATGGTCAAAATCTCACTGTTTGCATGACTTCCTGCATTGTGTGAGAGAGAGAGAGTCAAACACATACACACATTTAAAGGATTCAAAATTCCTGGCAGCTGAAGAAGGCCAAAACGTACAACGGCCAAAACATAATGTAATTTGTTTCTTTCTTTTTAATAAGAATTTTTTTAAACAGATTTTCAAATTCCAGTAAACGTGGTGATATTAATTTTAATTTTTGATTACAATTGGGGTAAATTAAACAGCAAATTTCAACCAGAACATGCTGGTGGTGAAATCTGATCTAAGCATAAGATATGCCCATTTAATTTGGGTCATCAGAAGACAATGGAAATGAGCAAAATAATTTTCTTGACAAAAAAATTGAAGTAAGTTGGAACAGTGAAATGTATTTTGTTTACCGGTGGCAAAATCTGATTTAAGCATAAGTTATGTGCCATTGAATTTAGGTCGTCAGAAGACAATGGAAATGAATGAAATAAGTTCTTGCCAGTGAAATTAGAATAGCGCTGAAGAAAACAGCATGATGACCTGGCTTATAACCCTCTGAGTTTTCTATATAAGCGCATAGTAATCAGACAACTCAGTGTATGAGAGTATGAGATTGAGTCCCCCCTGTTGGAGTAAGGGTGCTGACAATTCGGACCAAACAACCTCCTAACCAAAGACATCTTTATATGAAAAAGGAGAGTAAAATATATTTTATATTTTACTTGCATTTGGTCCTATTGTTTCAGGATTGTATTTGTTGTTGCTGGCTGTGACAACGGAAGGACAAAGAAGAGGAAGAAGAAGATTATGAAATGATTATGTGAAACTGATGTTTTGTGAAGAGGTCAGATTGAGTAGTTTCCGACAAGGAGATTATGATTTGAAAAGTTTAAGCATCACCCTGAATTTGTTGCAGAATGTTGAAATTCAAAAGTCGCCCAAGGACTTTAAGAAATATCGTCATTGTAGCGGTTGCAGTAAAAAAACGCTGAGTATATGAAACCATATACTCATATATTTATCACCAGCCTGACAACAATTGGAATTGCATCATCCATCAATTGTACTAGCACCTTTGAAAGGCACCATTGTCCCAGCATTTTATTTGAGAAGAATTGTCTCTGTCAAAAGATTCTGGAGAACATTTTTTGAAAAGAATTATATATCTTCTGAGATGATTTAACAACAAGTTAACCATACACACACACTCTCTCTCTGTTTAGAATTCAGTGTGTGAGTTGTTATGCTAAAAACTTTTACTTTCTGTAACCCTTTTCTTTTTCTACTATTCTTTCCTTATATATAAAAGACATTAACAGTGCAACCATTGAACAGTTGTTTACTCGACTTTCTACGGATATATTTTTCTATTTCTTTTTGCTGTATTCTAAATGTTTAACACAGGATCCCCAGGCATGTCTACATCTTCAGTCAACCGTGAATGAACAACACTTCTGCTTTCTGGATCAAATAATCACAATGTGGGCAGGAAGCAGATTTAAACCAACGGACCGGTCAACTAACCTACGGATGCTCAGGGATCTATGACCAACCCCTTGAGTTAGGTTAAGACCAAGTACATACCTCAACCCAGAGAGGAAGATGCAGATGTTGAGGGGCCAGGGTGGAAGAGTTAGATTTGGTGCACATTGACCAGAATAGGCCTGTGGAGTGGAAAAGTTAAATATATGGTCCTGTGACCAGGATACCCCCCCCCGGGGGCCACAAAACAAAGGTTAAAATTTTTTGCAATGATGTCATCATATGTTATGGTCAAGTATACCTAAGCATTATGGTGCTGTAGATATTAGCTTAGAATAAGAAATCGGAGAGCCAAGTTTAAATTCCAGTTGAATTTGTTGCATTCACTTGCGCACAAATACTCTGTCTCTTTCCTCCAGCTATGGGTGAAAAACAGGACACTTTGGGTTCTATAGCCTTGGTTGGAAACCAGTCTACAGCAGTAAGTAATGGCAAACTACTGCAGGAAAATCTTCTGCCCAGTTAGTCATGTCTCTTTCAAGAAGTGTGTATGGCATATGGCACTTAACTGATTGACTCATGAGTCAGATAATAGTGGGTTGAACATTGAGAGCCAATATTTATGGGGTGGGTAGTGTGCTAAAGAGTTAAAGTTAGAAAATGTTTCTCTTAAAAAGTAATGTAATATATGTCGATTTGTACTTATTAGCTTAACAAAGATCAAATTTTTTTACCTAATTATAATTTATAGAAATATTTATTTTTAATAATCTACTTCCTTGTCAATGCCCCTAATCAAATAGATCAGGAGGAGCAATGTATAGATATTCAGAATGAAACCAGAAAGTTGGGTTCAAATTCCAGTCAACTTACAAGCAAATGTGCTTAGGAAAAGTATGAATCCATCTCCTCCCTCAACTATAGGTAAAATAGTAGAAGTTGTATCTGAAAGAAACTTTATTCTCAAAACATTGTTAATATAATATTCATTCATGAAAATAAAAATATTCTTATAATCCAAATTGTTTTGGCTTTAAATAAACCACAAAGAGTTGATAAGCCAAAAGAACAAATCAATCCTCCCTAGATCAAACATTAAACAAATGAAAATCTTAGATAAAAAAAACATCAGCTAATAACTGTATCAGGCTGTAAACTTACTGATACATTTTTGTAAACATAAAAGCCACAAACACTGCTCTTTTTACTACTTTTATTCAATATCTGGTGACAAGTCATTAATGACATTTTTTGATAATGCAATACAGAAATAATTACTGGAAATTAATGAAAACAATAATTATATAGTTTTTTCATTAATGATACATGGGTGTTATTTAAGATGTTTTGAATTAAACATTTTGGCACCTATTATTATTATTAGTTATGCTCAAAAGTTATTCTAAGTCATTGCTAAATTTATTATGAGAAATTGTAAGCATCTTTGACTATAAACACAAAAAATGTTATTTTTCATGTTGAATTTCTCAAAATAATATAACTGATACATGAAGAAACATCTATATAGGTTACTCAGGGATAAAAAAAGATGTTTATTAAAAAAATACAGAGTGCAACAGAAATACCTCCCACATATATTTTTCAAATAATAATAATACATTAGTGGCAATGGTGTCTTCATCAAGCTAATGTTTTTGCTTTTTTTAATCATTTCACCCCAAGCAAGGCAACAAAGACACTAGTGTACTGGGAGTTACTGGATGTGAAAAAATATAAGAAAAACATTAACTATAAAAGAATAGAATTAAAGCAGACAGAAGATAATGATTGACTTTGTATTTAAACTTTTGAAATTCAAAGTTGAGTGGTAAGCAAGACGCTTAGAAAGATTCACAAGCAAGAAATGTGAGAAAAGAAATTGTTAGCATAGAAATTAGGGTTACATCTAGGCATGTTGGATGTAGTTCTGAGAGGTATACATAGGAGGTATTAAAGCAACAATATTTTCTTCAATTAAAATTTATACTTTGGAATTTCCAACAGTTGTTTCAATGTCTGAAAAAGATTGCAATCTTTTTGAATTTTTAACATAAGTTATTTTAAGCATATTGAAGATATATCCAAGGGTATTAGTGAAAAAGTAGAGTGAGTGACCATGATTAAATGCAAATAAATGGTAGAACTGCCCAGCAAGCAGAATTGACAATGCTTGAAATAAACAATAAGGGCAACAAATATATATATATATATTAGTAAACAAACCGCAAAGCAAGAGTAATATGGCAAAAAGGTTCAAACAAAAAACTGGGGTTGATACACAAGAGCAAATTTGGATAAACAAACATAGTATTCTGACTTCAGACCAAGACTGACTTTTATGAAACTGAGAACTGGTTAATTTTATTGGCTAAGAAGAAATCCCAGCATGTATCTGTGTGCTTCTGCCTATAAATTGGGGAAGACAAAGGGTTTTGCAGTCATTCCCCATTGGATTTGTACATAAGAAATTTTTTTAACTCATGGGTGTTTTTGTAGGTTTTTGTGAATGTATGGTATTGCAGTACATCACAGATTGAATGGTGATGGTTGAGTTCTTGTAATGAATGAATAAATTGTAATGAATGCATAGATCATGTATCTGATTAGCTCGGTTTAGGATTGTTGATATAAATCAGCCACTTCCTCTTTGGCCTTGTGCCAATATTATAATTTTCAGCTGCAATAAATAATCATTCCCCATTGAAATGGAACCAACAAAGAGTATGACTTAATTCAAATCTGATGTAATCTTACTATATAATACACCAAGTATTCTTTTATTTTTTAATCTGTCCTATAGATTGGCAACCAGTTTACCACAGAAATGACAACTTACTGCAGGAAAATCTTCAGTCATGAATTAAAAGAGACATGATTAGCCAAGTGTGAATCATGTATGGCACTTAACTGAATATCTAACTTTTAATGACACCAGTGCGAGGGAAATAAAACTAGTTAAATCCCTTGCACTAATGACACCAAGCGATAGTGACATTGTTATAATAATGATAGACTGTCCTAAGATGTTTTATAATGGCAAGAAATGAAAATACTGACTCTGCTAAAGAGCAGTTTACAACAATATTAATTGAAAAAATTATTTAAAGATTTACATGTTAAAACTGAATAATAAAGAAAATGTCAATTTCATAGATGCTATCAATTTTGACAGCATTGGTGAACTAATTATTAATATAACACTTTTAAAGGCTTAAATATATTTCAAGAATTTTTTCTTACACGAAAATAAAAAAATGGTAATATTTATATAAATGGATTATTTAAATTTTGTTTTTATATAAAACTTGCAGTGCAACTTGCAAAAAAAACAAAAGCACGAAAACAAATATGGGTCATCTGATACTTTCAAATAAATAGACATGACTAAAGAATGACACTAACCAGTCATTTAAGTGCCATATGTGATACACACTTCGGTGATCAAGTCTCTTTCGATTCATGACTGACTAGGCAGAAGGTTTTCCCATTGGCAACCAATGTTTTAGGACTCAGTCTGTCCTGCTATTCAACCCATAGCTGGAGAGAGAAAAGATGGATTCATACCTATCCCAAAAGTATTTGCACATGACATAACAAATCTAACTGGAATTTGAACTCAGCTCACCTATTTCTCATTCTGAGCCATAATGCATGACACCAGACTGTGCATACATAACCTTAATTTTGCATTTGATGACCTGCTCTATACAAAAAAAATAAAATAAATAAATAAGTGAGAGGGATGAATCCATGATAAAAATTTGAATTTTCTGCTTCTGAATTTTACATAAAATCACTTCCAGAGTGATATTATGTACAAAAATGTGGCAAACACCAAAAAGTTAGGTGAACCCTGACACAGAAAACAACAAAAGGAAATATACAAAAGTTCTGTTTTTTTTTTTTAATGACAGGAAACAAATTAACCAAATTACAAGACCAAGTGAAATGTGGTAAAAATAGTTTAGACATCACAATAGCATCTCTGTTTACAATTACAAAGATTTACATACAGAAAGTTAATCCTTTTGGATTAGAAGTTAAGTGTCTTTAATGAAAGGATGAATTATTTTTTGGGTATACTTGATTGTTAATAAAATCTTCATGGATAAAACAAAATAAATACAAATGGCAAAAAGCTGCTACAACCTTGCAACATTGATATAATCTCAGACATCTGTTATGAGAATTAAAACCAGAAACATACGTATGTTTTTGATTGTTCTATAATTTGTCTTCCTTTAATGATGTACACAGCATGTGGCATCTCTAAATTTAAACATTTGAACTCAGAGCATGTTATTTTCCTAAAGTTGTCTCCTTGAAATATCAAAACAAACAAATTTTGCCCATACTTCAGTAAACTAGCTACAGAAAACATGTACAATCAATAAAAACAAGTATTCACTAGGTATCTTTTTGTTACAATTCAGAGCCTTTTATGGGCTGTGCTCCTTCAAAAACATAAGTGATCAGGGCTCTACACAAGTTCCTTTGTAGCTCCAAACAAAAATTTTGTCATTTTACTATCCCAAGTCTATTTAAAAACTCATTAACTAAATTTAATTACTGTTTCTCTCTCTTCCCTTCAATATAACTTATGAATAACAAATTCTCTAAGCTCTTTTTCTTCATTATGTGTCATAGAAATTTCAACTCTTTTTGATACTCAGTATAAGTGTCCTTTTTGCCATAAAACTTCTTCATTGCTCACATGTTCAGTCTTTGGTATTCTTGGCATCCTCTCTATTGCCACAAGTTTCCTCTTCATCTGTGAGGAAATTATCTAGAATTCATTGCCATATAGGATTGGCATTGCATAGCAGTTCAGCACTCTTTTCTTTTCTAATGAAATTTTCCATGCTAAGCTTAATAAGTGACAGTCTGTGTTGGCAGAGCCTGTCATAGATGAGGGAAAAGCAAACTAGTCTTAAAATGTGGGAAGTGCTCCACTATTTTAGCCCCAAGCAAAACTCATCTTTGTAAATATCTTCAGTTAACAAAACAAAAATCAACATAAATGTAGCAAATATATTTGGGGGAATATATACGTACCTCCACTCATTTTTCTATACACCTAAATTGAAATTGAAATTTTAATAATAAATAAGTTATCTTCAAGCTTTAAAATTAGTTTTAATAGAAAGTCATCGGATTAAATTTACTAATTTCAGTAAGCAAAATACCCTGGTGTATTTTAAACCAAAATTATATTGATCAAAGTCAAAAATTTTCTAAATTTAAAAAAACATTTTTTAAATTTCAAAATTTCCACATTTTTTGTATGTTTGTAAACAGAAGCCAATTCTCAGTTTTAAAAAAATCTTACAAAAATAAAATACACATCGTTGACACATTATTTTCTTCAAATTACCAAATTTAAACTTACTTTAGGTTGACTTGAATCAAAAATTGCTTGCTTACTGCTTGAAAAATGTTTCAAAAAGCATTCCTCAATTACAGTAAACTTGTTATCACAGCTGTCAACACCTTATCAGCACCTTAGGAGTAGCCAACAACTGATGATTTAGTATCCAGCCAAAAGTATGAAAGATGAATTTGGTATAAATCTTATTCATACAAATCGTTTTTTTTAATTTTTAACTATGTTAAAATTAAAAATTTCACATGGTTTTCAGCAATTATCCAATATTTGATGAAATTTTAGTTAGTTTAGCTTTGTAGGCTTATGTTTGAAGATGTTTTATGAAAAATACAAATTAAAATAATATAAAACTTTCTTTTAAAATAAATTTACAATTTAATAACAGAATGAAAATAACGGCAGAGTTAACTCAGTAATTTATGAAATGTTATAGTATTTATTAATTTTTATTTTTAATATCTATTTTTCATATTATTTTTAGGTACCTCTACAAATTGTGAATTTCACAATTATTATTTGTTTTTAAACAAAATTAGAAAATTAAGAATTAAAATGTAAAAGTTGCTTTAAATGTTTCGGAAATGACCTGCAAAACAGGCTGTTGAATTTTATAAACGTCTTGAAGAGACTGAATCTGAATCAAAGTGCGGTTTCTGTCATTTTCCAAGAAAGGGGAATAATCCCAAATACTTGTAAACTTTTAAAATAAATAAGACCCCCATGGAAACTTGTTATGACCCCTATTGAACATCGTACTTAAATGAACATATTTATTTACACACAAAAAAATTTTTTAATTATTTAAAAAAAAATGTGAAAAATTTTTATTAAATTTTTTATTTTTTCATAGGCAATATGATCATCAATTCTTAACTAAAAAAAATCATACAATTCTTTAAAAGATTTTAAAAATATTTTTAAAACTTTATGAATTATTATAATAATAAAAAAAATGAAAACAATTCTATTAAAATTTTATTAGCAATCAAACAAAATCTTTTTCTTCAGAATGTCCTTAATTTTTATTATTTATTCCAGCAATTAAAAGCTTATTAAATTAAATTATATCAGAGTTTTATAGCATTTTTTATATTTTTCTTCGGAGCAGATTTTCAAATAATGCTGGATAATTTTAAATAAAAAAATTTATATTTCCCCGATGAGTTCTGTGTTTAACTAATAAATAATAATTTACAGAAATTAAAATTTCATGAATTTACAGGGGGAGGGTGTAACAGAGTTAAGAAAAAAAAAAAATCAATATTTAAAAAAATAATAATTTCAAAATAATTTTATTCATTTGTGAATGAGTACTGAAAGTTTCATTAAAATCTAACAATTATTTGATTTTTGTGAGAATTTCCAAATTAAAGTGTTTGTCACCGAAAAAGTAAGTTAAGTAAAAAAAAAAAAGTTACGTAATCGATTGTAAAGAGTCGTAAGATTTTCTCAGATTTTCTGCAATGCTAACTCAAATCAAAACAAAATATTCTGCCAAAATTTCAAACTTGTTAAAAAGGATTAAAAAATTTTATAAAATAAATAAAAATTACTTTGATATTTCCTCTTAATAATATTATAAACATTTTGATAGAAAAAATTTGTTTTATTAAGTTTTGAATCTTTTTAAATCATACTGTACTGGACTTTTTGTGATGTCATGGAGGTACCTATATATATATATATATATATATATATATATATATATATAAAACTATCTTTTCTCCAATCATAAACTTTAGATATTCACTTTTATCTCAAATTAACCTATAATGACCAACATTCAAAAAAGTCAAAACTGATTGAAGCATTTGTAGGGATTGAATAAAAATACAAAATAAAATAAAAACTACGAAATAAAATGAACATAAAACTCTCCCAGGAGTCCTCTGACAGGAAAGACAATTTACACATGTGCAAAAAGAAAGGCTTCCTGGCACCAAAAATAAACTATCACTTTTTCTGTTGGACTTTGACTGGTAAAGATGTGCTGACTGTTCAGGAAGGAATTTCTCCAATAAGAGACCGTTGGAATCAAAAAATAAAATCAGTGTCCAAACTGTCCTTCTAGTGTCTCTGTATCTTTCCTTTTCTCTTTACCTATTTATTTCAGTGACGAACGCTATTCAACAAGTCTTGGATGTTTAAGTGAAAGAACCAACCCAGCAGTAATAGCCATAACACCCATACATTATCTCAATAAGTATTACATATGATATGAAAATACTTATGATACATCTATAATGAAGTCATGAGTTTTTGAAGTAATAGTTGATTCAATGCTTTTTGGCTTTATTATTTCAATGGTAATAATTGGATACTGACTGAATTTTGAATTTTATTGGAATGTCATCCTTCTTTCCAAAATCAGCTAGTGCCATTTTTTTTTTTTTCTCAATCTCCTCTGAAAGTAAATAAAACTTAAGGTTATTTATGTGATAAAGTTTGAGTTAAATCAATTTTGGTCTTTTGGAAACATTTTGGATACATATAAATGTAACAGTGATGACTTGTTTGCTTGAAATAAAATCAAGTAAATAACCATCAATTATCAATTAAGATAACTTTTAGAATGCAAGGTAGAAGAGAATCTGACTACCAGCAAAAGAAAAATTTTAGAACTTGGATCATCAAATGTTACTATTTTGCTACTGTTTACCAAATGTATGATTGACTTCTAAACTCAAGCAAGTAGCACTTATTTGGTGGATAGAAGGAGTGTCATTTTGTTGTATGAAAATACTCATCTTCATATTATAAAATTAATAGGAGTGAAGTTGAGTTTGTTTAAGATGAAGATTTGAGTATACCCTGCAATTTACCCAACCTCTTTACCATTTCTTATAACAGTGAAACAACTTCTGCATGAGAAAGAAATTCTTGATCAGGATCCAACTGAAGATGCTTACAATGAATTTGAAGCTATAGGGAGATGGTTAATGTTTATTTTCAATTCAGCCTTGTGTCATACATGACTGAACCCCTTACAGCTTAGAAGTTTGATGCAGAATTATCAGAAGGTTATTTTCGTTATCATCATCAGAATTATCAGAAGGTTCTCATCATAAGATTGTTGGCAGTGGAAGGTTGTAGATTGAAATTTGTGTGGAAGAGTGAAAGAATAAATTATACATTTTGCATGTTAAAATAGAAATTTATTAAAAGAAAAGAATAACAGGAATTCATAGAAGTTAATGTTCAATGAGGAACAAGTAATGAGTTAAGGGTATCAAGGTTTGCAGAAATGTTTGTAATAGTAATTTGTTGGAAAGAGTTTATGCATAGTATATATGTAGAAGCATTTGTTTGGTAGGAATGTCTTTGAATGGAGAAGAAATAAAAGGAATCAGCATACAAGAAGGAAGGAGAAAGAGGACAATGTGCGACATGACCTTATGTCCGAGTTGACTTGAAGTTTCTCCCTACATTTTAGTTGTGTCTCTCTTTCGCTGCTCCCATCTCATTGACTGACACTGATCGAAGTAATTTATATAGTCATTTAAATTTTTCACACTGGATTGCTAAGTCTTTATGGTCTTGCAAATTGCTTCCATTGGTCAGAAAACCAATTTAACATCTACTCAAGAAATCCAGTTTTGACTTTTTCTATGAGGCAAAACCAGGATTTAACATGTCATTGAGAATTTTTGCAAAAGTGAAGAAATTTCCCATCTGCTACAAATTTATCATTTGCCAGAATTAGGATTCTTATTGCTAGAAGGGATGAGGAGAAATATTTTGATTAAATAAAAAACTTTTTCTATGAATCTTTCTCAATTTTATTTACACTATTTTCATCATTCAGACTGTTATTCTCATCTTTATTATTATATTCATAACATTTCAGCCATTGTATGATCCAGACTTCTTTGGATGATATACACTGGAATTTCAAACCAAACCATTTATTTAATCCAGGGAGTAGAGTGTTCTAATTCCATATGCCATGCATTTTCTGGATATCTCAGTTTCAATTAATGCCCTTTAGTATCTCAACTAAGCTTTTGTGTCTTCTGCTGTTGGTCAAGTAACTTTTTGGATTACACAACCAATGCTTTTATTCATGTCCTTGGGGATATCAGTGAGTGAATTTTGGGGATTCATAAACCTGATATCTCAGTAAACATATTTTTTGAACCAGAGCTCATATTACAATTTTTGTTAGTGTTGTTTTTCACTAGCTCTCTGTACTACTGATTTCCATGTTGCATTAATGTTTATTTTCATCAGCTTAGATTTTTTGTAGCCTAGCATAGGTGACTTGGCTCAAAAATTATCTGTTGGTATACTAGTACATTTTTCTAGAGATCAGTCTGAGGCCAGTCTGCCCCCAACTATTGATAGTGCCTCCTTCATGGGTAGCTTGGTGAACTAACTCACCACATCCAGGCCCATCATCTGGATGGATTTTTATTGATATGCTCAATCGACAAAAAGTTACTGAAATAGGATCTCAGACTAAGTTATTGAATTCACTTCATAAAACATTTTAACTTCACTAAGAATAACATTTTAGGTAAATAAAGAAAAAATCAAATCTATTCTAATTTTTCAAGACTTTTTTCATCTTTATTAATCTGTGAAAAAATATTGAGGAGTAACAATAGCCTGTTTCTGAAATGTAAAAATCTAGTTGAAAACCCACTCTTTGTGAGATTTTAAGTTTGTTCTTGCAAAAGGCCTAAATGAAGCCTTTGTCTCCAATAAGAGAATATCAGTTAGAACTATATTTATTAAATCATAACTTAATGAATAAAAATCATCAACAGCCTGCACTTCTGGAACACATTTAATTCAAATTGGAGTAATTTATAAAACATTTCAAGTACTTTTTTTTTTTTTAACAAAGCTAGACATTTTTGCTGAATTTTAATTATGACAATAAATGCAGGCATAACACTAAAATATGTTAATAAAGATCATCAAGATCTTAATATTTATGCCTCAACATTCCTAGTCATGGATCATACTCAAAATATAAACAGAACAACACATTTCTTTTAAGTCTTCATGTTCCAATCACTGGGAAAAAATAGAATAAAAGATCATAACTTAGATTTAAATTGAACAGAATTTTTATAAATGAAAAAGCATAGATTCTTTGTGAACCGGGTGATAGATCTATCAACTTCAATTGAAAAAAAAAACAAAAAAAAAAAACAAAGTGAGAAGATTGGGGAAGAGAAAGCTGGAAACCACATCCCAAACAGGGAACAAGGGATGAGCCTCCTAACACGTTCAATAGATGAGGGCAGAGTGTGAACTGGGCAACAGATAGATCTATCCACTCCAATTAAAAAAAAAAAAAAACATGGTGGTGGATTACTAAGTTTTAACTTAGTAAAAGTCCAGTCAAGAGATTTCTGCTAAAATCAAAAAAATTAAAGAAAACCAATTTGTTTTTTTTTTTCAATTGGAGTAGATAGACTAAACTATCGCCCAGTTCACACTCCACCCATATCTATTGAACGGGTGAAGAGGCTCATCCCTTGTTTCCTGTTTAGGATGTGGTTTCCAGCTTTCTCTTTTCCAATCTTTTCACTCTTACATAGCCCCCTGCACATCAGTGGCGTTACCGCCTTGCTTGGGGTGATATGATTAAAAAAAAAAAAAAATTTAGCACAAAGTAATCTTGAAAAACTATTAAAACTGTTTTTGCAATTGCTGGTTATGATCATTATCAAACTATATTTAATTCTGTGAGATCAAATTTTAGGATAATTTATCAAAATTATGTAAGTGAATGATTTACAAACAAAATTATACTGAATCATAAATAAATTTAATAAATCCCTATCATATGCATCACAATTTACAACCATGTCTTAAAATATTTTTCATTCTAAAGATTTGTGTTAGAAGTCATAAAATAAATATATGGTTTCTAATCAATGTTTTTATATACAGTTTTTTTTTCCCCCTAAAATTATTTACGTCAAGTTATTGCTTCTAATCCACATGGAGAAAGAAAGTAAGAAAGATATTTCAGATGTTTAAGCAATTATAGTGTAAGGGAGACAAATCCAACAAGACTTATTGAAAATATGGCATCAGTCACAGGATGGAATGCCTTGCCTTACATTATAAAGACACATTACCATATTGGGAAAATATTTAAGATTATTCCAAACACTATAAAAAAATTAATTTTTTTTTAATTACATGGATACACTTTTACTAAAAAACAGTAACAGTCTTCGCATTTCCCCAATAAAATATATGTGTCAACAACCCTATCAATGTCTAATTATTTCTGTGTGTGTGATTTGCTATTTCAAAAAGTGTAAGAAACTTTTTATTCAAAAGCATTCTTAAGATTTTTTATTTGGAGAAAGTTTGCTTATGTTTTAGTATTGCAGCTTGACGATACTTCAATAAATATTAAAAATCACTCCATACAAAAGAAAACAGTCAGTTAAGTGCCATATGTGATACATGCTTGGGCGATCATGTCTCAAAAGAGACATAACTGGGCATATGATTATCTCGCAGTTGCCATTGCTTTCTGCAGTAGATTTGTTGCCAGCCAAGACTATAGAACCCAACCTGTCCTGTTATTTAACCCATAACTGGAGGGAAGAAACGAATTAGTACCTTTCCCAAGGATATTTGCACGTAAGTGAATGCAATGAATTCAACTAGAATTCGAACTCAGCTCTCCGCTTTGTCGTTTCAAGCCGATATCCACTGCACCACAACGCAAAAGAAAACTTTTTTTTAAAAATCAATGAAAATAAAATAATTTTTTCTATATAAAACAAATAAAAGCTGTTTAATACTAAGATTGATTTTGTATGTCTGCATATATGATCCTTAAGAAACTGAAACAATGCATTGTAGACAGAGATACTGGAGTAAGGTACTCCTAAAATGCACAATCTTCAAGAAAACAAACAAAAATAAAAGAAAGAAAGAAAAATTTTAAAGAAATGATTTTTCAAGGCAGATAATTATTAAATGCTAATTACAAAGTACTATCAATATCTGCCTATTCATTGTACAAGTAAAAAAAAAATTGGGTAATTATTTTTTTAAATTTTTTTTTTATGTAGATTTTGCACCTAATACTTCATATATTAGGAAGCCTAATCCAAAAGAGGATATATCCAATGGTTACATTTTTCTATCATAATTTCCTCTCAAAATTTAACCCAACAGCCAGTTTGGAGAGTTTGTAGATAAAATGTTAAAGTTACAAACAGTAAATTATGCAATATTTGCTTCAACAGATTCAAATGGAGAAAAGTTTGTGCATAATTTAAAGCATAAACAAATAAGACAGCAGGAAAAAAATAAGTTTATTCTGTCTAAAGTTTCACTTTTAAAAAAATATAATGAATCCATTTTTTTTTCAAATTACTAAATATATGTGTGTATGTGTGTGTGTGTGTTTGTGTGATTGAATAATTTTGACATATTATATCTACTTTTATTTTAATCATCTCATTTTAATCAACAATACAAGTATACTCCACCATGAAAATAAAAAAAAAAAACAAATTCTTGATGCTCTCTATATAAAAAAATTTCAACCAACACTAAATAAAATTAATTGGGAGTACAGCAATAAGGTTTTAAAATATCTAAATTGTAATTTTGAAAAAAAATTACAATTAAAGCAGAATGTTTTAAAACACATAAATTGTAATTTTTAAAAATTTTTTACAAGTATAAATTAATAAAGCCTATCCAAGTGCTAACTGTGGAAGTGACCACATAGCAGTTTTATGCAAACTAAGGATAAAATTAAAGAGATTAAAAAAACTTAACACAGCTCTAAGACTGCAATACAAAAGACTTGTTAATGACTTGAACCTGCAAGAAATGTAAATGGACAGTGTGAAAACAAAATACAAAGAACAAATTGGAAATGGAAGCTGCAAAATGGAATGCACTAATAGTGGCTCTAGTAACATTGGTGAACAACATTATCCCAAAGGAAAAAGTACATTGGAAGAAAAATGAGTGGATCACTGAAGAGATTCTTGACCTGATGAAAAAGAAACAAAAAATGTTGTCAAGATATAGAATAGAATACAAGAAAAATACTCAAGGAAATTAGGAGAAAATAATGAACCACATAACAAAACTCATCATCCGGATTCTGATGAACAGAGCCTGCGGCAGAATTGGCTCAGAGATAGGAAAAGAACTGTTTGGCTTTGTTAAAGATACCAGAACAAGGAATACAATATTCGTGCTCAGAATGCTATCTGATAGAGCAATAGGAATGCAGAAGGAACTATCTTTGCTTTATAGACTATGCAAAGACATTTGACAAAGTACAGCACGAAAACTTGATAGAAATGCTCAACAACCTTGACATTTTTGGAATGCTCAACAACCTTGACATTTTTGGAAAGGATAATCAAGAATCTATATTGGCAGCAAACTGCTTGCTGATGGATAGGAAGTGAATTCAGCAGGTATACAAAAATAGAAAGGGGCGTAAGACAAGAATATTTTCTCACCGGTATATTCAACTTATATTGATTTTCTAAGCACTGCTTAGATGTGACACAAGGCCGAAAGTATGAGGTATCCAGTGACGATCGAACTCACTACTCAGTTATAACAATTAACCATTACACCACATCGAGGTGCCCAGATCTATTCAGCTTATACAGTGAAACAATTCTGAGAGAAAATAAAACCCTTGCCACGATTCATCATTGGCAGCCACAATCTCAGCAATGTAAGATATGCACATGACACAATGCTGATAGCAAACATGGAAAGGAGAATGCAGGAACTCCTATAGAAGGTAGCAAGAGAAAGAGAGAAGAAAGGACTAAACATAAACTTTTAAAAAACTGAATGTATAGTCATCAGCAAAAAGAAGACCCAAAAATGCCAACTACAGGTCAGAGAAACTAAAATAAAACAAGTAATTTAAATACCTGAGAAGCATGTTGATAGAGAATAAAAAGTGCGATCTTGAGATCCAAAGATGCATTGGCATGGCCACGGACACATTTCAAAAGTTAATCAGAGTACTGAAAGACAGGAAATCCTCATTGGAAACAAAGAAGAGAGTACTGGATTACAATGTGATGTCTGTCCTTCTGTATGGCAGTGAATGTTGGATAATCTTAAGGATGAAGGAAAGGCTTGAGGCAGTAGAAATGTGGTTTTACAGAAGGATGCTGAGGATATCATGGACTGGGCACATGACTAACAAGATGTTGGAGAGGATGGAAATGAAGAGAAAACTCATACTTCATATAAGGAAGAAACAGATGAGATTTCTGGGACATGTAATGAGGAAGGAAGGCCTGAAGAATTTAATACTCACAGGACAGATCAAGAGAAAGAGAGACAGCGGAAAGCAGCATGAGATCTACTTGATAAGCCTGAGCAAATGGGTGGAAGAGGATGGTTTGGGAGAGATACCAAGAGACAGAGCCAAGTGGAAGTCCATGACCGACTACATCCTGAAGAGACACAGCACATGAATAAGAAATTAAGTTACATCCCTTAATAGTGGTAAAATTTTGAATAAACAGAACATGTTCCATGTGCATATAAAAAAATTAATAACTGTCAATTAGATTAATTTTTTGCTTTAGTAATTCACCTCTAAAGATGATCTTGAATGAGATTGAAAGTACTTAGGAAACTAAAATGAATGAGAAAAACTGGTGCCATCCTTGATAATTTATAATTACAACATGAAGAAATTAATCCATAAATATGAAAGGATTAAAAATAAATAGACATGTTTAAATTATTCAACCAAGTAATCCAGTCATGCCAATTTAAAAAGAAGCATTGCTTATAATCATTGGAGGATGAACTGAAACAGATTTCTTCTGATGGATTCACTTGTAGACTTTTATGAAAATATTTTATGAATTTTAGTGAAAAGGCTTCAATTAAATATACAACAGAAAATTTTGGATTTATTCATTCCACCCTAAACAAGGTGATATAAAACACCAAGAAGTAAGGGGATACCGAGAATAAAAGTAACTGATAAAATGTTAAGAGGCCAGAATTCAAGGAAACATAATGACAATTTACATTAAATTCAAATTCTTGAAGATTGCAGTTGACAGAAAAACAAGCAGTTGAAAGTAAGTTCCACAAGCAAGACGTATGAGAGAAAAAAAAAACCATTAGTGTATAATTTATGGCTGCACTTAGCAATTTCAAAAGTAAAGTGATAAAACCAAGCTGCCAATCTAGTAATGCACTAGAATTAATGAATTTGAGGTACCAAAAATAATAACTTCTCAAAACAATTACCATGAATGCTTTAAAAGAAAAGACATGGGGAAACTACATTATGTCAGCAGGAAAGTGACTGAAGCCGAAATGCCAGATAAGGTCTGATCACATTTCTGATTCTTTAGATTCTGTCAATAATCTCTAGATATCTAGCAAAAGCACTTGACCAGATGCAGCATAAATATTTGATGCATGGACAAAATGATAGACTTGTTATGGTTTATAAAATGGCGAGTGTTCTAAAAATAGAAAAAGATAGACACACTGACGCCAAGAATTCAAAATTGGGTGGCAAAATAAGGAACCATTTCTTTTGGTAAGAGTAGGAGTAAGAAGTAGGAGTTAAGGACAGTAGTTTTGTGTAGGAGATTTGAAAAGAGGAAGACGCTAGTCAGTTGACCACTAGAGTGCAGCAGGGATAGGCTCGTTTACTACTAGCATTCCACAGTGAAGAGAATTTAGCTAGTCTGCTCCTGTATCCACACAAAATTTAAAGGTTGTAACTTTATGTAAAAACTTAAAGTTTTATACCAAAAATAAACATCATTAATTCAAGTTTGTGTTATCTTCTAATTATACCAAAACGAAGCAACACAACAGACTTATGAAAATGCAAGATAAATTCTAGTGAGAAAGGTTACCTAACATGAGACAGGGTTCCAACTTTCCTAGCAGCAGACCTGGCAATGGATTCAATATAATTGTTCCAATTCATCTGTCAAAAATGTTAAACTGAGAAGTGACAATGAGTTACTTCTTGATGGTTAAACTCAGCCATACTGATAAAAAGCTAAAAAGGTTCTCTTACAATAAAAAGACAGCAGTTTTATTCTGGAAAAATTAAAATTAACAAATCATTTCTTGTACCATTTTTTTTTTTAATCTTTTCACCCCAAGCAAGGCAACAGAGTTACTAACAGGTGGTTGGGGTGGTACTGAATGTGAAAGAATAGAAGAAAAACACTTAAGGAGAGGTAACAAAATAACTGCAATTAAGACAGACAATAATGATTGACATTGCATTTAGATTTTTGAAGATCAAAGTTGAATGGGAAGTAAAAAGCCAGAAAAGAGTTTCACAAGCAAGAAGTGCAAAAAAAGAAACTGTTAGCATAGAACTTATGGCTACATCTAGACATTTCAGTTGTAAAATGAGGACATCTTGTTACCAATACCAATCTAGTACTGTACTTAAATTCATAAAGTTTAGGTACCATAGGAGAGAGTTCATCAGAATAATTACCATAAAAAGTACTTAGAGAAAAAGCACAGTGAAGATGCATTACATTGGTGGAAAAGTCAAGACCAATGATATAGATTATTCTTTGGATTTTATCAAAGATCTCTAAATATACAGCTGGAGCACCAGACCATATGTGGCAACAATACTCTAAGCATTGATAGATGATAGATGGTAGATTTGTAAATATGTAAGATAAATTTGGCCAAGAAAAATTGTCTAAAATGACACAGAGAACTAACTTTTTTAGTAGCAGACACTCAATTGGGACTCATTTCTAAGTGAAAAGTCTTGTAAAGATACTCTAGATAAGTCAAGAGTAGAATTTGAAGAGAATTTATGCAGCAGATAGTCTGCATTATCAGTAGATGTTAGACTTCAGATTAAGTGAAGAGAGTAGAGGACTTGCTCTTATTTAAGATACTATAAAAACGCCCTCTGTAGTCATGAGATCCAAACCAGTCATAGGCTATATAGTACCTCATTCCATCAGCAAACAAAGGCTTAGCTTCTTTGTGGACATATTTACAATTATTTAAAGCAGACAAATAGGCGCCTATTATGATTGAAATTATCATGCTGGTACACCCAGAAATTGATTTCTATGAGCTATAGCAACTGTACAGGCCATTGTGAACCAAGAAGATAGTGGTTTCACCTGGTATCTCTAAAAAGAAACAAATGCATTGATGTCAGCTTTAATCCAAGAAGAAACCTCAGTGGAACAATTCTCAATAGGAAGGTTAAGAATATCAATCCCAAGAGCATCTCAAAGAAACTCACAAAAGGAATCCATATCAGTACACTGGTAACAAAGATGTCTTGTGAATAGGAAGGTCTTTCTAATAGACAATGCAAAAGAAATATCAACAGATACTATTGCATGGTTCAAATTACCAAGAGGACATACTTATGATGCTCAACAAGAGCTAGAAGGTAAATAATAAATCAAATAAAGATATGTTGATCAGATATCTCAACTCAAAAATACAGACAAGTATAATTCTAAAATTCATATATAACTATTGATTTTACAAACTCATATCATAAGGACTTAGTAATTAGAGTAGATAGACTAAACTAAACTATCGCCCGGTTCAAACTCCACCTACATCAATTGAACAGGTGAAGAGGCTCATCCCTTGTTTCCTGTTTAGGATGCGGTTTCCGGTTTTCTCTTTTCCAATCTTTTCACTGTTTTCTTTTTTATTTTTTTTCAATTGGAGTAGATAGGCTAAACTATCGCCCGGTTCAAACTCCACCCACGTCTATTGAACAGGTGAAGAGGCTCATCCCTTGTTTCCTGTTTAGGATGCGGTTTCTGGTTTTCTTTTTTCCAATCTTTTTACCCTTACGTAGCCCCCTGCGCATCAGTGGCGTTATCACCTTGCTTGGGGTGATATGATTAAAAAAGTAAACCTCATAGATCATTTGAATCTGAAAAATAAAGTGATTCTCACATAGTCTTACAAATGTTGCATTATATAGAATAAATAGGTGTTCTTTTCCCGCTGTAAAGAAAGCCAATGATCAGATAGCTCTGCGTTATTACTAGAGAAAGGAAAAGTAATGATGGTTACACTGTTCAAAGTTATTGTTCTGCTTTATTTAATATCACTATTTGTATTAAACTGACTTGTTATAAGTGCCAGTCTCATGGCTGAAACAGGAGATCTCTTATGGATTTCATTTTTATCCTTTTTATTCTCAAGAATAATAACTTATCTATTATGAAATTTTTTAATGTTTACAATTTACATTTCCTACTAATCAAAGTTAATTCTGTACTAATGGCCAATCAGAAGATGCTTCTAATAATGTGAAGCTTATAAATTATTTTAAAACTTGATTTCTATGACTTCTATAAAAATATAGCAAATGTGCCATCTGAATTCAAATAATGCAATGAAATTATAAGTAGTAAAAATAACATAATTGATAATTTTAAATAACTTTTCTATACTATTGAATTTTAACTGTTAAGCATTTCTATAGGATTTTACAATATGAGAACTCCAAACTCTTGAAACCTTTAAAATATACCTGCTAACTTTTGTTATGTGGTGTTATTTAGAATTATATAGTCTTATATCATATTTAGAAATCTCTCTTTTGTGAGTGATAGAGAATTGTAACTCTTAAACCTTGATAACTCGGGTCATACATTCACCTGTGGGACAAAATTTTTGTTTTTCCTTGCTGAAAAGGTTTTTGCATAATAAACCTGCATAAAAAAGTGGGTAAAACTTGAGCAAAAGAGCCCTTCTTTAAAGTCATCTGGAATAGTTATAAATTTTCAATATTCTACAAAAATAGCTACAATGTTCATTATGGCATTTGTTTCACTTAGTGGCTAACTACTTTGATGAGGGGCCAAAACTGAGGTTTTATCTCAAATGATAGGTGGATGAGGATTGCTTTTAATATAGGAAAATATCTTGGTCCCAGCCAAGTGTAAGACCTGTGTTGAGCGATTGATTTTATATTAGTCCTCAAAGATTTTACTAGACAAATTTAAAGCATATAGAAGGATATTAACTCCAAGAAAATATATGTGTACAGATGAACATAAGCATTATCAAATTAACTTGTTCAAAC
Organism: Ascarosepion bandense; assembly: GCA_037127315.1. Lineage (NCBI taxonomy): Eukaryota > Metazoa > Mollusca > Cephalopoda > Sepiida > Sepiidae > Ascarosepion > Ascarosepion bandense. The sequence continues at coordinate 13,739,688 of JBBBDQ010000851.1, forward strand.
ATTGATTATCTATATTTGTTCTACTTTAACTCTTTAATGCATGTATATCCAAGTTATGCCCCTTTCAGCTCAAAGCAACATGAAATAGTCGCAAATGAATAACCAGCTTTCTTTTATTTGCAGTTAAGTAATTGATTATTTTGTCAGATTATTTAATAATTCTATTCTCAACGAATGGGTAAGATTTTGTTTTCAAAATTTGTAAAACTGTAGAGGAAATTTGTTAGTCAGAGAGCTTGTAGCAATTTTCTCTACATGAAAAGGAAATATTTGAAATTATTTAAGAGTGACTGGAGGGTAAAGAAAAAGTCAAACATATTATAATATTAATTATATTCAGTGTTATGACACTGAGCCATTTTGTATCATATTACTTGTGATAAAAAATTGATTTTATATAACCAGAGAAAATTTTGCACAATGGATGGATGGATGTGGATGGGAAATTCAATGATAAAGATAATATTAGCCTTTTTCTTATAAGGAAACACTTGGTAATAACTGACTGAACAGCCAGTGCTACTTTCAGTTAAAACTTTATAAACTCTTTCTTATAAAACAAGTTTTCAAGAAAATAGGTTTCTCAAGTTCACTCGTTGTTTTTGCTCTTTCTCATATGGGATGGGGTAGTTTCCTTCCTAACTTTTTGCTTGAAGTAGTGTTAATCTTGTCATTATTTTCTATTGAAGTTATGTGATATCCATTTTAATTCCTACTGCTGTTAAAAGCACTCTTGTGATGTGATTTATTTGGTTGGGGTGAAATAATGAAAAAATGAATTAGAAAAAAAAAATACAGCTGACCGTTTAGATATTTCTGAATGAGTTTGACACAATGTATATCATTCTTGTCTTGATCTGACAAGGTTATTTAAAAAAAAATGACTCAAGATTAAAGGTTCATCAACTAAAAATGTGCTAGTATATATATATATATAAAAGTTTATTAAAAGCATTTAGTGCTACAAGAATAGTTTAATGTTTGTTAATGCTGAACATTTTGTTTTGTTTCTTTGTCATGTTTATCTTTTGTTCTGAATCATTTTTACTGATTGAATAAAAACTAATGCATAGAACTTTTTTTTCATTGGCCCATGAAAATGTTTTGGTGGCATAATTTTGAGTTCAATCCTGAGCAAGATAGTATGGATATATACAGAACTAGCAATAACTAAACAACCAAGATGAAATATCCATAACTCTAAATAGCTGAATGATAACAATTTAACCGTGTAGATTGAATAAAGAGTTCAAGTCAAACTTTCATGAAGATCCTCAGATCGACAGACACATTTTACTTTTTTTATGATAGTTCATTAAATACAAGGTCCAGGAGCCACTCAAGGTAAAGGGTTACTGAGGAAAATTGTATGGAAATGCAGAAGTAAAAGTATTATGAAGACAAGTAGGATGGATATAAAAAATAAGTAGATAACTAAAACCGCAAATACTACTGAGCCCCATATATCTTTGGGGGATTTTTTTTTCTATACATACACCTAATAAAGTTTAATTTGTAAATTAAACACAAGATTAACAAAAATAAGTCATAGTAAAATAGAACAATTATAACAAATCCTATATAAATACTTATGCAATGAACAGAAAAACTGTTCTTACAATAGATATTATGCAGTATTTATTTCATTCCTTGAGAAATTTCACCTTTTCACTTAAACACTTTACAGTTTATATTAAAAGGATCTGCATCATTAATCTTGTGTTTTGAGACCATTATTAGATAAGATACAATTGTTTTTTATCTAAAACTGCAGCTAAAAAGGGACCACTGTTGACTTGGTAAAGAAAAAGGCCAGAAGGCACAACAGCCAAAATGTTGTGATCAAAAAGTTGGGGACATCAGTTTGACTAATGTAAGTAATGGTAACTTCTCATTCCAGAAATTCACAGAAAAAGGGTTTTTCTTCATGTGCCGTGTCCCTTCACGACATAGGCGATCATGGACTTCCACTTGACTCTGTCTCTTGTTGCTCTCAAAATTCTTCCTCTTGGTATCTTTCCCAAAACCTGCTCTACCATCTATTTGCTCGAGCCTATGAAATATGTCTCATGCTGCTTTCCCTTGTCTTTTTTTTTCCTTCTATCTGTCATGTGAGTATTAGATTCTCTAGGCCCTTCTTCCTGCTTACATGTCCCAGAAATCTCAGCTGCCTCTTCCTGGTGTTAAGTATGAGTTTTCTTCTTGTTTGCATCCTCTCTAACATAGTTCACATGTTTAGTCTATGGTATTCTCAGCATCCTTCTGTAGAACCATATTTCTGCTGCCTTGAGCTTCTTCCTCTTCCTTGAGGAGATCATCCAGCATTCACTGCCATCCACTGCTATGTAACAGAAATCACATAGCAGTCTAGCACTCTTTTCTTTGTTTCCAATAAAATTTTCCTGTGTCTCAATTGGCAATAAATCTGATTTATGTGTGTTTAGTGAATATGAAGTTTATAGCTTTATCTATTGCAAGGCAGCAATTAAGAGGCAGCTAGTACAGACTGAACTTTGTTCTATGACGAGGCACTTAAGGATCTGGTAATATGGATAAACAACCATTTCAGACTGGATTTAAAGAATAAAAATAAACACCACTGATGTCTTTACATAAAAAAAATATAGGCATTGGTTAATCAAGGTAGTCCCTATTTGGAATCTGTGACAGCTTCCTTTTTGTTTTTAGGGTTAGTTCTTTTTTTCACCTTACTCTAGCTACTGTCCCCAACTAGGTTTAACAATTTCTCTAAGGCTTATGATGACATTATGTTGTTATATGTGTCATCATCCAATCACCAAAATTAAGCAATGTTAAACCTGGTCAGTACCTTTCTAGGTACTAACCAGGTTTAACATCTAGAAGGGAGATGTGCACTGTGGTGCAGTGGATATTGGCACGGAATGAGAAATTGGGGAACCAAGTTTGAATTCCAGTTGAATTTGTTATATTCAAATATGCGCTTATACTCTTGGGAAAGGTATGAATCCAAAACTTCTCCCTTAAGCTATGGGTTAAACATCAAGACAGATTTATTTCTATAGCCTAGCTTAGCAACCAGTCCAGTGCAGAAATTAATAGCAACCTACAGTGTAAAAATCTTCTGGCCGATCAGTCATTTTTCTTTCACAACATAATTACCTAAGTGTGTATCACGTATGGCACTTAACTGACTGACACAGAAGGGTGACCATTTGGTAATACCAAGTACTGCAAGCTTAGATATGTGAATGATGTAATAAATAATGGCTCAGAATTGTTAACTGGAGAGCTAATTCCAATTCTCATAGTTATGTTCACAAATACCCTCAAGAAAAGGTATGAATCCACTTCTTTTCTCCCCAGGTATGGGTCAGTAAGGCTTGTATCAGGAAACCATTATCTCCCTATTAAAAAGTATTTCAATCTAAAAATATTGTGGCTTAAATAATCTTCAAAAGGTTGATAAACATTAGAAAATAAAATCAATCAATAAAAAAAAAACAATTTCTAAGTATTTCAATATGCCCATAACCATTGTAGAATTGCTTTTGTCTGCAAAAAGTATAATGATATTGATGTTTCTCTGTAGGGTTGTAATGGCTAACTTTTTTTCCCTTGTGATGTTTGATTTGAGAGGCTTGACCTTTTCTCTTGCTTATCTCATTTGACTGGATGGAGAATACAAAGGCAAACCAACTGAAAGTATAGGTGAAGGAAATCTGTAAATCTATAATTGGGATGTCATGATCATCTCAGGCATAGCTGATCATGTATAGAGAGAAAATGTGCTCACTAACAAATATAGAATAAAACAAAAATACTAAACAGAAAAGAACATTGGAGAATCATATGTCTGAAAGAATCAACACATGCAAGGCTATGATGGTTTGCTCAATAGGCCTAGCAGAGATATAAATACCACACAGGAGCCATTAATTAAAAAATAAACAACATTGTATACCAGAAATACTATCAACTATTTAAAGCAAGGTTGGTGTGTTCAAAGAAAAGAAAACAAAAGAAAGAGAAACTGCAGTTCAGGGAACCAAGTTTGACAGCAAGACTTTAGCAGGCAGCAACGAGTAGTATAGTGGCAACATGACTAGCAATAATTAAATAATTAACCACAATATCCCTAGACATGGACAGCAGAGAGAGAGAATAATTTACCTCAATATATTGAATAAAGGATTCAGTTAAAAATTCCTTGAATGTCACCCAAATCAACAGACGCCTGAATAAAACTGGGAGGCACAAGAGACAAAAAGTCAAGATTATAATACTAAAGATGAGGATATTAGTCTCACTGTAAATAATATTAACTCTTGTTGAGTTCTTTAATACTTTAATTCTTTTAGTTTATTGTTCTTGAGTCTACAGGTAAACACAGATCTGGTTTATACTTAAATCTCCTATCACACTAACTCCCAACTATTCTCACAACACTCTCATCTACCCAACCCTCATTCTCGGTATCCTCACCCGCCTATCACCCACCCTCTGTTATTTCCTATATTTAATCAGCCTTTCTCCACTCTATGTAGCACCCTGCACAGTAGTGGCAGTGACATGCCTTGCTCGGGGTGAAACGCTTATAAAAAAAAAAAAAAAGTCTATAGGTAAACACTAGTTGGGTTTGTACTTGATACTATATGCAAAGATGTGTTGCCCATACCAGAGTCCACAAGCAATCTACTTTGGTAAGTGTCTCCTTTTATTTATTTTTTGGGGGGAGGGAGGGGAGTATCCCAGACCTTGCCAATAGAACAAAATAATGGAACTAGAAAGGCACCACTATAGAGAAATCATTCACCAAACATCAATTTCAATCAATTAATTTAATAAAAAGCAAAGGAAACTCCCTGCGTCTCACAGGTTCTCAGTGGATGAAACTGGCTTGAAATTTTGACAGTTTCACTTAACTGGAAAAAGAAAAATCTCAACTTCAGCTTTGATATGTTTACAGATGGATGGAGCTAGGCTATCCCTCAGGAAAATTATTATGTCTTCAAGTTCCAGACAATCAAGTAGAATTATTTCTTAAATCCTCAAAAGGATTGAGAAACTCTATACAATAATTTAACTTAAATAGAAGTACTAGTATTTACTTTTTCTTTCCTTTTTAAATATAAAATGCTTGCAAAATATATTTAAAAAAAAAATCTAAAATATTTTTTGAATAAAGCCAAAATATTAAATTTACTGAATTTAAACTTTCTCTTTCAGCTGCCAAGCTAGCCAAGCTTTTAATCCTACAGCCTCTCTCCATTAAAACTGTAAAAAAAAAAAAAATTTTAAATTACAAAAACTTCACTAAAACAGATTAAATAACTATACAATATGTGTACAAAAAGTTCAGTTCACTGGTAGACTGAAAAAAAAGTTTGAGGTTCAATGCAATATGTAGAATATTTTTTCATAATTAATGATAAATTTCACTTTGTTCTAAAAGTTTATTTCATGCTGTTTATTAATAAATCAGAAACAAAAAAATTATGAAAATATGATATTAAAAACTTGTGTGCAAAACTTTGAAGAACTTAGTTTTATTCTCGAAAAAGAAAATCAGAGATGAAAAATACCAAAAGGATATCATTTATTCTTTAAAAAAAAATCAATGCATTTTTTCGAAATAAATTTTTTTTCCTAAATTGCTATCCCACTTTTTAAATTTTGCTAAAAGTCAAAGAATTATCCAATTTCAACAAAATTTTCAGAACTTCTGCATTAACAAAATGTATAACAAGTATCTTTTTTATTAACAAACATTGTGGAAATATTTTTTTAGAGATTAGCTTTAACATACACTTTGGATATTTCATGCATACTTTTTAATTGGTGGGAAGGATCCCAACATTTTTTATAGTTACATAAAGAAAAATCTCTGAAAATATTATTTCAGTAAAAAAAAATATATAATATCAAGTGTGAACAGACAAAAAGTTTTCCCTAAACCTTCCCAAAAATAACTCAGTAAAAAACTAAAAAAAATACTTTTAAAGAATTGGTACTTGCATAATTTAATAAACACATTTTTTTTAGCTTAGACAAGAAAATAAACTACACTGAAATTCATTCCATTGTTGCTTATGACAAAAGTTCCTTTTATTAAATAAAGACAAATAATTCCAAATTACCTTCTTAGTCTGAACAGTAGTAGGATATATAATTCAACAACTCTTAAATTAAGAATATAAATCAAATTGATTGAGTATAAAAATATCTTATATGAAACAAGAAAATGATAAAAATAAAAGCAATGAATTAAACTCAAAAGCATCATTTCACTTGTTTTTAATTAATACTTAATATAGTATAAAAAATAAAATTATTTATTCTAAGTTTCATAAAAGCATATAGAATAAAAAATTATATTCTTAAACTACTGATCATACAAAGTTAAACTTACCTTTTAAGCGTAAATACCAATTTCTTGATTATTGCCCTGCTGAAGTGCTGTATTTATTTAATATTCTTTTTAATTTTTCACATACTTTTTAAATTGGGGATTAATAGAAAGTTACTGTTAATGATATCACAGGCTACCGTGCGTAAATAAACAATATTTTCACTATGTTCTATGCAAAAAGTAAGCATTTGTTTGACAGAATCCACTAATTTAGTTGGAAACATCTCTCTGACAAATATTAGATTTTTGAGAGATTTTAAATTTGCTGTTTGCATGTTTCATCTATAATGGTGATTTGATGAATCAATGAGTGATGAGTAAACACACCAATGTTTTTAAAAAATACATAAAAGATTATTTACATACAAAAATTTACTTTTCTTTTAATATAGATTAGCTTTAGGCTATTATCTTTCAAATGAAATCAAAATACAACTTCAAATACATTTAAATTATTTAAAATGTGTTTTTTTTATTCTTTTGGTAATCTGTGACAGTATCTTTAGATTCAGATATTATTTAAATGGCTATAACAAAACTAGTAACGAAAAGATTTTAGATTATATGGCAAATGTTGATATCCGGAATAGGAACAATAAATTTTCACATTCTAAATCCCAAAGGGGGTAAATCCCTTTCCTCAAGATCCATAAAATCTATGAGAACCTCAAAATATTTGAACCAATGTATGCTGTCAATTATTATTCAATATTTCACAGGCTTAAATGAGAAGGTTAAGGGGAGGTAAGCCAGAGTAGAAAAGTAATAATGACAAAATAAAATGGATATAAATTGTTTTCAAGACAATGGATTAAAATATATTAACAGAGAAATATAACATCAGGTTAATTGTACCTGTGTTGGGTGCTTTTTTAATCTTATGCACTATTTTTTAATATTATTTATTTTTAAAAAAGTTAATAGTGAGATATAGAAGATTATAAATTGCAATGTATTTTGTCCAAACATCTGTATCTCTCATTATTATACACTAATTTACTTTTTTTTTTTTTTTTTTATAAGCGTTTCACCCCGAGCAAGGCATGTCACTGCCACTACTGTGCAGGGGGCTACGTAGAGTGGAGAAAGAGGGTGGGTGATAGGCGGGTAAGGATACCGAGAATGAGGGTTGGGTAGATGAGAGTGTTGTGAGAATAGTTGGGAGTTAGTGTGATAGGAGGTGTCTATTGACCCTACATTTAAACACCTGGAGATTGTAACTGTCGGGAAAGCAGACTTGTGGAAGGACCAAGATCCTTATTTTGGTTGTTTTCAGCACAAGATTTTAGCCATTATACATTCTGGTATTCTTCGGGAGTCTGCTGTAGTTTGTAGTCTTAAAAAATTTAAAATTAAACCCTTTTTTAAATCTATAGGGATTGACTATTCTCATTCTGCTCTCTATGCTAGAGGAAATCAAGATGATACCTGTCTGTGTAAATCCATGAATAATAATGATAATTCCTTATCTCAAAAACCACTTATAGAATTCATGAGAATATAAATAATGTAAAAATAATAAGATAAATGATGATAATTCTAGCAGCAATAATTCATGAGTTCGCAACAGAAAACTTGTTTAGCCCAACAATAAAAACTAAACAAACATCTGTAGATCAAAGGAAGATTATTCTAGAAAAAAAAAAATCACAGAATATGAGTTCAGATAATAATTATCACTATAAAAGAATTAAGTTAATGGGTTTAATGACATTTGAACCCATGATGGCTCATTCCATGCCAGGTATGCTTTTTATTTTAAATCATGATCAGATCTTTTTCAAATTATAAACCAGGGGAATTTTTCCATTTTCAACATGCCTACTTATTTCATCTGCTCAAGCACATTTCTATTTATTCAATACCCACAGAGTCCACTTGCAGTTTATATTGCAACTATACTGAGCAGACATTAGTTCCAGTTAAAGTAAGTGTGCCACAAAGGACAAATTACAGTTTTGAATTCAGAGTTGTCCTCCTATACTAGTTGCTGACCACAGCTAGAGTCCAGTTTGCCCTACAATTTAACTTATAGATGAAAAAATAAATAGATTCATACCTTTCCCAAAGGTGTTTGTTCAAAAGTAAATATAAAAAATACTTACTGGAATTTGAACTCAGTTCATGGATTTTTCATTCTGAGCCTTTAACCATCACACCACCAGCACATTCTGTTGTGCCTCTTATATTTTCTACACAAACCAGATATTGACCACTCAACAACCCAAAGTAGACTTTGTAAATATTTTCTGCTCATCAGCTCCATGCATACATCTGCTTTAATTATAACAAAATGAACAATATATTCAGAGCCACTCACATTCAAAAACTAAAACCTTAATTTCAAGCCAACTGAAGGCTATAAATACAAAAATTATAACAGAGCTGAAACATGACAGCATTTGATGTAAATCAACATGATGAGAGAGAAATGCAACACAGATCATTGCTTGATGCCAACACCGACACATGCTGAGAGAGAAACAGCACCAATGACTACCTAGAATTTATTTTAGTAATGTAAAGAAAAATGTTTACAATTGCCTTGTTCAGAATCATTGATGAAAAAATAAATGTTAACTTTGATGGTAAACTTCAAACTAGATCAATTAACTACATTCAAACTGAATTAGAGCTTATTTCTAAAAATATTATCTTAAATATAATTAACACTATCCAAAGATCTTCCTTTAGATTTTTTTTTAAGGAATGAAAGTAACATTTATTTATTCATCAACGGTCTGAATGAGACAATTGTAAAAATTTTTCTTTATATTGCTAAAATAAATTCTGAATACATAACCGTTTAATTATATGTTGAGTTCTCTTCTCAATATATATATATGTTTCCATTGGAAAGGGAATGTTCTAAAATTCTAATTTTTTTACAATTTTCTCATCATTCTATCTTGTCTAAGAGTCCAATAATGCACAATATTATTTAGTCTTTTCCAGATTTCTTTCATTGACCTACTACACATTATATATATCTTAACCCTCTAGGGCCATTCATATCATATTTGATACAGTATGAAAACAAGCCTTGAAAGAAATATTTTCCTGGAAAATTTTTTAAGAGAAATATTTTATAAATTTCAAATGAAAGCAGTACTGACTGCTCAGTCAATGAATACCAAATGTTTCCTTATAGGGAAATACCAAATGTTTCCTTATAGGGAAATACTGTATCAAATATGATACAAATGGCCCTAGAGGGTTAAAAAACCTCGTGCTCTATAAAAAAATTTTTGTTTTAAATTTTGCAGACCAGGTGATTTCTGTTTGTGACTAAAGTATTTGATATGAAAAGAAAGAACATTAATAAAATTAAATGTCCACCTATCTTATCTCAGACACAAAATGAATGAAGATTTAATTTTATTTAGTGTGTATGTGGGTGTTGAAAATGATTTACATCTATTGTATTTTTTTTTTGTCAATTTTTCATGATAAATGTTTATATTTTGGTGTCAAAAGTACATAGAAACCATCTACAGTTCATGTTAGTTTTTATTATGGTTCCAAGATTTTAACTGCTTTCAACCATTAAGAGAAACAAAATGAAACTTAAAGATTATATTTAGTGATAACTTCCTTTTTGAGGATGGTTTTTAATTTTAAGTTTTAAATGTTAGTGATACCATGTGAACATGTTATTTTTGAGTTTTAATACCTCAATGTAAATAATATTACATGCAGAAAAACAAATTAACAGATATTACATATTTTAGATGATTCTGGAAGAGACATTTAAAAAGTGGATTTAAATTATTGTAATCTATACTGTCATGTTCACAAGGCAACATAAAATTTTAAAACTAAAAATATAGCAATTTTAATATTAGTGACTGAGTTACCAGATGAAAACCTATTTTGAGTTTTCTGTATTTAACATGTGACATGAGAAAAAAAAAAGTGGAATTTGGGATTGGACAATTGTTGCTGGTGTTATGAATTTTCATGTTGGACAAGATATCCAAAGAAACAATACTGATAACTGATGAAGTCTAAGTAAATGGTTTGGCTTGAAGCAGTATATTTCATGAATCATTTATGAAGATCAAGAAAGACGAATTTGAGAAGAGTTACTAACATATCCAACACTTTTTGAATGCTCAAATCTCTTGTATATTTGTTGTTGCTAACACAGTTCGGTCAATCCATTCTTCAGTCCTCATCAGGTGTAATCTGTAAGAAAAAGTAAATTTCTTATCTCTAAAAAAAACCAGTTAAGTTTGAAGGGAAAAAAGGTTCCTGTTTTCTCATCTGACAAGATTGGACTGACTGAAATGTGTTAGTAGTAACAAATATGAAAATAAATTTTAGCATCTAAACAACGTTGGATCAGGTGAAGTTGACTTGGAGGACAAAATATGCAAATGTAGAAGACAAGACTTTGAAGGGAATAACTTGCAAGTACTTTTGGATGATATGAATGGGATTTGGCGATTTTTTTTAACTTAGAATTATTATAAAAGATCCATATCTAAAAACTAAAATAAAATTCTGAATTATTAAAAAAAAAAAAAAAAAAAAAAACATTTTAAACATAACTTTTTTACAGACTTATAAACTTTTTAGGGTTACTTTATAAGCAATTTTTATTCATTAATTAAAACTTTAATAGAAATATAATGTTCTGATCTTTTCATTGTTAAGGCTAAAAAAAATTGTCAAAATGTCCCAAAATGGTAATTTTTGGTGTATGGGTGTTGGCTCTTTTGGAAAATGGGAGAACAAGTTTGTGCAATTATATCCTTTTACTTTACTAAAACTACAAAAAAAAAAAAGTGAGATTTTTAGTGACACTAGTCCTTTTGAGTATATTTTTTTAATATTTGAGCCTTAAAACAAAAAACAAAAAAAATCCCAAAATCTTATGTCATACATAAATCATACATTATCCTGAAAGCACATTTAATAATCTTTCAAAATAAGCAAGTAGGTCAGAAATTAACTGAGCACTTTTTTTAAAAAATTCAATTTGAAGTGTGTCGTGCATATTCTCCAATAAAGCTTACAAGTAGAGATGCGGTTTATTCAGGGATGTTGCTCTTTCTCCTGTTTATTGCTTTGTATGTATCTCAAGTTATGGGTGGCAAAAATGTAATAAAACTTCATTTCACAGTGGTGAAATATAATGGCCTGGAGTGCAATTATTGCATTTTCATATGCATAGAATTTGGGTTCAAGTCCCTACAAAACCTTAAATTTTCATATATTTTTGCTTGTTTTTTTTATGTGCTTTTGGGCTTTGCTGACAAACTTGGTTCTAATCATTCAACATTTGCAAAATATGAAGAAGATTCTAACCAAAGATAAGAAACCCTTTTTTGTTAAAGTTTGTCACTATGGATGAAAAGTAAGTTCACTAAAATAATGGGTGGATCCAGGATAACCTGCAACTTCAACAGTTAAGCTTAACCTTTTTGAAAAATGCTAATAGCTCTGTATATAAAAAGCATACTGAATTAAGAATTGTTGAAATCTGGTAAAATATATAATCTCTTATGTGAAAATGAATGCAGGAAAATTTCCTTCACAAATGGAGAAACTGAAAGCAACAGAGATATGGTTCTGATAATATCATGGACAAAACAAATAAACAACAAGGAAATATTAAGGAAAACAGGAACTGAAAGGACACTTGTAGTTATCAGTTTGGTTTGGTTGTTTTGTTTTTATGGCATATCAACCTTGGCAGGTCATTTATTGCCAACTAAATTTTATTTATTTATTGCTGGTAATACCTTTTTTCTTTCAACAATTGTTGTTTTATATAAGTTTTGTATCTAGTAATACTTTTTTCTTTTTGAGTATCAAGATTCATTGGGATTTGTTTTTAAAGGCAGGGTCCCAAGTCCTACCCTTGTTATTTAACCAATAACTGGAGGGAAGGGACGGATTAATACCTTTCCCAAGGGTACGAGTGCTTAAGTGAATGCAGAGTATTCAACTGGAATTTGAACTTGGCTCACCGATTTCTCTTTCCGAGCCGATATCCACTGCACCACAACACACATCCATCACTAAACACTTACAGCACCTGGTATTCCCAAGCAGTCACCCATCTAAGTACTGACCAGGCTCAATGTTGCTTAACTTCAGTGATCGAGCGAAAACCAGTGTATTCAACATGATATGGCTGCAAGCCTGTAGTTATCAGAGACAACTGAAATTCAAGGAACACATGAGAAATAGAGGGCCTAGATAATTCAACTCACAGGCCATGTTGAAGCCAGAAAAGTGAAAACAGCAAGTAACCTACTTAATAAGTTTGTCTGAATGGATGGCAGAACAGGGATAAAGAGAGCTTATTTAGTGCAACAAAAGAGAGGAGGTTGTGAAGAGCCATGATTGCCAAAATCCTGAAAGAACTTGGCACAAAAAAGAAAAGCCTGGTGAAGCCTGCAGAATGTTACAGAAGTCATCTACAAAGTTTTAAAAAAAAAAAAAATTGTATATTTACAAAACAAGGAAGACAAAAAGTCACATGGTTGCACAACAATGTCTACACGGTGCTTTGTTGACCAAAATAAGCATTAGTGAGTCAAGAGAGGATAATCCTTCTTCACATGGCATATTCACTAGATTTAACATCACGGGATTATCATTTGTCTGAATCAAACATTTATTGTCTGATTACAAATTATAAAAGATGTTCAAAATCTCACTGACAATATCATTACATTTGAACAAAGTAATTTATCAAAGTAAAATTCAAAAATATTTCTTAATGTTGGTGTAAACTCATAGAAAGTTAAGAAAAATATTTTGATAATAAATATATGTATGAGATATTAATAAACAACTAATTTCAATAAAAATGCTGGAGCCTTTTGCACAGACCTAATAAATAGATTCATTTCATGTTAATAGGAATAAGCAGACAGAAAAAATAAATTATAAAGTTAATAAGAAATTTAGTATTTTTGTGTATTAAATATTTCTATGGCATTACTGAAACTGAGGATCAAATAACGAAGTTTTTCTAAGTTGTTCCAGGTGGCAATACACTATTAATTGTAAAAGAAATAAAATTGCAAACAATTTTTCAACTGGAACAAATCTCTTGACTATTTTTATGCTTATCAGACCACAATAATTGCCTTCAAGTAACCTATTCCTCAACTCAAAATATTTTTACAAGCAAAGAAACAAAATTAAACTACCAAATTCACTGTTGCTTGGAGCAATTCTTTTAATGTCCAGCTGAAATATGTTGTAGACAAAATGAGAACATTTTTGCTAAATTCTCATTGGTATAGATACTAGACCACCCATAATCTGATTGGTTTCCTTTTAAAAGCAGTTCATGAGACAAAATGATGAAGTCACAATATTATCAATTTTATTATTAATTATACAAAATTTGTATTTGCTATATGATTTCAAACATACGCACCATAATGGGGGTGCTAGAGGATGTCATCAGTGATGTCATCGCGAGGATCACTAGGGGGTTTCAGATCTTTCAACATCATACCCCCCTCACCGCGCTGACCCGACCAGAGATGATCAGTTTCTGGACCACCCTCGATAAGCACTTTCAGACACTGGAAAATTACGTTTAGGCCCGGTACGAAACCTTGCAAGTGCTTCTGATAGATGACAGTCAGAGCCACTTTCCATTTAGAGGTGAACCGTACATGAGCTCATCCGAAACATTAATTTAAATGCAAAATTTCGGGGAATTTTAGCTAACAATTTGTTATGGAATCCAGGCACTCTCTCTTTTGATCCATAACCAGTTAGCTGTTCTTTCCACTGGTTCGGTTATGGACATGAGTGCTTTCCTTTTTTTTACTCCCACTATCCCAATATCTGTTAAGGCTTTGCATAAGGACCTTGCTGCAAATCCTCTAGTCCCCACTTCTATAGGAGTGCAGCTAGCCCTCCAGACTTTAACCCTGCAACTCTCCAGCAGTTCGTCATATTTTATAAGATATTGTAATAATTATTATTACTTACATTATACAATACTTACTGAAATCAAATGCAGAAAAAAGTTTACTTTTTTAGAAATGGAATTGCAAACTGATATCACACTAAAGGCCTTTCCATTCAAGTAATAGCCTTGGAGTGAAAGTTCATACTAATTTTAGTATTTACCATTGTTATTATTTACATTATACAATACTTACTGAAATCAAATGCAGAAAAAAGTTTACTTTTTTAGAAATGGAATTGCAAACTGATATCACACTAAAGGCCTTTCCATTCAAGTAATAGCCTTGGAGTGAAAGTTCATACTAATTTTAGTATTTACCATATAATTTTCAAAGGTGAAGGTCATTCCAAAAGTCAGCAAACAGCAACCATCTGCTTAGGGAGGTTAATATTTATTGAAATAACAAAATATGAATGCCTCCTTTCATTTTTTTCTAGGTAGTTTTTAAGAATAATTATATTTTTTTATTATACATATTTCTTTCTTCCTCACATTTATTTCAAAATATTGAATGGCAGCAAACTGGCATGCATCTATTTATCTACCATCAAGTCATGATAATTTTCAAGCCATAAAGATTATGTTTTACAATGATATATCCACATAACTGCCTCACCTATCAAGTAGTTGCCAAACAGAGATATTTGTTCATAAAATAGGTTCTACTGTAGTTCAGTGAATTGTATAAATATATGTTGTGTTATGTATATTTAACTTTATTTAATATGTTATAATTATGTATGTTTAATATTTTTCACATGCATAATAGTTGGAATATAGTATGCAAGTGTTTGTTTACATATGCAGATTTTTATAAGAATGTGTACTGAAATAAATACTGAATTTCCTATTAAAAATTTCATAAAAACAACCAAAGCTCAATAACCACATGTTCAATTTTAATGAAATTTACCACTGCACTCAGCAGTAGTTCAAGCTACAATATACTTCTGAATTGATTGGGTTATCATGTATCATTTAGGCTGTATCTTAGGAACAAACATACTTATATACAAGATTCGTTTTAGTATTATATAAATTATGTATTGATTTTTGATTATTATATCAATACTAAATAAAGTTTTTAGCATTTCTCTAATGATGAACTAAGCAAAACACAAGTAAACAACCAAGATGCCTCATCAGAACACCTATATAGCTTGGTTGCTCAAGTAGCCTTATAGCATGCTGCCCAAATGCTTTGCTGCCAGCCTGAGCACCCACTTGGATGCCTTGCCAGCCTAAGCACTCCACCAGGATTCCTTATCAATCTTAGTAGGCTGTTCAGTTTTATTACAACACAGTCCTGATGTTTCGTCAATCTTACTACACAGTTTACTTACCACATCAGCCTGAGCAAACATCTTAAATGCCAAACCAGCCCAAGCAGGTCATCTGGATGCCTTATCAGCCACAGTGCCCCACCAATATACCTCATTAATCTTACTATACAATTTAGTTGCCTTGTTGGCCATAGAACACAGCCTAGAAGCCTCACCAGCCTGAGTACACAGCCCTGATAACTCATAAATCATAGTACAGTTTAATTGCCTCATCAGCCATAGTACACAGCCTGGATGCTTCATCAACCCTACCACACAGCCCTCATACCTTGTGAATCTTAAGACCCAGTTTAGTACCCTTGTCAGCCATAGCACACTGCTCAATGGCTTAGCAAGAAAGTAAAACATTTTCTTATAATAATCAAAAAGAATCTTTGCATAAAATATCATTACATTGTCATACTCTATTAATAGAAAGCAAACAATACTATTTTTTGTTTCAATATTACAAGGTAACCAAATCAGTTCTGTCCATTTTTTGATAAGTCATTGAATGAAGTTGAAATATATACGAAATGTGTGTAGCGATTGTTTTCAAATTTGGACAGCTGAAAGTAGGAACATCAGACGTTATAAAAAAACATGTGCATGCCCAGCCAACAGTTATAAACCAGACAGCTGTGAAAAGGATGGAAGTGTCTAGAGATCTCGTTTGGGGTTATTTGCTTTACGACTTCAAAGTGGGCTTATCAGCAGCTGCATCAATCACCACATATGTCAAGCATTTGGGGATAGTACTGTGGTTTTGAAAATTCAAGTCGGGAGTTTTGTCTCTCCATAATGATCCTCACAGTGGACGACCACAGGTCTTGAATAACGGAGTCCTGAAGGCGGCCATTGAAGAAGACAATAGTCTAATGTGTGGTGAACTTGCAAGACAGTTCAACATTTCCGATGAAACAGACATCACCTGCACTGCCTAGGTAAGACATACAAATTGAGCAAGTGGGTTCTGCAAATGCTGCTGGAGGTCCACAAGGGACAACAAGTGGCAGTCTGCGTATTGCTGCTTTCTCACCATCGTACCACATCCTTATTCAATAGAGTGCTTACCAGTGATGAAAAGTGGGTTCTGTACAAAACTCCCAAGCATTCCAGATATTGGTTGTCTCCTCAAGATGCTGTCCCTCACACCACAAGACTGCCTATGCACCCACGCAAGATTATGCTTTGTGTCTGGTGGACAGGTCGTCAAGTGGTTCATTATGAACTGCTACCAACAGGCCAAATGGTTACTGGAGACTATACTCACAGCAATTGAAACGTGTGCAACAGGCATTGCACCAGGAGCCAGCACTGGTGAATCGCAAAGGTGTTCTTTTCCTCCATCACAACACCAGGCTACATGTCATGTGAGTGGTCAGGGATACCATACAGCAACTTGGGTGGGAGACTTTGTGCCATTCACCTTATTCATCTGACCTTGCGCCATTCAATTACCACCTCTTCAACTCTCTGGATAATCACCTTTGTGGGAAATCCTTCACCAATGAAGCAGACTTGCGCAAAGCCCTCACAGACTTTTTTGCATTTGTTTAGTGGTTTTACTGCTTTGCATGAGGGTGATACTGTTTAAAAAAAAAAATTAAAAAAAAAAAAAAGAAGAAATGTATCCTTTTGTAGAGAATTGATGGATTTGTTCATCAGCCCTTTGGGGTTTATTTAAAGCTGAAACATTTTGGACTGTAAGAATCTTTCTTGTGAGTAAATACTGCATTAACAATTTTTTTTGAGAGTAATGATTTTTTTTCCAGGTACAAGCCCTACTGTTTAACTCATAGCTGAAAAGTGGAAATGGATTCTTACTTTTTGCAAGGGTATTTGCATATAAGTAAATGTAAAACGCTCAACTGGAATTCAAATTTGGCTCTCCAATTTCTCATTTCAAGCCACTATTCATTATACATCATGCATAAGTTTTTTGCAATGGTACAAGTCATTGCCAACAAGTAGTCAACTGTCTTACTACAACTTATCTTGCCAGAAATGCAATGGATCAAAACTATTGCATCAGCAAACAGCACCGGGCTTTTGTTTCTTTAGAGCGTCAATCATTTGTCAATTTGGAGAATTTGCTTGTTGTGATGTATGTGCATATCTAAACTTATTTATAAATGGAACTTTGTCTGTGTGTGTGTGTGTGTGTGTGTGTGTGTGTGTATCCGTTACCTATAGACTCTGAAACGGCCAAACCAATTTTCTTGAAAATTTACACAGTTGTACTATAAATATCTGTGAGTGTTCTTAGCTAGGTTTTGTGTCGAGGTACACCTGATAAATATCAAAAACCGATAATCGAAAAGATCGGGTTATAGAAGGATTGGTCCGATTTTAATCAAATTTGATACATTCATAGACAAAGACATAAGAAACAATATTTGGAAGTTTCAAGGTTGCAGTTCTTACAATAGTGCAGAAAATCGATATATATATATATATATATATATAAGGCAAGATGTTTGTGTGTGTGTCTGTTTATCTGCCTGTATGTCTGTATTCTCTCCGCCCTTTTATTTTAGATTTTGCTTTGGGTTTGGCTCTAAGTAGGTATAATTGTAGTTCTTAGTCTCAGCCATGATACCATTTACTCAGAGGACTTATTTAGCCTTCAAAATTCAGTTTACAATGAAAACCATTTGATATTGATGTCAGGAAATCAAAATTTGACTTACATCCATTCATTTTTCTTTCAGTCTACGGTTTCGCTTTAACTGGAAACAACTATTGCTTTTTAGTCTTTTGTGCCAACGTCCAAAGAGTCTGAGCTCCAGGACCATGGATTAGTTTTAAAGCTTTCATTACACCTGAACAACGCCAGACTATACTGCTAGTAGATTACAAAAAATTGCTCAGTTTGTACTACAATAACAAACCAATGCACATGAGGCTGCTTTCCTGTTGGGTAAGTTCAGAAATTTCCCCACAATACCTTTATATATTTTTTTTTTAATCATATCACCCTAAGCAAGGCGGTAATGCCACTGAAGTGCAGGGGGCTACGTAAGAGTGAAAAGATTAGAAAATAGAAGGCCGGAAACCACATCCTAAACAGGGAACAAGAGATGAGCCTCTACACCTGTTCAATAGATGAGGGTGGAGTGTGAACCGGGCGATAATTTAGTCTATCTACTCCAAGTGAAAAGAAAAAATAAATAAATAAAAAAAATAAGAAAAAAGAAAAGTGAAAAGATTGAAAAAGAGAAAGCCGAAAACCACATCCTAAACATGGAACGAGGGATGAGCCTCTTCACCTGTTCAATAGATGAGGGTGGAGTGTGAACCGGGCGATAGTTTAGTCTATCTACTCCAATTGATTTTTTATTCTGTGGTCCTCATTTCTATAATGTCATCCTAATTTTTTTTCTATTGCTTTAAATAGAAAACCCTTCTGATGAAGAATTCTAAAATTTACAAAATTCCTTTTTCAGTTTATAATTGTCTAATATACATTTTTGACAATAACTTTGAAAATAGTTATTAGCATCCCAAATCTGAGTATTATCCTCTTGAATTTTTATTAGATGAAGAATTTTTTAACCATTACTATTTTTTTTACTAATATTTCTTTCACTTTAATTTCAGTTGTGCTAAAAACAACATCAAATATGGCAGCAATCAGATTGATTAATTCATTCATTTTCTATGGCCTACCAACCCTTTGCATGTTATTTAAAGCCAGAAAATATGTTTAGATTCTAAGAATTTTTTTTTTAGATGATAGTTTAGTGATACATGTTTTACACCATGCTGGGGAGAAGAGATAGATTCATAACTTTCCAAAGGGTATTTGCATGTAAGTGAATATAATGAAAGCAACTGGAATTGAAACTTGGCTCTGCAATTAACAATTCTGAGATATTATCCATTACACCACCTGCACATCCAAGTTTACAGCAGTAATCAGCAAACAAGTACTGAGTTTCTATAGTTGAATTTAATTTTCTCTAAACATTGGCACTAGTAATTCAAATGGTAGAGTAGCAGTCATAAAGAAAGTTTCCCAAAGTAAAAGGATGCAAGTTCAAGCCTCACCTAGAGCTTATTCTTTATTTTCAATTAATATTGTTTACTACTAGCCATAGTATAATGACCCGAGTAGATGCAATGAAAGGTAACTGAAATTAAAATGGATGAAATGCTAACCGAAAACTAATATTATTATTATTCCAAATTTGTTCACAAAGTTGCTAAAATGAAGAGCATCAGTAGCTATGTTGTGTATATAGAATTTTAAAAAATTTAATAAAAAGGAATATATAGAATATTGAATATAAACATTTTCCATAAAATCAAGTGCTGTTGAGAACTATTTCAGATTTCTATCTAACCCTCTCTTAGCACTTAGCTGTTTTAGTGACACTAGTCACTGAGGTTGACAGATTTCCACACACTATTCTCAATCTAGCTACTCGTGTAGTGATTCTTCTACACACAAAACAACTCTTAACATAATTATAAATGTTCAATGAACTTTCCAAACCAATTTTAATTAGAATTCTTCTGAACTATTGCAAATTGTTCAATACTGAACTCTTTTTCAATTTCGTATTCTGTAATAATAAAAATCTTTCCTTACTGTAATTAATTCATATTATCATCGCTTTATTTCTTCACAAACTCCAACCTTATGCTTGATTAGACTTGCTTAAGTATATTCAACTTTCTCTCCTTAGCCTGCTGCTATATTTCAATGGAATACCTCAACACACAATTATCGCATCAAGCAGTCAGCCTAACAGAATATTTCCAATATTTGACCAGATTAGATATTGATAAAAGAGGAATTAATTATCAGTGCTAGTAACAATTTCATACTTCTTTCAGTAATTTACTTGAACTTTATTGTCAGGATCTAAAAAATTACTTGTCATGAGATTAAAAATGAATTCACTTCCTTTTAATAAAATGCTTTAAAGGTTTAAGATCTAAAGACATATTCAAGCTTAAAAGAATGAATGCAGTGGTTCCTCAAATTTGACCCAAATAAAAAGTTTGGGCTCTAAATTAATTTATGACAAATTTTAATGAGTGTTTTCCTCACTTTTGACATATCATCACAAGTTACTGTTACTATTTTATTAATGAATATATTCTTTTTGATTAGTTTAATTGGTAGAGTTAGAAAAATTAAGTCCTATATATTTTTCAACCAATAAAATCCCATAAACAAATCAGGTTTGTTTGATAATCAATAATTACAAGGGCAAATAATACCAAAATACATGTCAAATGTAGTTGTAAATCTACTACATGTTATTTTTTAACCATTTAGAAATTAATGAAAATTTTATTCCCCACACACACAAATTTGAGAAAAAGAATTTTGCAAGCCTATACAAAATTATTTTCTAATCAATAAAAACCTTGAATTCACAAAAGAATGCACTTTTATGTGAAATTAGATTGTGGATCCCTTTTAAAGATACAAAAATAGAAACATATTGCTCATCAGGATTCAAAACAATTTCAATAAGCAGTCTGATCCACATGTGCATGCACACACACACACACACACACACACACACAGCAAAAAGAGACTGCAGAAAACACAGCTAATATAGCATTCACTTCTTTTTTTTTTTTTTTCTCTAACAACTTCCACAAGCCAGCAGCTACCAAATGAGGTCTTGTCCATGCACACAGACACATTAAATTGACTGTCATAAAATAAGTCTGTTCACACATTTCACATTTATAAAAAAAACTTTTTCACTGCAAAGAAAACTGAATATTCTCTTTTTACTTTTTGTTGTTGTATATTTCTGAAAAGAATAAATGTTATTTCAACTGATGTTCTACTATTTTTCTTTCAGAGTCATTTTTAATCGGAAATTAAAAGTATCAATTTTGTTGAAATTTAACTTCTCAGGTCATTATTATGACTGTCAACAGGCAAGCACAGATTGGAAATAAGTTGCTAGTAAGTATAAACTCGTGCCTTTTTTTTCCATGGTACGCCTATATTATTGCAATGGCTCCCTTACCAGTTATGCCACAAAGGCAATGGATGACAGAACCTCAAATCTAAACCAATTTTGCTGTTTATTTACCCCAAATACCACATTATCATCTTTAATATTTACATACACGAGTTGGATAAGTAACAATATGACACTTAAATCTGTGTTATTAAATGAAGCATGGAAATTAATAAAAAAAGAACTAAAATGAAGCAGATTGTGACTGACCATTATTCCATTAATAATAAATAATAAAAATTCAAGATAATACTACTACTACTGATATTGATTTTTAGATGTATTCAGTATTATTAAGACAATTGATTTCAATTTGCATTTTTTCATTACAAAAAATTTCAACTAAAAAAAAAAAAATTTAATTACATTTTTAAATATAAAAAATTATTTTATTTTATAGTACCTATATGACAAATATAATCTTACTTAATAATAATGTTGATATCTACAACTGTTTTAAATTTTGCCACACTAACTGTTGTTTACTTTAAGCTTAGATTTGTCATTATTTTTTTAGGATGTGCATGTGGTGCAACAGTGTGGGTAAGAAATTTGTGGGCTGAGTTCAAATTGCAGTTAAGTTTGTTACATTTACATTTGGGAAAAACTCATATCCTTTCACTTATGAAAATCACTCACATTCTTGAGAAATAACAGGGCAGACTGGGCACTTTAGCTTTGGTTGGCTGCTAGTCTACAAGAAAGACAACTCTGAATTTAAAACCTGATGAGAGTTGTAGTGATGACGACGAGAATAGTTTCCCTGAAAATTTCTCAGCCTGACCCAATTCCTAAAATTTGATCAAATAATAATTTATTTTTGTAGGACTTCTTACAACCCTCTCATTCCTCAATATGGTGTAATAGTTAGCAAACTTGTCTCGATAGCATCATTACAATTAAGTAGTGAGTTCGATCCTTACTGGATGACCCATACTTTCAGCCTTGTGCTACATCTAAGCTGTGCTTAAAAAAAAAAAAATTACCTCTCAGTATATGATTTCAATGTGAGATGGGCCCTACATAAATTACTGGAAAAGATTACTACAGAGACTTAAATTGAAATTATTAATTCTAGTCTAAAATCACTATTACAAGAAAAGTAATATATTAAGCTAAGTACAGGTGAAAAAAGAATCATCTTACTATATTAAAAGACAAGTCACATATTAATTGATTTGGAATTTGTCAAATATTAATGATCTAATTATAAAAATGCAAGAGAGCAAACTGTAAAACTGTATCTATTAATCCCTGTTAGTCAATTAAAAAGAATTACCAATGGTATTTCCACACAAAAACTACTGAACCAGTAAAAACATGTATTTTGTAACCATTCATAACCTAATTTAACCTGTCATGAATCTTATAACTTCCAACGAGGACAGACAACCATGCAATGATATTTTTTTTTAAATGAGCTCAATTTTTATAGCGTGACGTGTAGATGACTTTCAAGATGTATAAAGATTTAGTATGCTTAATATTTTGCCTTCGAAGCTGCAATACTTCAAGCTGATTGGTCTTTGAGGAACCGTTTTAGAAAAATAATTCCTGAGTTCGACTTCTTTCTTTTATCCTACCATTCTCTACGGTTCGGATCATTGAATGCAAGAAAGATATTTTATCTTTTGCATGTTGCCACAAATACAGCATCTTTGGAAAACAATAAATTATCTTTAACACATATCTTTCTGGTATCCATATATCTAAATTATAATTTTGGAAAATGAAACCTACAATTAAACATTTTGAAAAATTTACATATGAATTTTGATCTGAAATTTTCACTGTATAATGTTTAATTGATAGGATTAACATTCCTTACCAGATTAAATGCACAAATAAGGAGATGATATTGAAAAATATATTTTTTGCATAAGATAAATGCTTTTTTTTCATGAATAGGTTAGGGATTTATTGATGTACCTTCATAAGATAAACAAAAGAAGCAATCCCTGTTATCAAAATAGGGTAATAATTTATTAAAACAAAAACAAAAAACAAATCATATTAAAAAATTATTAATTTAATAAAATTATGTCATGTGATAACAATGAAAGATTATTAGTCTACAAAATATACATTTCCAGCATAGTATACAATGGGGTACTGAAAAGTCTTGGGCTCAATCTGATTCCTAAAATCCAATCAAATGACCAAAACTGAATTGAAAAAAATGACATTGCTATATTTCTGTAATGTAGCAAAGATTATAAAAATGATTTTTGTTTGCAACCTCCCTACAATGTTACATTAACAGCAAATGAATAATAAATTCCAGGAAGATATTAGAATGTACATTCATCATTTAAATTATTGATTCTCAATTAGAAAAAAAATGTGAAAATAATTTTTTTACCTTCTATACATATTATTAAAGAAAGAAAAAGCATTCTGGTGTTAAAGGATTAGTATGAAATTTTTCAACTACAGCACTTTACTATAATGTTGGAACAAAACAACATTGGGATTGTAGTTCATTGTAACATCACATATGTCGCCATCTGCAACATTGCAAGAAGGTTAGCTGGGAACATCAGATTTGGGGATGGGAGGCCTTTGGTCAGGCCAAGAACTTTTCAGCATCCACACCTGTTACTAGTTGAGCATAATTCCAAATAAGTGTTTTTTATAGTTGAAAGCTGTAAAAAATAAAAAATAAAAATTAATCTCCAAACTTCAAAAAACTTCTGAAAGTTGTCAATGTTTATGAACTATTCTGATTTTTTCTGAAAATCCATTTCTTCCTTTGTGTGTTGAGTCCCTCTAGGATGTAGGCAATCATTACCTTCCATATCTTCCTGTCCCTTGTTGCTCTCAATATATTATATTCTGTCTTATTTCTCCGAAACCCTAATTTTTAATTAACCAAAATACATGAATATATCTAGATATCAATCTGTTATATTGCAGGAATGATATAAAGAACAAGGTAAATTTCAAGTGGAAAGATTTACACAACATGTAAAGGGTAAATAAATAACAGAGTTTATTGTACAGAAAAGTACATTTAACAGAGTTCAATAAAATGGTAATTCAAGACGGAATGGGCGCAGAAGTCGAATCATCTCATACTTCCTTACTTCTTAATCCCTTCGGCGAATCAACTGTCAGGGGTGATAGAATATTCCCTTATAGCACCTTCCCGAGCTAAATTCTTTCCTAGAATTTTGCTTTTAATATTCTTTTTCTCTTTGGATTTGGACAAAGGTGGTTAATCCTTTTCCTTTTCCTGTCACTTTTTCTTTTCACATTTTGAGTTGGTATACCTTAGATTTTGGAAGAATCAGCAATTTTTGGAGTCGATGTTACCTCTTTCAGTACTTCACTATTAATGAGGGGTTGAATCTGGAAAGCGTTGCATAACACTACCATCGGTACTTCTTCATCATTTTCAACAGTTTCTATGTATCAAATTCTCATCTGATTTATATGTCTTTTATAAAAAATTTTTTTTCTTTATTATGTAGACCATTCTTCTGATTCTTTTTGTAACTGTACCATCCTCCCAAAAACACTTTCCTGTCCAATAGTTCCTAAAGAAGACTTTATTGCCATCTTTATACATTTTCAACTTTGCATTTGCTTTTATATAAATTTTCTTTTTCTTACTTGGTAACATCCTGTCGAACACTGAACGTATTTATCTTGCAAACATCATTTCTGCTGGTGACAAGTTACCATTGGTATTCTGATTTGATGTTATCCAATATAGCGCGAGAAACATTTGTTTGCTTTTTTCTTCGGTGTCGATTTTGTTATTCTTTCTTAATGCTCTCTGAAATGTGTCCACAAACCTTTCTGCTTATCCATTTGACCTAGGATTATATGTCGCTGTTGTTACGTGTTCGATTGCCAAGGAATCACAGTAATCTTTGAATTCTCATGGTACCATTGTCACTTACAATTGTATTTGGTACTCCAAAACAACTAAATACTTTGTCTAATGTTTTATAGTGTTTGAAGCTATCGGGTGTTTGCACCTATAAATCTCAGGCCATTTAGAAAAACTATCTACAATTACTAGATAATAGTATCCACTGCATAATCAATATGACTACGTGCCTGAGAAATGTCTGTTTTTGGCCAGGGCTGGGTCCTCATTGGTGGTGCTTTTGATGCTAGTTGACAACCTTTGCATTACTTTATCATATTTTCTATATCCTGGTCCATTCTAGGCTAATAAGTGTAACTTCTCATTAATGACTTCATTCTGGAGATTCCAGGATGGCCTATATGAAATTCTTTCAAAATTCTTTTTTGTAGGACACATGGTATTACGACTCTATCCACATACATCAGCGTTTCATCACATATCGAAAATGGAGATACTATTAATCCTCATCATCTTCTTTAACAATATTTAGGCATTTATAACGCGTGTGAAATAAACTGTCACATTCGCCAAATATTTTCAACAACATTTCAATTGTTTCTTTAAACGAGATATCCTCCGGTTCCCTCGGTAGGATAAAATTTGTATACTTTGTGTTTTCCTGAGCACCTAATTTTTGTAATAATAACATGATTTTTTCTTTGCCAGACCATAATTGGCACCTTTTCAAAAAAATTGTTTCATACCTTCTGAAGTATGCTGGAAAAGTTACGCCATTCATAGAGTTGTAATGGAATTCTCAAAGTGAATTAGTAATACCTTCAGCAGAGAAAAATCTTGATTCGTCCTTTTTCTCTACTTGTTTTGCTAGTATGTTTTGCAAAGTTTCCTGCTGTTTTAATATTTGCTTTTGTAAGTCTAACTGTTGCTCCTGCTGTTGTTGTTGCTGCTGCTTTTGCATTAATTTATTTTGCTCTTCCCACTGTCTGCTGTTGTTGTATAGTGATACACAGGGTTTTAGAAAATTCCAACAACTGCTCCCTATAATTTATTCAACTTACAACAAATATATATATAAAAATCCAACTATACACTCAACTGATAGATTAATCCAGCAACTGGTAAGAAAAACATTATTTGTCGTTTTTACTTTTTTTTTATATAGTTGATGAAAACAAAAACCCACTTCTAAACTTACAGCATAGACTTTTTTTTATGTTCTCTTGGTTGTCACTGTTATCTGAATGTGCGTGGGTCAAATTGTCTTGTACTTCCTTACTTCTTAATCCCTTCAGCGAATCAACTGTCAGGGATGATAGGATGTACCATTATAACACAATTTTCCTTATTCTAATAACAGGGAACTTGATCCATTCATATTTTTTTCTTTTCACTAAAAACGACTACTCCTTCAAAGTTTTCTCTTCACCATAATAATCTACTCTATGGAACTTATATTAAAATGTTCTTAAAAATAAAAACACATATGTACAACTGTATGACATACAAATAAGGTAAAACCAATAATGAAGAACAGGCAAAAATATTCAAAGTTGAAAATTAAATATGGATTTAGTATGGATTCCACCTTTCCTATTCAAAGAGAAAATAGCCATTATAATCTTGAAGGGTGAGATGCATAGAACCTCCCATTCTTTTTGCTAGAAACAATTGACTTGTTCACCAAGTGAGACAAGAGAGAGTAAAAATAACAAGATTGAGATTATATTTAGCTATATGACAGCAGGTTTTGCATAAAGCCGCAATTAATATGGGGCCCTGCATGTGTACATGCAGATAGTTCCATAAATTAGACTGTTCAGTCAGCACTTCCTTTTAGGAACACCTCAGGCATGAGGAATTAATCCTAACTCAGCCAGTTTAAGTGAATTGGAGAGGTGCTGCATAGAGGCAAGAGTGATATTTTTTTGCTCAACCCAAAAAGTTGAGATGTAAAAAAAAAAAAAAAAAAAGA
This sequence comes from Ascarosepion bandense, assembly GCA_037127315.1. NCBI lineage: Eukaryota > Metazoa > Mollusca > Cephalopoda > Sepiida > Sepiidae > Ascarosepion > Ascarosepion bandense. The sequence continues at coordinate 13,767,164 of JBBBDQ010000851.1, forward strand.
ACTATCTTTTCAACATTAAAAATGGAATGGGGGGTAAATTTAAAAAAAACTGGATTGGGATCTTAAAAATAAAAAAAGACCTAAAAAACGTTTCAAATGCTTCAGTCATATAAAAAAAGCAGACTATCTTAACAAGAAGAGGGTACTGGAGTAAACTCAACCTCCTTATGATACATCACTACAAAGAACCAGTAGATTCTGGAACTTCTCATTGACAAACTTGCTTCACCCACCTTTTGTTGAAAGCCAATCCAATGTTAGAGGTAGATATCATTAACATGTTCACCTATGACCATTTAGTCTAATAATATGGCACTATGCTAGCTTCATAAGTGATTTAAAGTCTCACTGTGTCAAATAACCATGGTAACAGTGCTCAACTAAGTCTACCATATTGTGACAAAAAGCTAATAAGTGTTAGGTTAAATGTTTTTCTAGTATATCCCCACTTAGAGTTTGCTAGTGTTTTGTGGCTACCACAATACTCAAAGGACAAAGAATTGGAAAAGTTTGACAGAGATTATCAAGTACACAGACAATAAGGGCAGGGAAGTTATGAAAAATATACACATGTATTATACAACATTGCTAGTTGTCTTGTCATTGTTATTATCATTTCCCAACCACACACAAAATTGTACATATATCAAATTGTTAGGATTTCATGGAGAATTTGTAGTATTATAACTTCAGTGTGAATGGGAATAAAAAAAAATACCATGGTATTTTGGGAGAAAAAATATATTATTGAATGATTTGGTCAATGACTATGTAATCAGCTAAGTTAAATTATTGGACAGTGATGACCAGCACTCACTTTTGCCATTTTTGTCTCATGCTGTATTTAATGCATATTTCATTATTAGTACCTCTGTCATGGGTATACCTCTGTAGAGTAAAGGTTAGGAAGCTTGTCTTACAGATCATTACTAACGAGTTTGTTCGATAATGGGTATCTTCTAAGTATAGCCATGTGCCAAAATTTACCTCTTCATGGTAAATTACAAGATACCACCAAAACTGTTTTTTTCTATTTAATCAAAGCAAAACCCTGTTTTTAGAAATTTACCAAAAAACAGGGAATTAAATGATTAAATTAAATTGCCAGCACTTATTCATGAATGAATAAATTATTTATTGAAAGGGTTATTTTAGTAGAAAGTTATGTGGAAATATTTTTGTGGAGAGTTTAGTTTCATGCACCCTTCTTAATATATTGTTTACTTTTAAATTTGTAGGTTTTCACAAAATGTTCTAGTTATGTTAAAAAAAAAACACTTAAGATTTCAGTGAAAAAAATTAGGCAATATCAAGTATAAATGTAAAAATAAATTTTCTTGAAAGTTAATGCTTGCATAATTTAATAAAATACTTTTTTTTTCATGTTTGACAGGATGAAAAAACCCCCACTGAAAATTTATTTTTTTAAATCATGCAATTTTGAGATTCATCTTGTTGCTGTTGATATCAAGAACATTGTTTTTTAAATAAACACATTGTGGTGCATACGAAATAAAAATAACTTTCTTTCCTTCACAGTTTGCAAACTTGCAAAGTGTGAAAATTTATTGACCAATAAAAAATAGATTACAAGTATGAATTAATTTTCTAACTAATGATAAGAGTGGTTTACAAAAAATAGCAAATTGAACTTTCGATGACCCGTGTCATGTTTCTTCCTGCCCAAAAAGAAGTTTGTGTTTGATCCAAACATGTGACCTGACTGGCCTATTTATTAGCATATGAGAGAGAGAGAGAGAGAGAGAGACCATGCTTCTGAATATCACCAGTGTCAAATGTCACACTGATACATTATCAGCCTCTAAGGACAACTGAAAATATCAAGGACTTGTGGTAAATACAGAATTAAAAGTAACTCTATTCTCTTCACTTTTTACAAATTTTGCAGTTCAGTGTGAAATCTAATTTTGACCAATAGGAAAAAGGATTCAATGAAGGAAAATGACAAAGCCAAATTTTGCGATCTGATGTTAAATTAATTTTCTAACCAATGAAAGGAAGCAATTTGCAAAACTGAGAGAAGTTAACAAGCTGAATGAAAAAAGTCTTTTGCTATAAAATAGAGAAAAAGTTGAATCAGTCAGATGGGAGAGAGATCAGACACCACTAAGATATGACAAAAGAAATTTCAAGACACTGACTCACATATAACATCCTGACACACATTCATTCTCCCTTTTTTTCTTGTGTGCTATTTTCCGTTATCATCCTCATAATTCTCACTGTCAACAAAGAAGACAACAACGACGAGACACTTCAACTGACTCCTAAAAATCAACATTGATAAGTACAATTTTCTTTTATTGCTTCACCTTCCTTTTCACTTTCTCATCAGCCATAAAAGAAAAGAAAGCAACATAGACTTTATCACTACCCTTTTTATCTTTTCTGCATAAACACATTCATGACCTAAAATGAGAACTCTGGGTTCACTTAACTAAATTTTCTCTTTAAACATTTAAATGCTACAAATTGATGTTATTCTGTTTTGCAAATAAATTTCTATCTAAACATACAAATGAAATACTTTCAACCTTCTGATGATTCTGATAACCTTAAGTTGTAGGGAGTTTGGTTATGTTTGGCACAAGGCCAATTTAATAAACATTCATCCTTCTAAGAAGAAAATGTTCAAAACAGAAAATGTACATAGTTAATTTGTAAGAGTTAAATGTTTAATAAGAAAATAAACATGTTCCAGAGAAATAGTAGTAAGGAGTTAAATGAATCCAGAGCTTATAGTTGATAGTAGCAGAATGTATGTATGCATGTAGAAAGATTAACAGGTTACTAATAAAGTCTGTGTTCCTTTGTTTTGTTTTTTTTTATGGCTGGCAAGAAAGTAAAAAGGAAGATGAAGCAATAAAGGAAATTGTACTTATCAAATGTTAATATTTAGGAGTCAGTTGAACTATCTTCTTGTTGTCGTCGTCTTTGTTGACCGTAAGAATGTTGAGGATGGAGAAGAAGAGGCAAAAGAAATTAGCTTGAGTAAAGAAGGAGAACGAATGTGTGATGCAACATTTATATGTCCAGGTCTTTCTTGAAGTTTCTTTTGTTACATTTTAGCATGTCGTCTCTGTGCTCCCATTTGATTGTGTTGTGGACTGGACAACGTGGTTACTATTTGTTGTAGCTCGAACGTCGTGGTAGTAATTTGAAAGTGGAGTCACCATTATAAAGTAGACTGGTTGTTCAATCCACTACATATATAATAAAAATAACTCAGAGAACAATATAACAAGAATAATAACAATGTATTAAACATAGTTACAGGATTGATTAATTTGTGCATGCAAGATATAGTTGAGAAAGTTCTCTCCAGGATGTTGAAGAAAATGTATTAATGTTCAAACTGGAAGAGTTCCTGAAATAAAGGAAATATGATGTTTGTATTAATTAGTAGTTGAATATAATTATACATGTAGTGAAGTATGCTTGTAAGAGAGAGAAATATTTTTGGTGTAACTAATTGCTGAACGCAATTAGTGCAGTATGTGAGTTGGAAAAGAACTAACGGCATTTGTACTGTTAGCTCTGAAAAGCAGGATCCAACTGGCCTAAGCAAGTGTGAACATCAGCTTATATATTTCTGAATAAAGCACGGGAAAAAAGAGGTTTCACATGCGGTACTAATGTAAGAGTATGTGGGTATATGTGTGTATACGTGCGTACATGGCGATATGTATATAAGTATGTACAATACATGTAGAAGTGATTCTACAACTGTCTTTGGCAGGTTAAGGGACGTGAATAAGTCATGTGGTCAGCTCGAACCACATACACATTTTTGAGGTGTTAAGAAAATTTGACCAGGGTCATAGTTTAATTTGCTATTTCCCATCCAGTCAGAATCTAGAATCTTAATTTTCACACTGACTTGTAAAATTTGCCTTGATCTGGGTTTTTCCAAAGTGTTTTCAGTCATTCTGATCCAATTCTCCACTATCTTCAACATGTTTGAAAAATAAAAAAAGATACATTTAATGACATTTTTCATTTTTACAGCAGTGTCGAGCTCTCTACGATACCCTCGTATCACCAATGTTTTATAGAAAGTTCGAGAAGGAAAATTGTAAAATAAATCAAACCATCTTCTTTTTGTAACCAAACTTTTCATTGGTTTGTTCTGCATCAGCAGCAGCATTTTGCCTCTCTTTCGAAAAAGCGGGAATCTTCCCGCTCTTCAAGCTCCAGTTGGAAAGTATCCTTTGAAGCCACCAGACCTATTGTTTCCAGCTCACTTTTCTTTTAAGGCAATATATGTTTTCGCCTACTCTTTTAAAAGAAAATAAGCCGGTTTCATCTTTACCTGACTGAGAAGTTAAGTTAAATATTCAAAACTTTGCAATACCAGCTTTTTGCATTCAACATTTTCTCCTGGTATAATAATTTATTATTGTTTCAACTTCTCAGCTAAACCGCAAGTATTTTTGACATTTTTTATTCACACACACACTTTGCTTGCAGATTATCTTCCAACTCATAACTTTGAACTGTATCAAATTATTTGAACATACAAACTGTTTTCCAACTCACAAATTTCCAGCTCACAATTTGAACTGTTTCAATTATTTGTCTACATACAAACTTTTGAACATTGGCTTTGGGCCATTTACAATTCAAAAATATTTTATTGTTTAAACACATATCTCTAAAAAAAAAAGTGTTTCATTCATTTTTGCAAATATCTGCAGTAAAAGGGAGATAACTTATTTTTACCCCTTTTCCATAATTCACAGTTGTTGTTATAATTAAAATTTATTTACCTATGTCTTGTGTCTTGTTTGTTCACTTATTTGTACATACACAAAATTGAGAAGCTCTCATTACCCAACAAACAAAAAAAAGTAGTTAGGCCGCTACAGCAGTTAGATTATTTTTTTATACAGAAGTTTATGAAGGTAGAAATTCAGTGACTGTATCAATTTATTAATTCTTTATGCTCCTTTTCTCTTTATACCACTTCATTTAGCTTACTAAATTTTAAAATCAGAATAATTAAAAAAATTCATTTGTTGCAAGTAATATGGCATCAAACAACTAAAAACTAATTGAAATATAAAAGCAATAAATTTAAGTTCAAAAGTATATTTTTACTGGTTGTTAATTTCTTATCTATACTTTTAATGTATAAAAAATAAAATAAAATTATCTATTCAATTCTAACGTTCATAAAAGCACATATAATAAAAAAATTGTATTTCTTAATCTATCAGTTACATATGGTTTAAAGATAATTTATTTTTAAACAAATAATACCAATTTACTGGATGTTTTGTTGGGTCTCCATCATTAATTTTTTTATTGACATTTTTGTGTGCTTTTAAAAGTCAAACCCAGAAAAAGACTAAAATTGTTGCCCTATGATTTTGATGAGAGTGCACAAGCTACTGTTTCAAGAAAAAAAAAGGCATTTATTCTTTAGAAAAAATTCAGCATATATCCTTGAATTTACAATTTACTAATTTGTTTCTAAACAAATTCCTGTAATAAATATTGTATTTTAAAAAGATTTTTATATTTATTTTATTTTTTTAAGTAAATTCACTCCAAGCAAAGCAACTACAATGACAATAAGGGGTTATTTGAGGATTAAGGAAAACAAGAAATAAACCTAAAAAAAGACCAGGGTGGGGTGTGAACCACATGAGAGGCAAGCGGCAAGCAAGCCTATCTACTCCTGTGGAAGAAAAATTAAAATGATTAGTAAATAAAATTTCAGAGTTAAAACAGAAACGTTACGAGTTGAAAAAAAACTTTGAAGGAAAATGATTAACCGTCTCTACTCCTGTTAAAAAAACAGGTGAACCTTCCTACCCCTACGATGATTTTTCTTTTTCGACTATAACGGTAGGATAATGGATGGGGGTTTCATGAGTCGGTGAGTGACTCTGAAATGTTTTTAAAAACTACATTTAGGCAACAAAATGTTTTTATTATTTTTAGGCTATTTTCATAAACACAAATTTCAACTTAAAGACAAAAGACTAAGAAAACGGGAAGTAATAACACCACCAGGAAGTCCTTCATAAAGTTAGTAAACTAAACTGAGAAAGAAAAAAAAAAAAACAGGTGTAACTGTAAACACAGCTAAGTCTCAAGCAGTAGGCATTTAATTTCTTTGTATCTCGTGTTGTAGAAACATGGGAGAGCCCCCCCCCCCCCCACACACACACACATCCACAATCACCAGCAGAAGGAAAAAAAGCCTTCAAGAGCAGATTGACCAACATTGGAGCGGAACGAAGTTATCATGAAAGTTGTAAAGTACATGTAATCAGAATCAAATCAAAGACCTTTGGCCTCACCTCATCTGTAAATTAAAGTACAGACCTCAATTCAACTCTTCCCATCACCGAAATAAAATAACTAAGTAAATTTTGGCTTTTACAAAACATTTTTGCTGGTGTCTATCAGGTAAAGAAATAAAAAAACAGGTTGTTTAGAGAAAATCTCACGATTGTGTTGTCGTAAGTGAATGACAAAGCTCAGAAAAGTTATATTGAAATGAAAAAGTTGAAACAATGCTAGTTACCAGTGGTTACCAGGTATTTAACTTCGGTTACGGTAAATGGTTATTATATTCTCATTTTTTACATAGAAAGGAGATGAAAAAAAGAAATAAAAAAGGCTTTTTTCACTTTTTTTCATTAACAAGGCGGTACTTCTTTTTTCTTTTTTTTTTTTTACTTAAGTGAATTTAAGTCATTCATTGTAAATTTGACAAAAAAATAACTTAACGTCAAACGGAGAATAGCAGAAAATTTTGTATAATTTTACACGCAAGTATTTAATTTAACAAATAGTAAGTAAATTAATTTCGTTCGTTCACCAACACAAAAAAAGCACACGACTGATAAGAAGAAACGGTATCATTTTTTTAATTACGAAAACATCGATACACAAAAATAAAATGTGAAATCAAAACCTAATTCATACTGTTTTTTAGTTTTATTTTTCAACGAGAGTTAATAAATTTGGTTAAATATATTTTTTAAAATGCATTCAGGATAAAAATAAGTAAAAATAAGAAGAAATCTACTTTTGTTTTAAAAATACTATAAATTCAATTTTAATTGAACGGAATGATATTTCAATTTCAATATCAGTTTTCTACTTTTAGTTTTACTTTTCCGAATCAATTTCACATGTTCTTTTAATTTTTTTTCGTTTGTGTTTTTTTTTTTTTTTTTTTTGATAGGAAGGAAAAAAACTACACTGCAGTGAATAACCCCCAAAATTAAAAGTACAACACTACCTGTTTTTATTGCACGAAAAAATAAGATCAAATGTTGATATTTACAGCTTGAATTTAGATATATTGAAATTTGTGTTTTTGGGTTCAAACACCTACAAGTAAAAAAACTGATCACGTGTCATGTTTTAAATTGTGTGGAGCTGTACCTTTAATAAGAAAAAATATACCGATTGGTCATCCGTACATAGAAAACATTAAACGTTTAAAAAAAGGAGCAATGGATGACATTAAAACTGACTCTGGGGGAAAATTAGATGGGAATGAGAGGCTAATTTCACTCACTTGGCATAATAAACCTTTCCTTCGAACGTAACCCTTTCCTCCCAACCTGGAGGTAGTTCGTCTTCACTATCTGTGTCGACGATATTCTCGAGAGTGGCCGCCATAACAATGTGTTAAAGGGACATAATCACTGTATAACAATTTTGGAAAGAGAAAGGAAAGAAGAAAATAATAAAACATTACTTTATATAGCTTAATAGATTGCCCTGTCGCTATGCTGGGTCCTATGGTGTAATGGCTAGCACTCTGGACTTTGAATCCAGCGATCCGAGTTCGAATCTCGGTAGGACCTAATGTATTTTTCTTTTATCTTATAATATAATTGGTGTATCTAATATTTCACATGTTATGAAATGATGTTTTGTCTTCCTTCATTTTTTTTTTCAGAAATAAACAGTAAAAATTAAAAAATAATTCAACCGTCTTCAATTACACTTATGATGTGTAATTGAAGACGGTTGAATTAACTGTTGGAAAAAAAATTAAAGAATGTATTATAAATCATTATTACATTCTTTAATCTTTTTTTTCCAACAATTTAATCAATTAAATCAATATTTATTTTTCCTTGCGTAGTGCCCCATAAAATGCGTTTCCTTAAAAATCAGAAATGCAACACAAAGTTATCTTAAAACTTAAAATAAAAAAAAAATCGTGTTAAAAATAAAGATTTCCTACCTAGGCTATTTCTAATCAATCAAACCTACCATTTCACATTTAGAATAGCAAATGTATATTGTATATTGCAATAAAAATGAATTTGTTTAACTCAGTGGAGGACTTTAAAAACAATTCACATGTCAGAAAAACTTGAATTGCAGAAATAACATTAATTAATGCAGCCTGTTTGAAGCGAGAAAACTTAACTGTAAAGAAGAGTGTTGCGAAGTGTTTTACTTTTATTTCAAAATTGTTTCTTATTTTAAATTCAATTAATCTTGATAATAAAAATTACCGTTTCAATTGGAGTAGATAGACTAAACTATCGCCCGGTTCACACTCCACCCTCGTCTATTGAACAGGTGTAGGCTCATCCCTTGTTCCCTGTTTAGGATGTGGTTTCCGGCTTTCTCTTTTCCAATCTTTTCACTTTTCTTTTTTTTTTCCAATTGGAGTAAATAGACTAAACTATTGCCCGGTTCACACTCCATCCATGTCTATTGAACAGATGTAGAGGCTCATCCCTTGTTCCCTGTTTAGGATGTGGTTTCTGGCTTTCTCTTTTCCAATCTTTTCACTCTTACGTAGCCCCTTGCACATCAGTGGCGTTACCGCCTTGCTCGGGGTGATATGATTTTAAAAAAAAAAGAAATAGCGCGAGCTGTTTCTTTGTGTGTGTGTGTGTGTGTGTGTGTGTGTGTGTGTGTGTGTGTGTGTGTGTGTTTTACGCAAAATAGGGTGTCGCACTATACACAGATATTTTTGAATAGTTTAAATCATCCGAATGACTGGTTTCACACCATAAAAGTAAATGTTTTCTGAGGGGGTAAATAGCGTAAAAAATTTATGCAAAATAGGGGTCGTTTGTGGTGTAGTGAATATCGGAGAGCCGAGTTCGAATTCCAGTTGAATTTCTTGTAATGCACTTACGCGCATATATCGGGGAAGGTATGAATCCGTCTCTTCGCCCTCCAGCAATGGGTTAAGCAGGACAGATTGGGTTCTATAGCCGCTAGCCTTAATTTGCAATTAGTCTACCGCAGAAAGTAATTGTTGGTAACCTACTGAGGGAAAATCTTCTGCCCAGTCAGTCATCGAGACATGATCGCCCAAACGTAACGTGTATCACGTATGGCACTTTAAATGACTGATGATATATTAAAGTTGGCTTATACACGCGTATATACAGTGACTTGAGTATATGCTTTTTAAACGCAATTATTGAAATGGATGCTTTACAAAAATCTTCCCTCTCTAAAACAATCAAGAGGGTTGATAAGCCGTAGAAAACGAATCAATCATTATTCAATCAATCTCTAATCAGAACATAAAACCATTGTTTTCTCCGGGTTACTATCCAAGTTGAAGATAACTTACTGATTTTGTCTAAGATAATCATCATCTTCCTTTGTATTGATATTTATTCGCTTGTCACTTGTGGCACGGGTTTTCTCGGATCAGTGGTTAAAAATGGTTTCAATTTCAAATGAATTAATTCTAAATCTTAAAATAATGATAATCAAGATGTTAATTTTCCACGCTGGCGATCATGGCTCTCCACAATTACTTGTCACTTCGTGGCCCTTTGATAAATTATTTTTGATTTGTTTTAGTTTGTTGTTGTTGTTTTTTTTTTTTTTGTTTTGTTTTTTTTTTTTTTTGCTATCTCTTCTAAACCTAGTTTTGCAAAACATTTTCACAAGCTCGTTAGATAGGTTATGCCCAGATTTCAATTTCATCTATCCCCCTTTGTCCTTCTTTGTATGTCCTTCGAGTGTGCCGTGAGGCCGATTGTGATAACCGACTCCGCGGACTTTTAAGAAAAGGTGAAGTGACACCGGAAAGACAAGGATGACAAGGTGAAAAAGTTGCCTTAGTCTGACAACTTTTATTTGAGTTGTTTTTTTACAGTTTCAAAACGATTTCGTGGGTTGCCGCTGGACATTTGTAGGTTGAGTGGCGTCCCCCGCTCGTGGGCTTGAGTCGTCGGTGCGTTTGTCTGGAAATTAGGCCTGAGTGGTAGCAGGTCGAAGGCGTCAGGCAGCGTCATGTCCCTGGAACGGCATGGCGTCCATTTTTCGTCCACGCGGGCCGACTACTATATTTATTGCAGTAATGTACAAATTCGACACAAGGCATAAAATGGAGATGGGGAAGTCTGGTCTTCAGTCAGTTAAGTGCCATACGTGATACACGCTTGGGCAATCATGTCTCGAAAGAGACATGACTGACTGGGCAGAAGATTATCCCGCAGTAGGTTGCCATTGCTTTCTGCGCTAGACTGGTTGCCGACCAAGGCTATAGAACCCAATCTGTCCTGCTATTTAACCCATAACTGGAAGGAAGAGACGGATTAATACCTTTCCAAAGGGTATTTGCGCGTAAGTGAATACAATGGATTCAACTGGAATTCGAACTCGGCTCCCCGGTTTCTCGTTCCGAGCCGATATCCACTGTACCACAACGCACATGTCTTCACCTTAAATTTAAACTTAGCTAGCCACAGTCGTTGACTCTAGCACGCAACAACAATCCTTGCACCAAAACGCCACATTCTTACTTTCTATTCTTACTACATCCACTATAATACCTCAGAGACTCTATGAAGTTCTAATTAAAATCTCATTTATACAAATATTCTGGGGGTGGAGGGTAAGGAAGAAAAAACAACATTTTAAAATCTCCTCAATGAATATATACAATGAAAAGAAATGATATATACAAGAAACAGAAGAAAATCAAGTTCGTAATAAAAAAAAACTTAATACTTAATATGTGGCAGAAACATCAGTTAATTTGACGAAATTAATGCGAGGATTTAAAAAATGTAACAGCAATCATTCAATTCAAAACACGCACTCAATCCCTCACACATTCAAAAAACAACAAAAACGAAAAACACACGAAAGCACGAAAGGCATTCTAAATTTTTTTTTTTTAATCATTTCACCCCGAGCAAGGCGGAAATGCCACTGATGAGCAGGGGGATACATAACTGTAAAAAAGATTAATTAGAAGAGAGTGAGGAGTACAAACTAGTTTGAAAGGAGCAATAGAAAGATGAGAATGCAGGTGTGATAACAGATACATAGGTGGAGAGAAAGGGAAGGCTATACGGGGATGGGGAGAGAGCTAGAGTCCAGTGGTTAATAGATGAGTATTGACCCACCAGAGAATTGACATTTCTGGTCACCTGATTGAGGGCGGGATGAGGAATTAAACTAAAAGAAAATGAGGGACAAAAGGAAAAAGAGGCCAATAAACAAACATCTCTAGTTAAGTTAACTTGTAGTAAAAAATAAAAACAAACGAAGCCTAAACTAACCTATTTGGCGCGGGGCTGCCCATGTTAATTCCAGGAAAATCCAATATCCTCTGTCCCCAGAGTTTTTCCCGGAATAACCAGTTTCAGCGCTATCCAGATCTCAGATTATGTAATGGGACTCTCGCACTAAGCCGCTTCTACCGCTTCGAGGCAGGCAAGATTGACCAAATATGCATCGAAATGAGCCTAGTTCAGACCGGGCTCCTTCGTAAAAATATCCTCAATATAATTTCGAAAAGTTTCACGTATGCCCACATCTGTGGTCATGGTCTGCCCGTCCAGCAATGTGATGCGTCCGATATATCGATTAGCTGCATTGCGAGCTTTTTCTGCACGCAGTTTAGCGGCCATATTCGTTGCCTCGGAAGACATTCTTTTTAATCTAGCCCTAACTACCAGATCCTGATCCTTCTTGATAAACAAGGAGGCCAGCATGCCCAAGCTAAGGCTACGTCCCTACTATCACGAGATTTAGTCGCCCGATTAACTTTTTCCTCGCATCCAGTTCGAGCTGCTAAATTAGCTACATTGGGCTGACGACTATAGTCAGCAGCAAATGACCTACGTTTCGATTTTAAAGAGGCCCACTACTTATTCTCAACAACAGCCCACGCCAGTTCCCGTTGTAGTGTTAGTAACAGCTGGTTCCGGAAATGTTGCCCATCAAACAATGAAACGTCCAATTTCCAGTAGCCAGTCAAAGTAATCTGAGGCTTATCTAAGCTTACGCAGATCCGGACAAGCTTGTGAGTAGTGTAACCTATCGAATGGAAATTTGAACAACCTAAGAGCCCTTCGTCGACTCTCTTAACTAGGACTCGGTCGATGTAGCTACCATGTACCATCGAAGCCGAGCTGCCCCTATTAGTCTAAGTTTACACTACCTCTCGAGGGTGTACATTCCGATACTTATCGTCAGGAACATTCCTATCAATAAAGGACCGAAGTGGTTTCACATCCGGTTTGTTAGTACCCGATCTTTCCCTTATGCGATCTTTCTCGGAGTCAAAGACGACATTCCAATCCTCCGCTAAAACGACGAGATGTCTTCAAGAACGGTTCGATCTGTCGAAACAAAACAGTCCGCTCTACACGGACATTGGGCGCATAAACTCCAATGAAATAAAAAGCTTTATACTTTATTGTAATATTCAGCACGCAAAGCCTGCCCGCCGGATCCGCGAAGACAAGCGCACACTCCACCTTTAGAGACTTGCTCACTAGCCAGGAAACATCTCTAGAACGTCCATTAAAATATGCTAAATAGATGTCAAACCTCCTAGTCAAAAGCCCTTTATAGTCACCAGTTGAAAACTGAGTCTCCTGCAAACAACATACATCCACCCCGAGACGCTGTAGATCACGTGCGAGCCTCGCCTTGAGAAACTCCGATCTCAGGCACTGTGCATTCAAATTTGCTAACCAGAGAGCCATTGTCAGTCCTGATTAGGTTTGGGAGTCTGGCCTGAACATGGATGGGTGAGGATACCGGTAGTCTCTCCCATCGACCCTTGGCCCATCTCAGTCTTAATAGTGCCGTTACTGGAGATGCCTCCAATATCCCAGGGATGAGTTAGTTTTAGTGCCCTATACAAGGAGGGGTGAACTCTAACTGGAACCCGCCCTGAACAATATTTTTTTCAATTTGTATAACTGTTCATTTTCAGATATGGCGATAAGTGGGAGATATTGCATGATTTTATAGCCTCCTCGATCATACTCCATGTCTGCCGCGCCCTTGCCCCAGTGCAAAAGTTTGGGGAATTTCGATGTCTTTTTTAAAACATTTCATAGATAATAGGTACTTTAAGCTCTCTAATCCTATTTCCATAGCTCTTTTCCCTTTTTCGCTTGGACCAAGGAAATGCGGCAGACGTCCTCCCGCTGCTTATAAGGAAGATTTATCTACTTTTTCCGCAACTACTTGTATCCACTGAAAGGGCTTCTTTGCCTTTTAGCTGGTGAGGGAAGTATTTGTCTTTTTGGAGGAAGGACTGAGTGAACGATGAATGATTTTGTTTTTAAATGGACTGGGGTTACTACTTCGTGGGGTAGTTTTTTCTGGGAGAAGACAGTGCTGAATGCACTTTTTTCCTCCAATATTTTTCCATCAGGGGAGGACGGGGCAGAGGCCGAGAGGCGAGGTCGGCGCTTATTCAATTTATTTGATTTTTATTTTAGGAGCTTTATCTTCTTTGTACCCTCAAATCCAGGGTCATATATTTTCGCCAATTCCTTGATAGTTGCTGGCTGCCAGGCCGAAGCATCACCCTTACCACTGGTAAAGGGAGTGGGGCTGTCAGTGTTTTTCGTCTTGGAGGTTTCAGAGGTTCCGTTGTCTGGCTCTTCCCTATGACCTTTCCAGCAACTAGCCATTCCACTTTTTCTTCTTAGTGGCTGCACAAATAGATGGCAAACGCTTTTCGGGGAATGTGGGCAGATATTTTTGTTCCAACTGGAGGATTGACCACACTGGTCCCATATGCTGACATGCCCACAGCAGGCATGGTGGATGTTAAAGACGCGGCCAGAGGAGGAGTTTGGTCGATAGGAATCTGATTTCCATAGGTCTTTTTGTCTGGGTATGAGGAGGAAAGGTAACCTGTCTCTTCACACCTCCAGCACTTGTACTCGGTTCGTATAATCAAGTCTTTGTTTATAAGATCTTTGGTCACTATCTTTATGCAATCTTCAGACACTGGAAAAAGTATATCCCACATGATGAATCCCACTTCCTTGACAATTCTCTGAGGCTTTTGAGGGATAAAGTTTGCGTGTACACTTGTCCACCACGAAAACTGACACTATTCCGTTTTGAATTTTCTTTAATTCTTCTAAAAGTTCACCTTCTTTCACAAGGTAAACGTAACTTTTGGCTCACTGTAAGAATTCCGCGATATTGATTGTGCATTTCGGGGGTGGACTTCCAACAAGAGGGCGATTCCTCGGCCTCAGCATCGTTCTTTTTCTCGTCATTTTGGGCCTTTCCTGGCTTCTATATATTTTGGCCATTTTCGACGTTCATACCTTTCTGGTCATTTTCTGTGGGAGTCTTTTGTGTATTTTAGCATTTTAGAGCTCAATAAAATAAAATAATTTAACGGAAACATAAAGATTTAAATCAACTAGAAAAATATTTAAAGCAAATCAAAGTAAGAAAATAAGAAACGTAGCCTAAAAAAGATATTGGGGAAAGAGGATGAAATAGAAAATTTACAAGAAAAATCTCAAAAAGCGAACTTGTCCAATGGAACAGAAAAATATATTAGAAACTAAAGTAAAAGAAAAAAAATAGTCTAGTTAAACTTACTTAAAATAAAAACTATATCGCGACCGAAGCCCTGTAAAAAACAACTGAAATAAAAAGACAACAAAACCCGAAAAGAAAAAAATAGGGACAAATTAAAAAAGAATAAAACAAAATAATAAAATAAAAAGTTAAATTAAACCAAATTTATGAAAAAAACGGCCAAAATCCAAAAATTAAAACCTTTCGTTAATCCAGCAACAGTCGTGTTCGCACAAAAACAAAAACAAAAAAATGATCTCACGCGAGCCGACTACTGACTTGTTTGCCTTTAAAATGTTCCTTTTATACATCTCTGTGTATGTCACAGTCGTTGTGAGTTTGCTGAGTCATTGATTCCCATTCGTGACAGTGTATCGGAGACTGCGTTTTCCTTCTCTTTTACGTGTCGTATGTCTAATATTTAGTCCAAATACCTGATCTCACGAGAAGTGTACTTGTCTGAACTCGTGCTCATTGCTGTCGTCAGCGGTTTGTGGTATGTGAAAATCGTAAAGCTTCGACTTTCCAGAAGGTGGAGAAAATGTTTAATGGCTAAATATATTGACAATAGCTCCTGGAAGAAAGTGCTGTATTTTGATTTTGCTGGTGATAGCTTGGCAGGAAATAACACAATGGGTTTTCGTTGCGAGTTCACTCTTGTTCAAACACTACGCCTACCTCAGCGTCCGATGCATCTGTCGTCAGATAAAACCGGGTTCACGGATCACTTTCGATGTAAGACAGTTTTGTGAAATTCGCTAGCGTAGTCTTGGCTGTGCAAGACGCATTCAGGGGATTGCCTTCAAATATGATACCCTTATTCCATGACTGTTAGAGGTTCGTAAGTGGGTAGAGAATGACCAAACAATTTAGGATAAATTATCAGTATGATCCCTAAGAAACTGCGCATTTGCTTGATGGATGTGGGCTTTGAGAAGTTTTGGATTGTTTTCACTCGTCTTTACTGGCTACGAGGATGTCCTCTATGTATGCGTACACATACTTCCAGCAACCTTTGAACGTTTGAATGGTGTTATGGAAACCAAAAAGGAAATATGGTGCGTATGTAGGTGTGCAGTTGTGCTGGAAATAGGGCTTATGTTGTAGGAGCATTACCCACATATCAGAGTGAACTCATCCAGATTCTATTTAAGCCAGGAGACAGTACTTGGCGAGGGACTAAGTCGAGTAACTGGCTCCGACATTCGAGCTGGGGTCCAAAATGACTAGTTTAAGACCAGTTTTGTACCTATTCACCGCGGTGGATAGGTAATGTTTTGACCAGTACCTGGGCGTATGCGCTCAGGTTCCCCACGTTAAAAAAAACCTTGTGTCACATCTCTCTCAAGTGGGGGGGAGAAGGGTAAATATTACTAAGTCGAGTAACTGTAGTAGTAGCATTATTGCGATACTTCAAAACTCTGCTAAGCGCTTATATTTGATTGACTATCTGTATTTATTATATGTTGTATTGTACTTGGTATTGTTGTCAATATATGTATTTAACCCAATCCGTTGCGTTCGTGTTTTCTTTGAGTGGTCTTAAAACCAAGGCCACATCAGTTTATTTCCTATAAGGCGTGCTCTTTAGATAGAATTCTCTATAACAATGATTAATAACTCTGGCTGAAATCCTTGAATCTCAGCACAGATGCTATACTTGAGTTGGTCATTTGTCTCCGGTTTATTAATGTATACACGTGTCGGATTTCGTAAAATTTAATTACACAGATAATCAGAGCTTACACACACCTACATCTTTTAATGAGCAAATAAAAATAGCATATACATTCATAAATTCACCAATAGAAAAGCTCTTTTCATAAAGACAGTCGACTCACTAAATTTTACCTTATGCTGATGTCTGCAAAGACAAAATAAATATAACCTTATTTGTTAGCCAATCATGAGCCAGTAAAAATCTTAAAAGTTAAGCCGATCCTATTTTTCATAATCGTATAAATACGAGTGATTTTGTCTTTCTTTCCAGAGAGACACTGGTCGTCAACCGGAGGTATCATTTAGGTGACATGCCTTTTTCACACTTTTTCTCACCGTGCTAATTGATTCCTCTTTTTTCTTATTTCCTTGTCAGCATAAAAAATCAAGAGCAACAAAGGACCTCATATCCGCTTTCATTTCACACTCAGGACGAACTTATTTTACTAACCACAATCGTACACACTGCAAAGCGACATCAGATTTGTCTTTCCTTCAGAAAAGAAAACAATCAAAGACATCATAGACATCAGCGACATCATTTCGTTTTCACAAATCCATTTCGTCTGACCTTAAGTAAATACGAATTCTGAAATACACATTCCAAAGAAAAACTTTATACAGGACTTTCCAACATATGTGTTATTTCAAAACAGCAATGTTGATGTCATTCTTCTAGTTAAATAAATTTACACTCATTCATAAAAAAAACGAGACCCTTTTGTATTTTGTGCAACCTTCTGATACTTTCAAACGTGGTCGGCTCTGTTACGTTTGACACCAGGTCATTTCGGAAACATAGAAGACGCTCTCTACACGCTCCTTAAGGTATTCCTAAAGAAAATAATCAGGAGTCGTCAGATCAAGAGAACGTGGGAGCTATAAAGTTTTGGAATATCGCAAAATTATCTGATGATCAAAAGTTTACCGTAGAAGTCTCATCATTTTTAGGATTGTATGTACAGTGGCTTCATCTCGTTTAAACCACATATTAGATTTGTTATGTACTACTAGACACCAAAAAGAGTTCTCGGTAATCATTTGATGTGACTAAATACTGAGTGTTGTAGTGATAGAAAAATAAATAACAAAGAAACCGAAATTTCACCATCTCTAGAACGTAGATATATAATCAGAATAGCCAGGCCACAAATCCATATTTCGACCAACTAATCAGAAAATTTTCATAATCAGGATAGAAGGCCGTAAAGCGACACTTTCGAAGAGAATCTCTAGAGTTTTATATAACGAAATGGAAAATCAATTAAAACAAGAATTAAAAAAAATCATTTCTTCCATTTACCGATGCTGTGGTCATCGCAATATACCCAGAGCCGAAATACGAAATTTTGCATGATTTGCTGGCGACTTTAGACAACGAAATCTGCTACATTTGACAACATATATATCATCTTTCATCCACAATGTTAAGCAGGCGACTACATTTGGTTACGTACATACATATTCACTTCCTACCAGACTCTCTCCCTCCTTCTCTTTTTCTCCCTCTTGTGCTCCAAGAGGACAAGTGTAAAACACTTGAATTTTTGAAACTTCAACTTTCTCCGTATCCTTATGTATTTTTATATTGTGTTATATATAAGATTTATTTTTTATTTTTCAATACATAATATTTATTTTAATCAAGAAGGCCAATATACACCCAAACCAAATATAGCGATATATGGTGCCGTCGTTGTCATAAGATAACATACCCATATATTTTATATTGTTATTGTATTGTCATTTTTATCTTCAAAGAAGGGTCCAATAACCCTTTCTGAGTTTACGCCACACCAAACTGTGAGAAGATTCAACTCGTGTGAATTAATATTCTTAAATTTTTTATCTCCCAAATCTGAGAGTTTTGCTTATTAATAAAGTCGGTTAAATGGAATTAAACTTCATCACTCAAAAAATGTTATCTTTATTAGCCAGCCTTTAAATTTGAACCGAAATATTTAAGCTTTGTCAGCTGAAACTTCTTTACCGATTACACTTTTTATAGATACACGCGCAAACCGTGTCTTAGTATGCGATGTAAGGACTTCAACTGGTCACAGCCACTACGAATTGATGTTCCTGGTTATTGTTCAACAGGATTTCTATGGGTAATTTTTCTATATTAATTTGAGTTCTAAAAAGTATCAAATAAAAAACTGAGAATCTGATATGTTATGGCATTTTTGAAGCCATAGTTAACTTTTAACTTTTGGGACACCCTGCATGATTAAGCTTTCTACACTGCCAAAAAAAAAAAAAAAAAAATAGAAGTAAAATCCACTTAGTATTAGAAAGAGCTATATCATTTAGTGAACTTGATAAGTTCAATTTCTTGAAAACAGCCCTGAAAATTCTTTTATAAATATAAACCGATAGTAATGTTAACTGTTCGGTCCTTTAATGGCGAATATTTCCTATGTGCAAATAGCAGTGGAATTGATCATTAATTATATGTGAGTTGAAATTAATTATTTTCCACTAATAAAAATATAGTCTTGTGAAAGTTGGGCAAAAGCAAAAGTCTGAAATTAAATCCAAATAATTAAGAATATGCATAAATAAAAAGAGAAACCAAAGTTTTGATTTCAAATAAATTAGCAATAGTTATTTTAGCAAATAATACGAAATCTTTGAAGTTTGTCTTTGAAGAGGATTTTAAATTAAACGAATAATTGTTTATGGAAAAAAGTGAGTGTATGTATGTGAGAGTAGGTTGCAAAATTGAACTGATTACTCTCTCTCTCTCTCTCTCTCTCTCTCTCTCTCTCTCTGACTTAACAGTCTACTGGTTCAATGAGATGTTCATATGTAACATCGTTGGAGAGACGAACGTTCTCTGCTTTGATTAAACTGGTGGACATCCTGTTTTTTTTGGTTTTGTTTTTTTTGAGTCGAAATAAAGATTTTCGATTAATCAATAAATATCAGAAAGATATTTCTTTTCTAAGTACAGAAGTATATCCGGATGTTATCGCATGTCAGTAACTGTAACAATGGATGGAAATCTCAATTGTTAGGTGTGCTGTTTATTTAAAAAAAGATAATAGGTGAGACTTAGGAGTTTTATGAGTCCTATGGGCTTTTACGATCAGAACATTACTTTGATGGCAATAGGCCGTTCCACACACCCTAAAAAACGCCAATTACTTTCCATAATTTAGAGAACAGCCAGCTTTTAAATTGTGTACCACTGTCTTTTATGACGTGTAGCGGACACCAAACCACGTAATTCATGCAATTACGAAGGTTTCAGTTACAGACTGATCAGATATTTCATACATTGGATCCTCTTTGATCTATCGTGTTGTGCAGCCAATGCATGTCAGGAGGGGTCTGATAACGTTTATGTGCACCTTGTGTTATGAAGGTCCCACGATATCAGTATAAACAGTCTGAAATTTTCTCAAAGTATTCCAAAAGTTTATAGTGCAAATTTCAAGTGTTCATTCATTTTTTTCATGTTAGCAGAATCTACATGATGTGCATTTTAAATAGTTTTATCTATTTTTGATTTCTGATCAATAGAATCTAGATTTATCCTCTTGCTAAATCTCGACGAATTTTTTTAACTAAGTGCTCCTTCTATCACGAATGTCGGTTGGTTCTCAAGTTCCTTTTGCGGGCGATGGAAGGCCTCTCCGTCGTCCAGTCGTTGTCTCGTAAGGCGTTATATCGAGTGTTACGTGGGCCTTACAGGATGAACTGGTCTGACGAAGCAGGAGGCTCGCTATATATGGCCCTGGGCGCTCTGCTTGAAATGTCTCACTGACGATGAGGCATCATTCACCTGGCTGATGATTCGTGAGACCGTCTGGGTAGGCAAGAAACTTTGTGCAGCGGACCTACAAAGAGTTTCAACCAGCGTGCGTTGTGGGCTGTCGACAGAGTGCGTTGAACATGCCTTTTTCCACTACAACGTTGTTGTCCCGTTGTGCAAGTTTGTTGATAACATCATGGTTCGTATGTTGCACGGAAATTTCTTTGTCCTTGAAGCCAGTTCTGCTTGTAGCAATGTCGTGCCTCCGTTAACTAAGACTGAGCACTATGTGCTCTTCTGCTTACTAGGTGTTATGCGAGTCGTGATTTGCACAATACGACTGAAGGAATTTCATGGAGAAGAGAAGTTTACCTCTTCCCAACTGATCTTGTACTTTAGGCATCAGCGTAAAATCAAGATTAAGACGGAAAGGAAATGACTCCCTCCATCGGAATTTGGCAAAAGGTGGGTGAGTCTTGCGTGAATCTGTTGAGTGAAAGGTGATGACCTAGAGTGGCTGTTTAATGCCGGTTAGGCATCAGGATGTCGGGTGTTCTGGAGCGAACATGGGCAGTCCCGCCCCAGTAGATTAGTTAGATTACATTTTATTTTATTTTATTTTTATAAGTTAACTTAGCTAGGGTATGTATGCTCATTGGCACCTTTTTTTCTTTTTAGCAACATTTTCTTAATTTTCCATCCCCATTTAGGTGACTAGGAATGTCAGTTCTCTAGTGGATACGTGACGCTTTTCGTTTTTTCGAGTGTGCTTTTTTCGTTTTTGTTGTCGTGTTTAGATGTGTGACTGACTGAGTGAGTGGTATGGATCGAATGATTGTTACTATTCTTTGAAAGTCAAGCATCAATTTAATCCAGTTAACTGATGTTTCTGTCACAACCTAAGCGTTGGGGGGTTATTACTAACATGATTTTGTATTGTTTCTTGTAGATATTGTTCCTTGGCATTCTATATATTCATTGGGAAAAATTTTTTAAGTTGTTATTTTTGCCACTGCTCTCCACAAAAGTTATACATATGGGGTAGAGTTATTAATTCATAGAGTCAATGAGGTATTATGATGGATGTAGTAAGAATGGGAAGTAAGAATGTGGCATTTTGGTGTAAGGATTATTATAGTGTGTTAGGGCCAACGATTGTGAATAGCTAAGTTAAAGTTTAGGACAGATGATGACAAACCTTCCCCAGCCCCATTTTAGGCTTGTGCCACATTCGTACTATCATGTACAATAAATATCGAGAGAGCAGAGAGAAAAAGAGTGAGCAAAAAAAAGATTTTGACCATGAGAATTTGTGCGTTGAATCTGTTTTTGTTGTTGTTGTTTTTTTTTTTCGAGGTCTGTATTAATTTACAGCTTGCCTATTTTTTCTGACAACTGGACGCTAGTAGCAATTTCTTTTTTTTTTTAGTTGTCGACGTTATATTGAAAAAAGAGAAAATATCTTGATCAGTAGTCAAAAGTGACAAGGCCGGCAAGGCTGGCGGAGACCCCTCAGAAGCCAGATTCACTGGTGGCGTCAATGTCGGCATGGGGAGGGGCTAAACCTCCCCAAAAAGACGAAGAATACCATACTTCAATAAAGGACAAATAATAAGAGTTCATTTCTGGAAATGAACTTTTAACAATCCAGGAAGCACTAATTGTCGTGGAAACACGAACTATCTCCCTGCTAACAACGGACGTTAAAACACACAAGTTCATTGATTTTATTAGGGAATCACTAGAAGAGGCTGTAAAAAGACTGAAAATAGCGGCAAAGATGATAGCCAGGAGAAGCCATGCTATGTGGGACATCCTGTTGTCGACGGAAGAGGAGGCGAAGCAGTTGGCAGTTGCATAGGATGCCTATGGACATCAGTGAAGACCATCTGGCATCATTTTTCACCCAGTACAGTCAGGTGCGGATGTGCGTTGTGGTGCAGTGGATATCGACTCGGAACGAGAAATCGGGGAGCCGAGTTCGAATGCCAGTTGAATTCATTGGATTCACTTACGCGCAAATGGGAAAGATATTAATCCGTCTCTTCCTTCCAGTTATGGGTTAAATAACAGGACAGATTGGGTTCTATAGCCTTGGCTGGCAACCAGTCTATCGCAGAAAGCAATGTCAACCTACTGCGGGCCCAGTCAGTCATGTCTCTTTCGAGACATGATCGCACAAGCGTGTTTCACATATGGCACTTAACTGACTGACGGTCAGGTGGCAGAAGTAGCGGCAGTCATAAGCAAGGCCGGATTAGCTACGAAAGATGTCACTCTGCAAGTGACATTGTCCCGTAAGGAATTTAATGAAGTTCCCAGTGTGTTGATCTGTCGAGGTAGATCAATCTATGTCATTGTGAAGGGCAGAAGACCCTACTGTTTGCTTTGCAGTGCGTCGGGCAATTTAGCAAGAGCGTACCCGAGAAAAATCCTGCCCCACCGACCCAACAGCCAGAGACAGTAGCACCAACAAAGGAGGCAGTTTTAAACAAAATAGCAACAGAGGCGGAGGGAGCCAAACAAGATGGCGAGTGGCAGGTGATCGGGCGAAAGAGCCCTAAAACAAAATAGTCCACCCTCACAGCAAGATGTCCCGCAGGACGGCAAACAAAAGAGTGCAAAACAATCGCCACAGCGAGAAAAGCAACGACAGCAAGCACCAAAGGACGGATATCAGCAAAAGAAGCAAGAGGGGGAAAAACGTGAACCGATTGAACAGCGGCGACAATC
The DNA here is from genome assembly GCA_037127315.1 of Ascarosepion bandense. Taxonomy (NCBI): domain Eukaryota; kingdom Metazoa; phylum Mollusca; class Cephalopoda; order Sepiida; family Sepiidae; genus Ascarosepion; species Ascarosepion bandense. Next base: position 13,790,214 of record JBBBDQ010000851.1, read on the forward strand.
CTCACAGAAAGTACAACAGAAAGAGCAACGAAAGATGAACATTGAGGAGATTCCAGCACCCAGTTCTTCCTCGTTGAAGAGAGGGAGGGAGGATGAAAACGAGAAGGAAAAATGCTGGGAACGTGAAAAAGTATTTGGATGGCGTAGGGCGGAGAAATCAGAAGAATCACCAAGGTCAGCTTCCGTCCCTACTTCGCCAGAAAGAACACCACTATCTTAAGCCAGCAAGGTGAACAGCCTCCCAAATTCCCCGAAAAAATTACCTTCCCCTTTACCTGCATTTATACCACTCAACTCTCTAATCACATCTCTAATCAACACTCCCCCAACCAAGAAAAAGTAATCTTTCCCCAAAAGGGAGGCCATCTGTCAAGTCAACAGGAAGACAGCCGAAAAGGTCCTCTCAACACACCAAAGGAGCCTGTTGAGACCCCCGTTTAAATTTACCTCTGCAGACGGCAAATTAACAGAGGATCCGCGTGGCCCCGGTGTAATTACACTCATTCGGAATACCGGGGGTAACCTCAAAGTCTCAGATCATTTGGCAGCGGCAAAGGAACAATTTCCGAAAAATACCATGGCCCGCATTGGAACGCCCGACTTGAGAAAAATAGCGCAATTATGCACAGGGAGAGTTCCGCTGTTACTCCAGCCCTCCTTATATAGGGCGTTGAAACTAACCTACCCTACATACGTCGGCGGATTGTTCTTGACGGACGAATTACGTCCGATATTAGCACCGTAAATCTCGGACAATCCGTAAGGGTACTTACTGCTGCAGATTTCTATCCTGTATGCGATTCAGGTTTCTTTTTTCAGACTTAAATTATGTCTATCAAGATAACCAGCTTGAATGCGAGGAGCTTGAAGGATCGGTGTGAGACTTCCCGCCTGCTTCGTGACCTCCTGTCACTCGGTGTAGATGTCGCCGCAATCGAAGAGACTCATTTTGTTTGCAACGTTGATGCCTGTGTGCTGTCTGGTGACTTTGTCGTCTATTTAGTATATAGGGACAGACAGGCCAGAGGTGTTTCTTTGCTGGTCAAGCGTATCCTGGATGCAAGGGTGGATCTTGTTCATGTCGGTGCCGAGGGCCTGTTGATCATAGCCGATAATGCGGTGAAAAGCAGCTCGTTTCGGATGGTCGCGGTTTATGCGCCCAACGACCGGGAGGAGCGTCTCTCGTTTTTTTTCAGCAGTTGAAACCGTTCCTGGTGGATTCAACGCGCCTAGTCTTAGTCGGGGACTGGAATTCCGTCCTGAACCCTAATCTAGATAGAGGGCGGGCGATTGAAGTTGGTTGATCTGATCGACAAATTGTCTCGTCGATAGATACTGGGTCAATCACCCTGGAAGGAAGATATGGACATGGGCTCTTAAGTAGCCATCTACACAGGTATCTAGCTACTTGGATAGAATGTCAGTGAGAGCAGCCGACATAGATCTTTTAGGTTGTCCCACGTTCCACTGGTTAGGCTACTCGGAGCACAGATTCGTCTGTGTCCGGGTGGCGTTAGACACTAGGATTTGAGTGGCTGGCTAGTGGAAATAAAATCTGTCCTTACTGAACAGGCAGAACTTTCAGGAGCAGTTAATGCCGCGCAGAGAAAACTCCTGAGGGTGGTTATCGGAAATAGGTGGTGCAAGAAGCTTAAGGATATGATTAGGTTCTTCAACACCGAATTTAGTCAACGACTCGCACTAGATAAGACTAACAGGTTAAAGGCTCTTAAAGATAGTTTGCTCCCGGTGGGGGCTGATGGGGATCCTCTAGTGATATCCTTAGTTAGGGAAGCCCCGGAGCGTTTGGTTAGCAAACGCTACATGGGTCAGGTAATTGAGCATAAGCTAAAAAAAGATGTCTTCCGAAACTGCGAGCATGGGCTCATAAGTGCACAAGGACGAGATCCGTCGAGGTGGAGATCGCTGCATTCGAGAGGTCCGAACCACGGAGAGGCGTACTCTGAGGTCGACCGACTAAATGTGCGAGGCGTTTCGGCGGTATTTCGAGAGCCTGTTTAACAAGGAGCCTGGTCTCCATGACGAGGAGTTTCACAGCTATTTGGCCGACTTCCCTCGGTTTTCACCGACTGAAGTGGCTAGCTGCGACGGAGAGATTACGAAGTGCGAGGTGTACGTGGCTTTGAAGAAGGTCAACAGTGGCAAGTCTTCAGGTCTAGATGGTTTGCCCTATGAATTGTACTTGAGGCTGTCGCACATCTTTGTACTGATTTTGACTGCCGTGTTCAACAACTGGTTTCGGCATGGGTCCGCCCCAAACAGATCTCCAGGGGTGTTTGTCACGCTGTTGAGAAAGGGCAAGGACTTTGGGTGGGATTTAGACGACTACAGGCCCATAACTCTAAAGTTATGACCAAGATCCCGACGGAGCGTTTGCAGTCAGTTGCCAAGATTCTGTTGGGACCCGAGCAAACTTGTGCTGTGAAGGGCTGAACATTTCAGAGCAACCTGCATCTGATCCGCACGATCCTAGATACTGTAAAAGACGACGAAGAGGCCGCGCTGACCAATTTGGATCAGTCCAAGTCATTTGATAGGGTTGACCATCGCTATTTGGCTGCTGTCCTGCACCGCCGGATTCACATCCGACTTTGCCGCTAGATTAGCCTCCTGTATCACTCGCTCACGGCAGTGGTACAGCTTTTGCGTTGTCTTGATCGGTCTGCCAGGGTGTCCACTGTCGCCAGAAATTTACGTTTTGGCGTTGAAGCCTCTTCTTTACCGGCTGAGGAATAGGGCGCGCAGTCCGGCCCTACGTGGAATCGCTGTCTCCGGTAGGGCTCGAGCCAGTGTTTCCGCGTTCGCCGATGACATATCTACTTCCGTGTCGTGCCACAGCGATATCGAGGTGGTACTGAAGGCGCTTGAACGGCACGAAAAGGTCACGGGTTCCAAGATTAACCGCGACAAGTCTTCCGTCTTGCGCTTAGGTGCTTGGAAGGGAGTTGATCTTCCGGGGCCCATTGGTTGGACGGACGGCCCTGTCCGCATTCTCGGAGTGTGGTTTGGGCCAGACCTCCAGCTGGAGAAAAATTGGTCAGAAGTAGAGGCAAAGTTCGGCGCGGAGGTCTGGACTTGGTGTCGAAGTGGGGGTGTCCTTAAAGGGCGGGACAGAGGCGTGTGCCGTCTACGTCTTTCCTTTTGTCCTTTACCGTTTTTCTTTTTCCTCTCTGTAAGGAGCGTAAGAAGGCGATCGAGCGTTTGCTACCCTCCATCTTTGCACACCGACAGATAAGTCTGTGCCCAACGTCCGTGTTATGGGGGGCTGGGAATGTCGCACTTGGCGACTCACAAGCTCGCCTCGAGGCTGGCTTTCCTACGCCGCGCGTTGATTGGAGACTGTGTTGGCGAGTATTGTGAGAGACGCGTTCCCTGGCCTTACTATCTCACTCTCCATCTCGAGGCGAGAGCGCCGTTGTAAGCCTCAGAATTAATCGAGTTTCCTCCTCGAGTGTTGATTGGCTTTGAGGACCATTCCTCGGTCCAGTGACCTTTCTCTGCTAAGGAAAGTCTTCTATCGTAGATTAGTGGAGACTGTTTCTTTCAGTAAATAGCTTCTATTTCGGAAATTAAAGGAAATTCCAATTGTCTCCCACAATATATTATCCATGTCGTTCTTTCATTAAATCACAAGGTTATTTGTTATTCTACCAACAGTATGTCTACTAATGATATCCAGATCACTTTGAAACATACAAGTTTTAAGTCATTAAATTCTTGTTTCGTGCTACAAGAAAGTTGCTGAAAACTGATTTCAAGTGTTAGTGATTAATATGAAAAAATATCTTGCAAAAAGCCAGGAATTTATTTATTTAAGAAATATTTTAATGTGTTCTCTGACAGGTTTAACGAGTGTGCAACTGTGAAATAGTGATCTCAACACGGGAAAGAAAAATAAAACCATATGAACTTAATACAAAAAAAGAACTTTCAGTGTATTCACTTTTGATAAAGGAGAAGGAGACGTTCACTTGTACGCTATATGTGAGTTTAATAATTTTTTGAAAAAATCTGCTTTTCACATTAAAACAACGTCGGTGGTAAGATTTTTAAAAAATTATGTTTACAGACGAAAACTGAATTCAGAAAGAAAAATTGGATGAAAAGATTAATGCCATACAGAAGTAAAATATGACCCATTTTTAATGTAAACATTTCAAACCTAATAAACAGACATATTGCAAATGATTTTAAAAATGTTCATTTGTTGCTAATTTATACCACTTGGGTAGGGAAACTGATCATTTTGAACACTGAGATGGGGAAAGAAATGTACCTGCTCTAGAGAGAGAGAACGTAAAACAATTCATCTGAAGATATAATAATTCCTTATAATAATATTTATAGTTATTAACTAAACTTTAATTCATATTTCACAAGACTAAATGAAAAGTAACAATATGTTATTACAACGTATTCATATTCCTTTTGAGCAGCATTGTTGAATTATTTGGTTATTCGTCGATTGTTGTCGAGATCTTAGCTGTCAGTGAAGTTGTGAACGAATTTTCGGCGCTCTACGCCCTCGTCTGGTTGATGACGTAGAGCGCCGAAAATTCGTTCACAACTTCACTGACAGCTAAGGGTTCGACAACAATCGACAAATAACCAAAAAGTTTATTACACTTATCTGACAAGTGAGAAAAAGCCAGTCTGATTTACTTAAAAACTCAGTATTCAAAATCTAAGATGTTTGCCTGAACTTTAATTCTGATTTCTGGCACTGGTGAGGAGCTCGTAACTATCTCAGCTATGAGATAGACTCAAGCTGGAATTATGGTAAACTTAATTTTAAAATGGCTGCGGTATTACTAATTTTTGAAGAGATATATTTAAAGAGAGACATAGTGTAGTTGAAGTGTAGGGAGCTGGTTAATGTTTCTTTTGTTCAGCCTTGTATCATACTTAGCCGAATTCACTACAGCTTACAAGTTTTATGCTGAATTATCATCAGAAGGTTTTCATCGTTATCAGAATTTTGTTTGTCGGTTGGAATGTGTGGATTAGTGTAGAAGAGTGGAATAATAAAATATACATTTTGAATGTTAAAATAGAAATTTATTAAAAGGAGGAATAACATAAGTTGTAGAAGTTAATGTTCATTGAGAAAGTTAAGGGATGAAGAGTTCGTAAAAAATGTTCTAGCAGTAATTGTTGAAATAGATAAGGAGAAAGAGAAAGAGAACAAGGTGCAACCTGATCTTATCGCCGGGTCGATTTGAAGTTGCCGTTACATTTTAGATGTGTATCAGCAAAACCACCTCCCTTGATTGACCGCCGTGATTGGTTAGAGACCATCCTTAAATATTGAATCCAGTCACGTGGAGTAGTTCCAGAATGAGTTTTTCTTCAGCTGTAGAAAAACCGTTTCTCTGACGTATTTTGAATTTTGCGATATGATGACCAATCAGGATTCAGAGTTCCGCTACATAGTAATATCATTGGATAGAAAGAATAAGACAAGGATGCGTTTTCTAATCGGATTTATTTAACCTTTACAACAAGACTAAGCTAACAAGAAGATCGAACAAGACTTATTAGCGGCGGACATAATCTTAACAAAATAGTGTATGTAAATGACGCTGAGTTGACGATTTACTCAGAAGGAAAACTGGACGTACTCAGAGATTGGGCAAAAAAGGAAGCGATAAGAAAGGGTTAGACATTAACTAAAAAGATAGAATGCATGTTCGTCAACAAGAGAGCTACGAATTCAGAACATCAGAATTAAACAGAAATGTAACTATCTCGGTAGTATAGTAAAAGACAACGGAATGTGTGAGACAGAAATCCGAAGCAAAAAAGACATTGATAGCGAAAAAGACATTCCAGAAATAAATAAAGTATTAACGCACAGAAAAATTAATTAAACACAAAGAAAAAAGTGCTAAACGGCTATGACTTATTGATCCTTCTGTATCCCCGTGAATGCTTACAGATGAAGAAGAGACTTGAAGCGACAGAAATGTGGCTCTCCAGACGGCCACTGAAAATACCATGGACAGAACATACAAGCAACGAGGAAACTTAAAGGGGAAAAAAAAAGATACTTGTGTTTAGAACCAGAAAGAGACAGTTTAACTTTCTGGGATACATTCTGAAAAAAGAGTCTAGGAAAACTTAACATTCACAGGACATAATGATGTAAGAATGAACAAATGGAAACATTGAGTAACCTATTTAATGGGTGTAGGTGAATGGCGACTAGAGTGGAGACAAAGACGGGTTGTATGAAGCAACAAGAGACATGAAGTTGTGAAGAGCTATAATTCCACACGTCCTGAAGAGGTACGTCATATAAAAGAATACAGCTGATCGATTATCACTTTTGCTTTCTACCTTTTCTTGATATCTACTGCTACGAGGAGAGAAAAGCAAAATGAATAACGTTAAAATGTTATTACCAATCACGCTAATTGAGCCACATCACATTATACACTTTTTTCACTCTTACAAATAGTGAACTTCAGAATATTAAATTGCAGTTGATTCTACTTAATAAGATGTTTTATCAATTAGTATGAGAATACTGCCCTTGGCTTAGTTATAGGTGTGGCGATTTTTGAAACGCACTCTCTCTTTTGAGGCCGTTTACCAAAGCAAGTATACACATTTTGCGCCTCGCAAGAAACAAAAATATATTCGCTTCAAGTACCGTACCAATTAAGAAACTGCAACTAATTATTTTGTATAATAAAACACGTGAATAATATTTATGTAAATATGTTATATTAATGAATTATTTTAGCTGTTGTATTGCATTGTTTATTAACTTTTACTTATTATAAGTTACTTGACTGTATTTTGTATTTATTTATTAATTATTTGCTACTGATTATTATTATTATTATAAATTATTTTTAGTTGTCGTTATACGTGCATTAGTACGGTTTTATTTATTTTTAATTATCTTTTTATTTATTTTGTTTTTGTTTGTTATTTTTGTTTTTTCTTCCCTGTCTATCTGCAGTTTTCTTGTTACAGTACCTTTTAAGTTGTAAGCATAAAAAGTATATTTGACGTATCTTAAATGTGTATATGTTATGTAAGCGTAGTGATAAAAAAGCGATATTTCCCTTTGATCGAGATGAAGTCACGTTGGTTACGTGACTACCGCTGAGTAACGTCATTGCATAATGACGAAAATGGGTAGTCCGCCACTCAGCTGCCAGGAATCAAACTGAGCAGTTGCTTTTTTAGCGGTCCGGCTGGGGCTAAGCATGCATCCTATAGCTGCTTAAAAACCCTTGGTGCTGTTTTCCAATGGAGATATATCTTCACCACATAGAGAAACTATCTCAGGTGAGCAGGCCCCAGTTTGGGGAAATCCCGTGACTGCCGTTTCCTTGTTTGATGGTAATATGTACTCGCCAGTGTGTCCTAGCGGCAAAATATGACCTACTCGAATATGGCTTCTCCAGAAACGCAGAATAATTTTCAGCAGTTCCAATTCCTTTTGGGAATTATTATACGTAAGGCCCTATCTTTTCGTTGATTTTTGACATTGCTTGTTGCATAGACATTTTTTTTATCGTTTTACTCCCAAGCAAGGCAGTACTGCCACTGGTGCGCAGGGGGTTACATAAGAGAAGAGCGAAAAGTTACATGTGGAGGGTGAATAGAAAGAGGGACAGAGAAGAACGGGCGTACTGGTGTGAAGAGGGCTACGTGAGAGTAGAGTAAAAAGGGGGAAGAACAAGATACAGGGGGTGTCGAGGAAAGGATAAGAAAGGATGGGAGTCAAAAAGATAAGAGATGGCATTTGACGTTGCATTTAAACTTTTGGAGATTCTAGCTATCAGGGAAACAAGTATACGAAAGGGAGTTCCACAGACGAGAAGTGCGAGAAAAGAAACTATTATAGTAGAAGAGACGGTTGCATTTTACTATTTTGAGTTCGGCTGCGAGATTGAGGCCGAGGAGGCGCAGTGTTTTGCTTTCCGGGAGACTAGCTTGATCCATGCTGATGGGGGGAGGGTAGGAGAGATTGAAAAAAATTACTACTTGCGGGAGAGACCGAGTGATTGCAAAGTTCATGGTATGGATGCCAGCAGTATCAGTGACAAAGTTTTCCAGCCACTTGGCATGGTAGGTGTTAAAGTCACCGAACACAAATATATTAGCGAATGGGTGGGATGAAAGCATCAATGCCAGCTTTCACCCAGGAGGAGACCACAGAAGCGAAGTCTTCAACAGGAAGGCTAAACACTTTTTCCCAAGGAAAGTCACACAGAAAATCATGAAATGAATCCCAGTCTACTCTTTGTTTGCAGTAAGAAATTTTGTTGTTAGGAGGTTTCTGCAGGGAGTAGGAGTGGAGAAAGATATTAATGAAAACCATAGCATGATCAGATTTTCCAAGAAGGCAAAGCTGCATGGCTTTGCAGGAGTTAGGAATAAAAATGAAGCAGAGATCTAGCCAAGAAGCATGTCTTATAGGGATACAGGAGAAAATGTGTGAGGAAATCCAGCACTTACATGAGAAACTGAGTAATTGCAAAGTTAATGGTATGGATGTCAGCAGGATCAGTGATGGAGTTTTTCAGCTACTTGGCATGGTGGGCATTAAAATCCCCAAACACAAATATGAAAGGAATAAAAATGAAGCAGAGATCTAGCCAAGAAGCATGTCTTATAGGGATACAGGAGAAAATGTGTGAGGAAATCCAGCACTTACATGAGAGACTGAGTAATTGCAAAGTTAATGGTTTGGATGTCAGCAGGATCAGTGATGGAGTTTTTCAGCCACTTGGCATGGTGGGCATTAAAGTCACTGAATACAAATTTGCTAACGGGTGGGAAGAAATGGCATTATTTCTATTGTGGGAGATACTGTCTAGCAAGGAACAGTCAGGAGAAGAAGGGTGCGGTAGAGAAAGAAAAGATAGCTATCTGATTTTAGAAGTGGAAAACAGAGATACATGTATGAATGGTCAGAAGATTCAAGAGAAATCACCCTAGCGAGCGAGAGAGAGAGAGAGAGAGAGAGAGAGAGAGAGAGAGAGAGAGAGATGTTTGCTTATATACCCCCCACCCCACCTCAGACCATGCATATGGACAATGGAGTCCTTCCTTAAGAGAAGAAGGTAACCTGGAATCGAGAAATCAGAGGAAGAGATTGAGAGGTTTCGCAAAGTGCTATGATGACCAGGTGACTTTTCATGGAGGAAAGATTCCACGCTGCAAAATTTGATATGCATACCACGGATGTTTATGAAGGAAATATTGAGTGGCTTAGGTGATTTTTGTTTGGCTGGGTTAGCTTTGTTTCTTGGAATGTGAATGTTCACTTTTGGCTTGTTTTGGTGAGGCCTCAAGTAAAGGTGGAAGACAGTCACTGACTGCGATATGTGCAGGGAGGGAGCTGGCGCAAACTGCATGGCCGTGGGGTTGCCCACCGAAAGCGCTTGCAGGCAAATCTTTCATGCGCGTCATGGCACTGCAAGAACCCCGACATTATGCAACTGCTGATCAGAGCAGCCGCTCTCAATGCTACGCAAGAGTTAGGGCTCCTAATTTCCAGTCGGAAGCAGCAACCAGAAAACTGCTGACTCGGCACCCTCATTATAAAGAAACGTTGCCACCGATCGCACACATCCCAAAAAAATTGTGTGTGCACTAATATTAAGGCCTGAGGAGAGGAAAAGAACCAGGAACAACTTCCTAAACAGGGAATAAGAGATGAGTTTCTGCTCCTGTTCAAAAGAAGGAGAGGAGTATGAATCGGCGATAGTAGGGTCTATACCTCTAATTTAAAAAAATTAAAAGTTTGGAAAACTAAATTTACTAAGTTTTAACTTTCATTGCATTCACTTACGCGCAAATACCCTTGGGAAAGGTATTAATCCGTCTCTTCCTTCCAGTTATGGGTCAAATAACGGGACAGATTGGGTTCTATAGACTTCGCTGGCAACCAATCTACCGCAGAAAGCAATGGTAACCTACTGCGGGATAATCTTCTGCCCAGTCAGTTATGTCTCTTTCGAGACATGATCGCCCAAGCGTGTTTCACGTATGACACGTAACTGACTGACGGTCAGAAGTTCAGTAGAGAATTTAGGTTAGAAACAATCTCGAAAAAAATATATCTGAAAGGAAAATATTAAATTAAACGAAAGAAAAACAAAAAAAAAATTAAAATAGAAAAATAACTCCAAAAACAAACACATCGGCGAAAATTAAAGCGGTGTCAAGTAACTAAAACAGACAATATCGGAAGCAATGATAAGTTCGCGTTGCCAGTAAAAAAATTGAGATACTTTAATACGAAAAACTATTTCTAATTTTCAGGAAAATGTCCAAAGAAAACATTAAAATATTTACCTTTTTTTTTCTTTGGCAACTTCGTTCGGCTTACTAATCTTACTAAATAGAGAGCATTATATTCATATATACTGTATATGAATAGAGAGCGCTATATATATATATATATATATATATATATATATATAGAGAGAGAGAGAGAGAGAGAGAGAGAAAGATAAAGATAAAGAGAGAGACAGTAACAACTTAGTTGATACAAGAACATGGGTTTGGGAGGTAATGCTTTGGTAAATGTAGAATGAAGCAGGACGAAAAAGAAGATGATTGTAAAATTAAATGAAAGATTAGTCCATTTAAGCTAAAAGTCAAGAGTTCGTTCACTTGTTCGGCAGAGAATTTAGTCTAGAAACAATCCTGAAAAAATACTGTGTGGGGCATGTGTAAATATGTATATATAATTTTGTGTATGACTTAGTGGTATAAAACTCTGTCTGAAAACAAAGCTTGTTTCTCATCCCTTTTCTTTTGCCTATTTTGTTCCGTCTGTGAAATTAGGTGTCACTATATCATGGATATGATAATGCCCATAATGGGAAAGATGTAAATGGGAGAATATTCCTTTCTTCCATAGCTCACACCTTATCTGGTCTTCTCAGTTATATATTATTATTAACCTCTATTGATTGATGACTTACTCAGTATATTGTATTATTAACCTCCATTAGCTGGTCGCCTTGACGTGAGAATTCCATTACAAGCACGAAGTCACAAATCAACGGGAGGTTGGACGTACAATTACAGATCATGCCAAATAATGCACTCTCTGTAACTTATGTCCACTCAGCATAATTGCTGTATAAACCACAAGTTGTGTGGAAGTTAAAGAAAAACAAATGCACCTGAGCAGGCGTCTACCACGTCCAGAGATTAACTAGCTAGCATAGCAGATTCCATAGTCTTTCAAGTCTAACGAATGCTTATGATATGTATGTAATGTAGGCTTAAGTGGATATATTATAGCCAGTATGCTCTTAAAAAGATGAATAGTAAACGAATCTCATGTTTTCTGCACAAGACAATAGATTTTAGCAACTTCGTTTGAGTGAATCGATACGCGTACGTAGATTTGTTTCCTTTCTAGAGCTTCAGTGAAATATCCAAGGATAACTTGAAGAAGAGAGCTGAAGTTCATTGTTGTAGCTGGTGTGAAAAAAGAAGAGATTAATTTCGTGTCTCGGCACCCGCCGTGGAAAGATAAAATATTGAAATTTGGTTCGTTTCCGCTTATACATCATTTTATGACATTAATTTAAATTTAGCAGTCAATATTGGTTTAGCGACTAAAACAAAGAAATAAGCTAGACTGACCGCTAATAAATGATGATCAACAAGTAAAATCTAATTTGTCAAGTTGAACACAAATATTGCATAACATTAAGCAAGAGGAGTTGGTCAGCGCAGGTGATTATATAGCGACCGGAGTTGATTAATGTATTATGCTGCTTCTTGGCCAGGCACAGGACAGTCTTAAAAGCATTATGTAGATACTTCCACTCATTTTCGATACCTAAATTTAAACTGAATTTTTAAAAATGAAAAATGTTTCTTGAAGCTTTAATTTTAGCTTTAACTGAAAGCAATGAGATTTACTAATTCCAGTAAGCAAAATACTTTGGTATATTTCAAATTATATTTATTGGAATCTAAAAAAATTTTGATTAAAAAAAATTTAATTTTTCTGCCATTTTTCATCGATCGACACATTTTGTACACCGAAGCCAATTCTCGGTTTTAAAAAAATATTGCAAAATAAAATATACGTCGCTGAAACACTATTTTATTCAAATTAGCATATTTAAACTTAGCTTAATCTGATTTGAATCAAGTATTACTTGCTTACTGCCTAAAATGTACTATAAAAGTGTTTCTTAATTACGGTAGCCTTGTTATCAGGCGGCTATCATCGTGTTATTAGAGGTGATAATTGACATGACAGACAGAAGCTGTCAAAAATGCTAAGTTTGGAAGACGAATTTGACATAATTTAATGTTAGCTTAATCTTACGCTTCATTTTTTATTTTTTAACTACATAGTAAAAATAAAAATTTAACACAATATTTTCAGCAATTATCCAATACTTTATAGAATCTTAGTTAATTTTATAGCCCTACGTTTATGAAAAATAAAAATTAAAATGATATAAAAAAATTTCTTTTAAAATAATCTTACAATTTAATAACAGAATGAAATTCTAACGACAGAGATAACTCAATAATATATGAAATATTATGGCATTCATTAATTTTTATTTTTGATATCTATTTTTCATATTCCTTACTAAGTACCGCCACAAATTGTGAATTTCACAATTTCATTTTTTATTAACAAAATTAGGAAACTAGGAATTAAAATATAAAACTTCCTTTTTAAATTTTGAAAGAATGATTTGCAATGTTGAAAGGTAGGGCATAGGAAACACGGAAGCGAGATGAAAGCATTGTACCCTACCGAAAATGTTTATATTTTGTTTTTCCTGTAAGGAACGTAACCTTTGAAACACGTAACCTTTAAATGATATATATCACGTATGGCCACCCTTAAAAAGAAAATAAGACTCATCATACGCACACAATTAAAATGTTTTAATTATTTCAAAATCGAATGGCTTAATTATTTATATTAAGCTTTTCAATTTTCGATTAGTAAATATAGTCTTCATGCATTAACTAAACAACCTAGCGTTAACGATGAAGAAAGAAATTTTAAAAGATTTGTGAAACTTCATAAATTATTATAATATAAAATAAAAATGAAAACAATTCTTGTAAAAATTCATTATTCATTGAAAAACCTTTTCTTTTCAGACTATGATATTCTTAATATATACTGTTTATAAAATCAATTAAAAGTTTATCTAAATAGAAATGGCATAGTTTTATTGCAATTTTGTTTTCACAATTCGGAGCAGATTTCCTAAAAATGGGTTACTTAAAAAAAAACAAAAAAACAATTGATTAGCATTTCTCAATGACTCCTGAATTTAATTAATATTAGGTATATGCAGAAACTCTCGCGAATTTCTAGACATTTCAGGAAATAAATTGGTTGGGGGTGGGGTAATATATGTAAAAAATATTTTTACCAAGGTTATTTTTTTTTTAATCATTTCACTTCAAGCAAGGCGATACCACCACTGATGTGCAGGGGGCTACATAAGAGAGTTAAAGTTTTAGGCAGGAGAAGAGTGAAGACAAAGACGAACCAGCTACAGGGGGTGAAAGGGAAAGAGCAAAGAGGTGAAAACAAGAGTGAAGACAATTGCGAAGGCGGAGAGAAAAAAAAAGATACACGGGGTGATGTAGAAATGGCTGGAGTTAAGTGGATAAGAGATGGGAATTGACTTTGCATTTAAATTCCTGGAGGTTGTAGTCGTCAGGAAAGCAAGTATATAGAAGGGAGTTCCACAGGTGGAAAGCGCGAGAAAAAGAAGCTGCTGGAGTAGAATTGTCTCCTGCATTTGTTTGATCTAACTGTAAAAGGGTGAGACCTTGTTGCCAATCTGGTTGCCCGAGTAAATTCTTGTGGAGGGGGCACTAGTGACCTAAGTTCGTCAGAGCAGAAGCCATGAAAATATTTATAGAAGAGACAGAGGGAAGCCACGCCCCGCCGATGAGAAAGTTGTTGGAGTCGTATTGCCAGGTCGGGAGCAATCACATTACAGATTCTCCTTTGGAGCCTGTCAAGAACACTGAGACAAATAGCAGGGGCGCCTGACCAGATATGACAACAGTATTTCATGCACGGTCGGATGGTTGATTTGTATGTGTGCAAAATGGATTCAGGTCGGAAAAACTTCCTGGACTGATAAAGTGACCCAACCTTCCTAGCAGTGGATTTAGCTATTGATTCAATGTAGTGATTCCACTTGAGGTCGAAAGATAGGGTAAGGCCGAAGAGGCGCAGTTTATTACTTTCCGGAAGACTTGCTTGGTCCATGCTTATGGGTGGCAGGAGAGATTGCCTGTGATTGTTGACAGGCGTTTCGTTTCTTAAAAATAATTATTTCAAAAAAGTTTCGTTTCTTATAAATAATTATTTCAAAAATGATTTCAGTCATTTATGAGTAAGTTCTGAAATTTTCATCAAAATCTGATCATTATTTAATTTTTGCAAGAATTTCCAAATTAATGTGTTTTTTCCCCGGCAAAAAAGTGACTTGCTTAAGTTAATATTATTACGTTTATTAAAATATTGCGTTACTCACGGACAAGATTTTCTACCGAAATTTCGAACGTGTCAGAAAGAATTAAAATTTGTTAAAAAAAAATGATTAAAAATACTTTGATCTATCCCCTTAATAATAACATAAACATTTTGCTGGTTAAACTTTGTTTTTAGAGGCCTTTTTCTTCATACTATGCTGTTTTTTCAGCGATTTAGTCGGGGTACCTAGCATTATGGGACCCTGGACAAACTGAGATGGAACCCGCACGACAACCACTGACGGGAATAAAAAGTAAATGATCGATAACTAATTAGATACCGACACTAATTCGCTGAAAAAAGGCCCCCAAATGAATAAAGACAAAGTATTTTTTTCCGTCAACTCAAAATGTTTATGTTATTATTGAGAGGAAAGATTAAAGAAATTTTAAAATTATTTTTGAAAGTTTTTTAATTCTTTCAAACACGTTCGAAATTTTGGTAAAAAAATCTTGTCTTTCTTTTTTTTTTTTTTTTTTTCATCAGCGAGTGAGGAATTTTTTACCAGAGTTAACTATGGATAATGATTACGTAACTCATTTTTTTTTACATGCAAACACATTAATTTGGAAATTCTTGAAAAATCAAATAATTCTCAGATTTTAATGAAACTTTCAGGACTGATTCACAAATGAATTAAATAAGTTTTGAAAGTATTATTTCTATAAAATCTTGTAAAAATTTTTTACTTGTCCCCTCCACCTTCACGCAATTGCATAAAATTTCAAAAAATTAAATTCTGTTTCGAAAATTTGTCTTAGTTAAAACACAGGACTCCCTGGGGTAAGTAAATCATCTACTTTTTATTTATTTATTTATTTATTTATTTATTTATTCAGAGTTAGCTCTTTTACCGAAACTCTGCTTCGAATAAAATAATGCAATAAAAAAAACTATAACAATAACATTATTAGATAAGCTTTTAATTGCTTTTAAAAATACAGGTTCCGCCATAAGCAAATAATTTTTTATTTACAATTTTATTTTTCTTACTTATGGCGGACCATAAGGACATTAATTTGCAAGAGAAAAAAATCGATCAATACTCAATAGTGAATTTTTACAAGAATTGTTTGACATTTCATTTTCAAAACATATATTTATTTTATTGGCAGTGGTGTTAGAACATTAAAAACATATTATTATTATTATTATTATTGTTGTTGTTGTTGTTGTCGTCGTCGTCGTCGTCGTCGTCGTTGTTGTTGTTGTTGTTGATGTTGTTAGTAGTAGTAGTGGTGGTGGTGGTGGTGGTGGTGTAATTTCCGTGCTACATTCTGTTAAAAAACCTAAGAGAGTGTATTTTTTTTGTAGTTATTTTTTTTATATTTCAATATTAATCAATTATTTAAAAATAAAATACAGAGATAAATATAAAATAATTAAATATTTTGGAACAAGGAAATCTTTAAAATGGGCGATAGAAAATTTGTTGTTCACAATTATTTAAGTTAAGTATAGAAAAGCCAGCATAAAAATTGATTAAAAGCAGACGACACCAACTTCAAAAAGCAAAATACAACAGATGTGCGATTTTCATTTCCTATGAAAACATTCATTCACTCACACACACACACACACACACACACACACACACACACACACACACACACACACACATTAATAATTCCACGAGCAATTAAGTGCATGATTGCTCGTGGAAATTATTAATTTTGGATTTTTAACAGCCTTGGACACTCAAATATTCCCAAATATATCTTTGTTATGTTTTAAACTGCGAAAATATATTAATTACCTTTGTGTTTGCTGTTTATTTTGAACAGGATTCAATTTATGCTGGCTTATTTTCAAACCACAAAGTTTTTTTATCAGGACTATCTTATTGAGACTATGTATTTGAGTCTTCAGACTAAGATTTAGAAAAGAGCTAACGATTCAGCAATCACTTCAAATTGATCCACTAAAAAGCAATGAATACACAAAGAAATGTTACATCGGCATAGGTTCTCTTCAGGATCAAGGAGAAAAACATAAAAAGTAAAC
Organism: Ascarosepion bandense; assembly: GCA_037127315.1. Lineage (NCBI taxonomy): Eukaryota > Metazoa > Mollusca > Cephalopoda > Sepiida > Sepiidae > Ascarosepion > Ascarosepion bandense. Next base: position 13,806,766 of record JBBBDQ010000851.1, read on the forward strand.
AAAAACGTAAGCGACCAGAAAGGTGAGGACATTCGGCCAACTCGTATGTTTGCTAAGGCACGAGTAACTTCGATTCACTACCAAAAAACTATGCAATGACACAAGAAGCAAGACTTATCAAATTTCAAAAGAAATGTGCCTTATGTTCTGGAAGTTATCATGCCAGGAAAATATGCTAAAAGGGATTTTTCATCACTTAGAATGCCTATTCGACCAACCAAATGACTTTTCATTTGAATTTAAAATTTCCTGTCAAACTCATTTTTTTGCTGCCACAACAAATCTTGAGGAAAATCATTAAAAACTATTTTAGACTGAATTTTTATGTTGGTCATTCAAAATCAAAAGTTAGAAACCCTGATGGTCTGTTCAATCTGGAACCAGAAGGAAAAACTTTGTTTAAAGCTTTAAACTGAACAAGTAAGTGAAAAATGTTATATTTTTTAAGCAATAAACGCCCCCCCCCCCAAAAAAAAATAAACTAGTCTCAAATGTGTACAAAAATTTATATCTTTATTCCATATTGTTACAATGTTACCCCTGCAATTTCGATATTTCGTTCAAATATTACCAGGTTGTGGCGCAGTGGATATCGGCTCGGAAGGAGAAATCGGAGAGCCGAGTTCGAATTCCAGTTGATATTCCTTGCATTCACTTACGGGCAAATATACCCTTGGGAAAGGTATTAATCCGTCTATTCCTTCCAGTTATGGGTTAAATAACAGGACAGATTGGGTTCTATAGCTCTTGGTCGGCAACCAGTCTACCGCAGAAAGCAATGGCAACCTACTGCGGGATAATCTTCTGCCCAGTCAGTCATGTCTCTTTCGAGACATGATCGCCCAAGCGTGTATCACGTATTACTGACTGACTGATCACCAGTTGACTTTTTTATTTTTTTTCGTATTCACAGAAAAGAAGAAACTTAGTCTCTGTTTTAAGAACCATCATGGAATTTCTAATAAATAAATAACGAGATACGCATTTCAAATAATTTATTTACTTTGACATTACATTTTGGATCTGTTTGAAATATAATAGCATAAAACTTAAAAGCTAATGCCACTTAAAATGAATGTTTTTTTGTTTTTTTTTCGAAATGAAAGCGAATAAAACGCTATTAATTTTTTACAATAACTTCGATTTAAATTAAATTTTTAGTAGTTATTAATCAGCGATAGAATTGTATATTGAATGAGGGTATTTTATTAGAAAACACCAGAAATTACCTCGGGGCATATTTCGATATATCGTGTGTACTTTTTTATTTGAGGGCTGTTCGCAAAATCCATTTTTTAGTTTTTTACAGTTAGAAAAAAATCCTGAAATAGAATATACGTCTTGAATGTTACCAAAAATAATTCATTAAAGCTCAAAGAGTAGTTGATGCTGTCATAATTTAATAAAACACACTATTTTCTTTCAGATTGGATAGAAAAATATACACGAAATAAAAAATATTTTAAAAAATACTTGTAATTTTTCAGTACAATCTTTTAAATTCATCCCGTTACTGTTTGTAAGAAGAGTCTTTTTTTCTCAATTATTAAATAAAGACACGTTTGAAGAATTGAAAAATATAAAGTTTAATGTCATTTTTTAGTGTGAACTATGAACCTTTTTAAAAAAAAGAATGTTTTTCTTTCTGTTTTCGTTTTAGCAACTGTTAGAATATTTTTTGCATAGATGTTATTGTCCAATCCAATTTGTCTAAATTGTTGCTTTTGACTACACTACTTTCGGGAGAAAATGATAATTCAGTTACTCATAAATTCAGAATAATTTAAACAAAAAAATAAATAAAATTTTTACAACTGTTAAATTATTTTTATATGGATATTCAAAAAGAAATTAATAATTCTGTGACTGCAATAAATTACACAGTATCAGTTTAATGCTTTATAAACAAATCCCTTCTTTCTTCTTTGTTAAAGTCTTAAAATCGGAATAATTACAAAAAAAGATTTTATTGGGTGCAATTATTTTATGACATAAAAAGAGATAAGAAAATATTTTAGCACATTTACTGCCATACTACATGTTTCTACCTCTCTTTTTGTAGCATGAAATTTAGAATAAAAGTAGGTACTTCCACCAATGCACAGAAAAATAGCATAGACGAGGTTTTGGAGAGGATGGAAACGAAAAGGAAACTAATAATTGACATCAGGAAAAGACAGCTGAAATTCTTGGGACATGTAATGAGGAAGGAGGGCTTGGAGAATCTGATACTCACAGGTCAGATAAAGGGAGATAGACAAGGGGAAAATGCAAATCATACTGGATTGGCTTGAACAAATGGATGGCAGAGCGGGGTTTGGGATGAGTAACAGGAGAAAGCTTGTTAAGAAGAGCTACTAAGGATAGGGAGATGTGGAAGGCCATGATTGCCTAAGTCATAAAGGGACACGACACATGGAAGAAGAAAAGGCCCCAGACTTAATAAAAATAAAGTTTTTCTGTCGAAATGTTTATGTTATTATTAAGAGGAAGGATCAAAGTATTTTTTAATTATTTAAAAAAAAATTAATCTTTTTTAACACCTTCGAAATTTTGGCAAAATATCTTGTTTTTGTTTTTCGTCAGCGGGTAACCAAATTGTTACCAGAGTTTACAATGGATAATATTACATAACTCATTTTCTTTTTCCGGTGAAAACACATTAATTTGAAAATTTTTGCAAAGATTAAATAATCGTCGAATTTTAATGAAACTCTCAAGACTTATTCACAAATTAATGAAATCAATTTTTAATTATTATTTTTAGAAAATCTTCGTAAAATATTTTTTCACATCTGTTATCGTAAACTCATGAAATTTTGAGAAATTAAATTTTGTTTCGAAATTTTGTTTTATTAGTTAATTGCAGGACTCCTTGGGCAATGTAAATCATCTATTTTTTTTTTTTCAAACGAATGGCCGTTTATCCGAAAATCTGCTTGAAATAGTAAAATAGAAAATGTAATAAAACTATGACATTATTTAATTAGTTTTTAATTGCTTTTCAATACAGGCACGCACACACACAAGAATTGTTTTCATTTTTTCTTTTTTAATTATAATAATTTATAAAACTTCAATTTTTAAAAAAAAATTCTACAAAGCCTTGTTGCGGTTAGATTGCTAAGTTATTAAGTGAAGACTATATCAACTAATTGAAAATTGAAAAGTTTAATACAAATCATTGAGCCGATAGATTTTTTAAATATTTTTTTCATTTTTTATTTTTGTGTATAGGAAGATTTTTTAGTATGGTATTTTTATGTTATATTAAAAGGTCACGTGTTTTACAGTTTCTTTCTCTTACATGAAAAATTGGACAATTAAGTTAATTCTGATCAACCATACTTAGCTGTCATTTGATATTTGGTTCTCATCCATCATTCGCACCTTGCTGAATTTGCACCTCGGTAATTAAGAAATACTTTTATTCTAAATGTCATGCTATAAAGAAGTAATGCTTGTATGAATCAGATTAATTTAGCTTCAAATTTGCTAATTTTCTAAAAACTTTTGTTTAAAAATGTGTTGAACGCTCAAAAATGATCAAAAATTGAAAGATTTTTGAAATTGAAAAAATTTAGATTCCGATCAGTATAATTTCTGTTTGAAATACACCAGAATATTTTGCTTGCTGGAAATAGTAAGTTTAACTATTAGCTCTCAATTAAAGCTAAAATAAAAGATTCAAGCAAACCTTTTTATTTTTAAAAATTCAGCTTAAAAGTTAGGTATCGAAAATGAGTGGAGGTATCGAAATAAAAGTATTTCTAAATAAAAGTATTTGCGAACTGAATAAGGTGCAAACTGATTGATGTAAGCCAGATGTCAGATGACAGCTAAGTATTTTTGACCAGAATTGGCATAATTGTCCAATTTTTTCCTGTAAGTGGAAGAAACTGAAATATATGACCTTTTAATATAACATAGAATATGTCATACTTTTAAAAAAATTTCACACACACACACACACACACACACACACACACACACACACACACACACACACAATATTTTAAAAATCTATTGGCTCGATGTATTAAACTCGTAGTAAACTTTTCAATTTTCGATTTGTAATTATAGTCTTCACTTAATAACTAAAAAACTTAAACAGAATAAGGCTTTGTAGAATTTAAATATTTTGAAATTTTATAAATTATTGTAATTAAAAATAAAAAAAATAAAAACAATTCTTGTAAAAATTGATTAATCATCGATTTTTTTCCTTCAGACTATAATGTCCTTAATATATTTATTGAAAAGCAATTAAAAGCTTATCTAATTAAATAGTATCATAGTTTTATTGCATTTTCTATTTTACTGTTCGGAGCAGATTTTTAGAAAAACGGCTAATTGTTTGAAAAAATAATAGATGATTTACATTCCCCAAGGAGTCCTGTATTTAATTAATAAAAAAAAAATTCGATACAAAATTTAATTTCTTAAAATTTCATGAATTTACGTGGAGAGAGGCGTAACAGATGTGAAAAAATATTTTTACGAAGATTTTCTAAAAATAATAATTTCAAAAATAATTTTTTATTTTACTATTCGGAGTAGATTTTCGGTAAAAGGAGCTGAATGATTGAAAACATAATACATGATTTACACTCTCCAATGAGACTTAATGAAATTTTAATTCAATGTTTTCTCTTAATAATAACATGAGCATTTTAGCGGATAAACCTCTTTTTTATTAAGTTTGGGGCCCCTTTTCTTCTTACAGTGCTGTTTTTTTTTTAGCAAATCAGTGGCGGTACCTACATTTTAGAGATGGCTTTCTTACATTTCTTGAACCTTTTGATTCTTTCAAATGTAATGGGCTTGGTTATGTCTGACACAAGGCCATTTCGCAAGCATGGCCGACGCTTCCTACTCAATGAACCACTATGCTTTTTATTTCTCCTCTCCTACAGGGAACCAATTTTTGTCTTAATATTATTGCGAAGAGTCAAAAGTATTTGTTAAGTAAAGGAGGAGAAGATAGGCCATCAAATCTCTTGTCATATCTTTTACAAGTATTTAATGGCGTAAACGAAAAAATACAATACTCTTACTCTGATAAGAAATTTAAATAGGTTAGAGTACGAAGCAGAGTCAGGCCAGATACAGGACAAGAACAGTGCGGTTTCGTCGTGGACACTGGAACAAGGAACGCGATATTTATGCTTATGATGCTATCAGAAAGGGCAATACAAATGAGAAAGGAAATCTACCCTTGTTTTCTATACTATGCAAAGGCGTTCGACAAAGTACGCTACAAAGAATTGATAGAAATGCTCAGTAAACTGGATATATTTGGAAAATAATTAAAATAATCAAGAACATTTACTAGCAGCAAACCGCCTGCATACAGACAGGAAACAAATTCAGCAGATATACAAAGACAAGGATGTGTTTTTTCAATAGGCGTATTCAACTTGTACAGCGAGAATATTCTAAGGACCCTAAAAGTTATGCCAAGATTCGTCATCGACGGCCACAATCTGAACAACATAAGATACGTAGATAATACAGTGCTGATAGCAGACATGGAAAGGAAACTACAAAACCTCTTAAAGGAGGTAGCCAAAGAAAGTCGAAAGAAAGAACTACAAATAAACTACGGGAAAACCGAATGCAGCAAACAGAGGAACCCAAAATACCAACTAAAATGAAGCAGGTACAAATATTTAAATGCCTGGGAAATGTTCTAACAGTAGACGGAAAGTGCAACACTGAGATCCAAAGGCGAATTGGCATGGTAAAGGACGCATTCCAAAAACAGATTAGAGTATTAAGAGACAGGAAAGTTTCGCTAGGGTCAAAGAAAAGACGACTGGTTTGCTATATGATGTATATTCTTTAACATGTCAGTGAATGCTGGACAATCTCAACAAAGATGAAGGAAAACCTTGAAGCAGCTGAAATGAAGGATGCTGTAAGTATCATGGATCGAGCATATGGACAATGATGAGGTTTTGGAAAAGATGAAAACGAAAAGGAAATTAATACTGAGCATCAGGAAAAGACAGCTAATGTTCCTGGGACATGTAATTAGGAAGGAGGGCTTGGAGAATCTGATACTCATAAGTTAGTGTCACATACCTGTCTCGACGATAACCATCAAGATGTTTACACGTCGATTCGGGTATATTGCATTTTCACATCTATGGACAGATATAGGTTATCTGCCCCAGATCATGACAAACGGACAGTGATAAATACAAAAATAAAATAAGATTGGCAAACTTCCCAGGTCTGCTTCAATATATCAATACGGGCACTGACCAGCAATCCAAGAATGAACGTTGAGACGAAATGGTTTTTATATAAAATTTTAATAAATAATAAAAGATCAAAATAAAAAAATATTTAAGTATGAATTAGAATGTCCAATGACCTGAACCTCAAAATTATATTCGGATACCCAACGTAGTCGAAATAGCCATTTACAATACACAACAGCAAATATGAATAAATACAGGCGACTACGAATGCAAGAGATTCACACAAGATAAAATAGGGAGAAACATGTTATTTATAAACACGTGGTATGGTGCATGTGGTAACATAATATTCGTGGAAGTGTATGCGTGTTCTAACATGGGTCTAAGAACATAATAACTTATCTTTATATCAGTTCCTTCTCTCTTTCTTTTACTGTCTTTTCTTTTCTTTTCTTTTCTTTCTTCCTCTTCTTTCTTTATACACTTGAAATGTATGTAGTTACGACTGTCTCTGTTTCTTTCAATTGACTATTATATTTTCAGCATACAAATATTCTGTAATGCTTGCATATTTCTTTATTCATTTCTTCAACCAGCGTCGTATTTTCTGTCAAAATATCTTACTTTATATGTTAACTTTTCTGCGTCGCCATCTCTCTTTCTTTTCTTTTCTTTACTTGATAAACCACTCGGCTTCGCTTTCTTTTTCTTCTTTGAATAAACCGGAATCAGCGTACGAATTATATTACAGCCTTTCTTCTTATCTTCGTCGCTATCTTTCTTCCTTGATAAAAGGATTTGGCCTCGCTTTCTTCTTCTTCTTCCTTCAACAAGTAGGAATCAGCATGCTAATGATATTACAGCTTCTTTTATCTTCGTCGCTATATTTCTTTCTTTCTCGATAAATCAATTCGGTCTCACTTTCTTTCTTGTTCTAACGAATAAGAATTTGTAAGTTCGGTCTTTTTCTTATCCGAAGTTGCTTTGAATTGGTTAAATTACGCTATTATTTCAAATGCATTTTCTCTTCATTCATCATTTATCGTGATTTGTTTTTGGCGCCAATTCTAACTTCTGCTGCTTCAGGACTTGCAACTGACTTCCATATCTAGCTTATTTCCTGTCTAGACATTTGTTACTAAGGATATCTGGGTCAACTATCCTTGACCTGCTATTCCAAAGCTGACTCTAGTATCCTACGTGATCATCTCTTTGTTACCACGCATTGACCATTCTCAATATATGTGTGTAAGTGTGTGTGCGGCTATCTATATCCGTAACATTAGATAGAGGGAAAGAGAGTCAGGAGAAAGCAGCGGGTAACAAACTTAAGAGGCCTAAGCAAGTGGATGACAGAGCGGGGTTTAGATGGGGTAACAGAAGAAAGCGTGCTAAGAGCCACCAGGGATATGGAGACGTAGATTGCCTCCGTCCTGAAGGGACATGACACACAGAAGAATAAGAAAGTCACCTTTTTTAAAATTGAAAAGTTCTCATTTGGACCACCTGGGGAAATTTAGTTATGGAAGATTATTTGCAAACCAGATCTGAAATAATAGACATTAACTGAAACGTAGCAGTATTTCATCATAATCAGCTGATATATATCAGTAGTTCTGTATATAACAGTGAAGCAGTAGATAACATAAAAACTAACACATAACAAAGAACTACCAGCTCTATATGCCTCTTAGTGAATTAAATACTGACCTAAAACCCTCAATCTACAAATAAATAATTGGTCTGTTAAACTGAGGTTGAAAAATAAAACAGCCTGCACGGAGAGATAGAAAGCGAGAGAGAGAGAGAATGAGAGAGAGAGAATGAGAGAGAGAGAGAGGTGACAGTCGGACAACTATTTTAGAAATACTTCTGATCAACTCATATGTTACTCTCATATCTTGCTCTCACTGTGTGGAGCTTTTAAGTATATGTATATTTTGCAGACCAAACAACAAAGTAAGGAAGTTTTATATCTCAGGAACCACAGATGCTGAAAACATGAAATTTTGCCTGGTTATAAGTGTTGTTAATTGAGACAAATTGGCAGCAGAATTTTATCTTCACTTTGACGTCTTCCATTTTGGCAGTCTGGACAGTAAAATATAGAGCCTATTCGAAAAAGACGTGACGATCTTGTGTACTATGAATAAGATATGACTAGAGAATGAAGAAAATAAATACATAAAAATACCGTATTATATCAAGCAACCCACTAAGCAACTTGAGGCCTGAAAGTCCTGTTTTGCTAAGCAAAATGATGGCCCACTCTGACAATGGAGGTACTAATTTAAAAAGTGTGTATAACTAATTACATCTTTTTCATTTCTACAAAAAATGTGATTTTTGGTACAAAACCTAAAATTATAGAATTTGAAATCTTTAATTCAAATATTAACGCAAAAATACAAGGCACAGAAAATAGCACTCCATCAAAAAAAGGTTATAAAATACGACAATCGTGTACTGAAATATGCCCAACTCGACCACCAGCAATAACAAACAGAACAATTGAAACGGCTTGATATAACTCAAAATAAACGTTCAAATAAATTAGCATCGTCTACCTATTCGCCCTCTTCTTGTAGATACAGGCTAATGTTGCTGCAATCAGTGCCCCTACAATCATTGCATGCTGTTACGCACATGAAGCCATGTTTCCGGCAACAGCAGATGTTTGTGCTGCAAGGACACTTGGTGAAATATTGCTCTTACAATGCACAAACTTTAGTAGTTCCTCAGGAGCAGGACTTAGATAGGTAAGAACTAAGACTAAAGTACTGCAAGGATGAAGTTGGCAATGACCTTATGTCTTTCAAATCATAGCCTGAAGATAGACAAAAGGCTGACCATTCAGTTGGAGGCAGTCTTTCAGACTGTAACTTCTTCGTAGACGTTGTGACATACTTCTTATACTTGATCTACTTCAGGGATTCCAACGCATCGCCTGGTTTTTCTCCATACTTCTTGACAAAAGTCTGCGATCCCGCAGATGTATCATGGTCGACATTGTCTGCAACCAAAAGTGTAACACGAATGACCGGATTCTTAGGGAGGATATTCTCAAAGATAGAGGAGAGGATAGAATTCTGTTTAAACATCATGACTTCATAATAGAAAAAAGAGTATCCCAGTCTGAAATGTTTCTTTATTAATCATTTCGACTCAAATATGTAGTCAAGTTTTACAGCTAACCCAAGCAGCGAGAGTGATAGCACGGACCGAGGTCATACAGCACGCGCCAAACACTCTCCAACTGAAGTTCATTGACTGCTGAATTGATGATGATTTACAGAAATATCTGCAAAATTGAAGGAAACCACTGACATGCAGCATTTATGTCATGGTTTGTTGATTAGGAGTCCATATTACAAGACATCTCCCTAATCTGTGCTTCAATGATTTTTGCAAACTCATCTTCAATATTCTCTTGTTTTGTTTCGTACCATTTGCCATTGATAATGAGATTGGCCATATTACGGAAACAAACTACATTTTTTTCTTCTGTTTACCTTCGAAAAAAGTATATGGTCCTTATAACATTCCTGAAACTTTTTACTGATTATACACCCTCGGTCTTGTTTCCAGCAATTTCTACTCGCTCATGCAACTCCCTGAGTGTGTACAGCTCGACTACCTCTTCAAGCCAGGCACATACTTGTCAAAAATTGTCAACATGACAGGCTCCGCTAGACGACCACTACTTCTGCGTTTTCTACTAGGAGAAACTAAGTCATAACTGAAGCAAAAACAGGCATGACATGATTATGGTAAACTGCCTCTGCAATAACAAGGTCTATACAACTCTCCAGATAAAGCTGTACTTGCTTTGACCATGCGTTTTTGCATTCACAACATTTCAAGTGTATGTCATCACGGAATGGTAAAGACCGAATAATTCGCAAGTCTGTATTTTGGTCAGGATTTCACCCGTGAAATAAAACAGAATTTGTGCAGAAAATTACAAATCTCTTTCCAATTGAATGTGGTAGTTCCAGAACATAATTTTGCCTTCTTAGGGTTAGAAGATTCGGACTGTTCATCTAACTTTTGTAAACTGTTAGCATCAACAAACTGACGATGACAGTTAATTTCAATAAGAACTTGGTCAGGAGGAACAGTAATGTTTCTCTGAATAAGGCATTCATGAAGCTCACCTCTGCCATGAAGTTCACTTAACTTTATGAGGTTTGCTAGTCCACGTACAACTCGATCAGCTACTGTTTCGAAACTATTGCTGCAAATCACACACAAGTTCTCACCAAATTTGGCTGTCTGGTGTTTTTTTCATGACAAGCGCAGGTTCAAACGCTGAAAGAAATTTGTAAAAAAAGCATGCTTAAAGTTTAGTTCGAATATCTGGAAAACAAAAACGGTGCATTTAACAACCTGAAAATTTCAGACTTCTTTAAGAAACCGAAGCCCAAATGGATGATCTAAGTCATGTTTTCATGGAGGTCTCTTTTTTCTTACAGAAAGAAGTTTTGTTATGAACTCATTAAAACAAGCCTGAAACTAATTTCCTATCTTAGGAAAGATTATGCAAACATATTTATATATAACATGCAAGTGCATGAATGTGAATCACTTACAGAAAACAAAAGAGAGAACTTTTTTTCATTTCGATTAGGTACATATTGCTACTAAACGTCTCGTTGCGTCCAAGGATGTAGTGATTAGGAATACGAGAGCAATATGGATATTTAGATTTGTTAAATTTGTATTGCAAAATAGCATTCCTCTTACAAAACACATACACCGGTAGCATAAATAATACAATATGAAACATTTTCATCAGTAGCATTCAAAAGGAAAAGTTAAAATGCAGGCATTAAACAAAATTTCTGTATCCCTTACCATTCCCCCTGGGATGTTTAGTTTTGGTTGGTTGCTGATTTTGGTTGGTTGCTGATTTTGGTTGGTTGTTGATTTCCCTAATACAGAACAGTTCAAATAAAGACTATGCTCGAATAAGTATCTATATCTTGAATGCTATCTATTAGCTGATACTATCTGACCTACAAGAATATGAAGCAGTTACAGATTATATTGTACAATCGGGAAACATAACTTCAACTACTAAACATTAGAAATTGTCATCATAATGTTCGAATAAATTGTAAGACACATTCGAAATTAACTGTGCAGGAAACATACTTACAAATGTAAACTATGCAAGTGACTAAGAACCATGTTTCACCTTTTATCATATGCAAATAGTGCTCAGAAAAACGTCCAGAAAAATTTCCTAAGGTAGATGAGAGTTTTTATTTTCTTGCAGGATATAAAATTCCGCTTCCAATGATACAAAACATATTGGTAACTTTTTTCATAGGTACCTCCACTAAATCGCAATAAAATCAGCATACCTAAATTTAAATTTAAATTTTTAAAATAAGTTATATTTCAGCTTTAAAGTTAGCTTTAACTGAAAGTCAAGAGATTAAATTTAGTAATTCCAGTAAGCAAAATACACTGGCATATTTTAAACCGAAATTATATTGATTGGAATCTAAAATTTTTCAGATTAAAAAAAATTAAACGTACCGCCATTTTTTGATTGAGCGACACATTTACGTAAACAGTAGCCACATTTCTGTTTTAAAAATCTGGCAAAAATAAAATATACGTCGCTGACACGTTATTAAAGTCAATTTTTAAAATTAAAACTTACCTTTATCTGATTTCAAACATTTGTACTTGCTTACCGTCTGAAATATTCGGTAAAAGCTTTTATCAATTACGGTAGCCCTTGTTATCAGTGTTTATCTCAGGTGGTGACAGATTTAATGATAACCGGAAGCTGTCGAGAAGGCTAAATAAGGAGGTCAAAGGCGACAAAAATATACGAATTTAATTTTTTATGTAAGGGATGACAACCCTTGAATCACGTGACCTTTTAATGATAAATGTTACGTACGGCCACCCGTACAAATAAAGATACAGGCAATCAAAATGCACACAAAATGTTTTCATTATTTTAAAAACTGACGGGATCAATCATTTGTATTAAGCTTTTAAATTTTTGATTAGTAATTGTAGTCTTCATGCATTAATTACATACACTAGCGGGCCAATTAGAGGAAGAAATTAAAAATACTTTTGAAACTTTTTATATCATTATAATAAAAAATTTAAAAAAATGAAAATAATTCTTGGAAAAATTCATTATTCATTGAATTTTTTTTCTTTTCAGACTATGATATGCTTAATTTATATTGTGCATAAAAGCAATCAAGTTTATCCACATAAAAATTGGCATAGTTATTGCATTTTTCGTAATTCGAACCTACTTTTTAGAAAGTCGGGGACTATTAGAGAAAAAAAGACAGTTGATTAGCATTCCCCAATGACTCCTGAATTTAATTGTATTAAGCTTATTGCGGCCAATTAATTGATGGGGGCAACATATGTAAGAAAAAAAAATACTTTTACCAATATTTTATACAAAATAATTATTTCAAAATTGATTTCAGTCAGTTCTAAATAAATCCGGACATTTTTATCAAAATCTGACCCTTATTTGATTTTTGCAAGAATTTCCAAATCAATGTGTCTTTCACGGTCAAAAAAGTGCATTGCGCAATATTACGTTTTTTTTTTTTACTTAATAAACGTTGCGTCAATTTAGGTCTCGCACTGTCGTAAGAAAAAAAAGACTTTCTACAAAAATTTTGAACTTGTTAGAAATAATTAAAAAAATTAAAAAATAATTAAAAATGCTTTGATCTATCCTCTTAATGATAATATAAACATTTTGCCGATAAAACTTTGTTTTTATTTAGTTTGGGGTCTTTTTTCCTTCATACTTTGCTGTTTTTTCAGCGATTTTTTAGAGGTACCTATTTTTTCGGTACACCTTATATTCACTCTAAATCAACAAGACTATATGGCTACAGCGTTCATCAAACGAAGAACGAACGCAATCGCGTCAGGATAGAATGACAAAATAGATGACACCAATCTGAGAACAATATTGAAGGATATGTAAGCACGATCCTTTGCAAGGTGCCTGATACGTGGATGACCGCGAGGTTAACATTTGGATCAATGCGAGCTCTTCAGTCACTGGAATCTCACTGGAGAATAACGAACCTATCATTGAGGATGGCTGTGTCCAGCAAACGAGACCCACTGCATCAACCTGGCCAAACTGGAAGCGTTGATGAAAGTCATTAATTTTGCTCTTCAATGGCAGGTGACCAAACTGCATTTGATGACTGTCTCTACGTATGTGCATTGATGGGTTTCCGATGCTCTGACCAAGAAGGTAAGGCTTCACACTGAAACTGCGAGCAAGATGTACAAACGAAGTTGGCTCAACACACTGTTAGAGTTTTATTCAAGGAGTACAGGTTGTCTGAAAACGTCAGATTGATAAAGTCTGACCCCAACCAAGTGGACAAGCTGACTAGAGATCCATAGCATTGATTTGGCGCCATTAAGAAGCAAGTCGATCCTGTGTTGTAAGGTTTCCCATAACTGTTCCCCTTGACTGGAACTTAATAAATTGTCTTTTATAAAATCAAATAAAAAAGAAATACATATTGACCAATCAGAAGACAGGAAATATATTCAAAGTTGATCCAATTCTCAATCGTAAAAATACTTAAATACGCGTGATTTTGCCTTTAATCTTTAGAGGGATAGAGGCAGTCTCCCAGATGTCGTCCAGCCGTCCTGCAGTGTCGTATTCTCTCACCTTTTCTCTTCTCCCTCACAACTTCCGGCAACAACAAAAAGAACTTTATACGAACATTTACTACTATCGTGCACACATTTAAAAACATCAGATAGACATTTCTTTAAAAATATTTTTTCTTAAATTCAAAATCTTAATTCTTTACAGACATTATTACACAACAGAAACCTTCTGATGACTACATAACTTGATGTAATAAATTAATTAATAAATATCATTTTTACAATTGCTACAAAAACAGTAGAGATTTATCCTTTAATATATTTTATCTTTTAATATAAACTATAAAAATGATTTCATCTTTAAATGTGGGGAGTGTCGGCTATGCTTGTGAAGTGACCTTGTACCAGTCATGGGTGGCCGTCACTCCTAACCCTAACCCTTTCCCGAAAGTGGGGGGGGGTCATAAAATCGCACATGACCAGAAACTTATTCTGGTTTCTTTATAACTTGCATCATGGGAGAAAGATGTTTTCAAATTCTTTATTATTATTATTTTATTTATTGGTTTTATTTTTTTCCGACAATCTCACTCAATACAATGACAAGCATTTTCTCGCTCTTATTAACTGTAGCCTTGCCAGATTGTGTGATGATTGCTTCGGTATGATTCCACAAGTATCATTCGTTAGTTTTTAATGTTTTTGAACGAAGCCCACCAGATGAAAATCTGGACAACGAGACATAGGTAATTCAGACAGCTCTTAGATGAGTGGAGAGTCCTACTTCGGCTCCGTTACACGTATCTGCCGTCAGTGAATTGGTACAATAGAGAGGTGCGGGAAGTAATTGACCGTAATAGAAGTGACATATTACTGTGGCAGGAGAGTTTGTATGCTAGGGTAAATATTTAGTCACTATTATGTCGCGGTAATTAACACTTTTGGTAGTAAATATTTACGGGCTCCGGAAAAATTTATCCCACAAACAATATTGGCAGACAATGTGAGTCCAAGTAATAAATGAGTAACACAATAAAACAAACATCAACTAAATTCATGTATTGACAAAAGGAATTACAATAAAGGAAGAAAGCATTTAAAGACTAACATAACATTTATAAATCAGAGAATGTGTGTTTTTGTATGTGAAACATTTGTATAGGGCTACGTGTGTAAAAGTCATGAGATCAGAGGCGAGAAAGTGTGCAGAAAATACTCGTTAATATTTGTATACGTGTGTTCAAATTTACAGGTAGCCATCAGTTTTTGAGTCAGCATTTTTCATTCAGTCGGTATGTGGCTGTGACGCTACACACTAGTTAGAATATTAATAGTACTACCAGAAGGACGAATTATCTTCCCAAATCCTTTTGTTTGTAATGATCAGTTGTCTGTCCCTGATTTTTCTAGGTGGCGTTGTTGTTGTAAAAGGTAAATAAAATGGTTTGACACATGCACGCCTCCTTAAAAATGTATTTGGTTTTTTTACTGAATTTAGTTTTGTTCCTAACTCTGTGATGATACGGGTGAAAGCTGCCAAGCACACAAAAGGTACGTCCAAATCTACTGTAAGGATACAAAAGGTGCTTATCTCCTTTTGATTGAGGTAAAATCACGTGGTCACATGACAACCGCTTGTGACGTCACTCCTGATAGTGACCCAAGCGCTAGACACACGTTTTCAGCTAACAGCAATCGAGGAAGAAGGTCGTTCCCTTCCACTCAAGTCTTTGGCCTAGGCAGAATCTGCTTACCGCCATGTCCCGCATCTGCCGTCCTGTTGGGACATAGATGCAACCACAAGCACGTGGTGCTGTCCCGTTGGAATATAGATGAAGCTTGCCGTATCCCTTTCGGATATAAGTGAACTCGGCCTCTCCAAATCTAGAGTCGTAATAGAAGTATCTTCAAGTTATATGTAAACCTGTTTCTTTTGTTCCTCCTGATACTATGCTTTGCGTTAGATATAATAAACATGTATTTCTCTACGTGTGGACACCTGTTTGTATATATGTATTATTGTTATAATATATAAAATTTTCTTTGAGAACAAGCGTTCATTCATTCATTGCATTTCTCCTTTCCGCCTTACAGTTACATGGGGACCCGTCTTAATATTACTTACTGCCCCACGTGGAAATACGAAAAAGATATCGTCCTTCACTAAGAAAAAATAAGATAAATCTCTTCATTACTACAAGAAATTTTATCTCAGTATTGGTTATAGGCCCAGTTTATGCTGAAATTTAAGGACCTCATGAGAGCCTGTTCAGTGTTTTCTACTCAGCCATCTTGAATTTGTCGTACATGACACCGTGAAAAAGATTTTGTACACGGGAAAGTTAAAATATCTGGAATATAGCAACGGAAGCAAAACTCGTTAACCTGGTGCCGTTAAATGGAACGAACTATGCCACATGGAAGATCACTGCAAAATATATTAATTAAAGATGGCTTTTAGAATTTAGTAAATGAGACAGCGACCATACCTGACTCCAGAACAGAAGCAACGTTACACGCAAAGTATTTATCGGGAAAAGACCATGCGTTGGCGACAATTGTACTATCAGTGGAAACGTAGCTTTTATATTTAATTGGTGATCCTGATGATCCTGCAGTGGTGTGAAAAAAGTTGGCAGACCAATTTCAAAAGAAATCGTAGGAAAACAAGCTAGCCTTAAGGAAAAAGTTATCCTCCCTTAAATTAAAAGAAATCGACTCTATTCATAATCATATAAAAACAATGACGGAAATATTTGAAGAGTTGTCAGTCATTGGAGATTCTATCAACGAGGAGAATAGAGTTGTGCATCTTCTGGCTAGTCATCCATATTCCTATAACATAATGGTTACTGCCCTCAAAGCAAGTCAGAGCGTTCCAAAGTGGGAATTACCAAAAGAAAGACTGCTATACGAGGAAACAAAATTAAGGAAAGGGATACAGGCAGTGGCACTGAATGAAAGCCATGACTTCAAAACGTGTTACCAAAAGAGCACCAACATGTTATAACTCTGGGAGAAATGATCACATAAAACGGGACTGCAGTGAAAACGCAACGGAAAAATTCCAGGGAGAAGCATCCAAAAAAAGAAGGCATTCTTCATTAAAAAATTGCAGGGTAACTCAAGTGACTCTGAAAGTGGCTGTGTTGTTGGACTTCTTACACACAATTGATTACCAGTTTTGGGAAGACTGACTGGATTTTAGACTCTGGAGCGACATGTCACATGTGTCATAACGTAAGAAGTGTCATTGACTTTAAGAAATTAGACAGAGCTGAGGAAATAACCCTTGGAGATGGATTCTCACTTGAGGCACTGGAAATAGAAACTATGGAACTAAAAGTAAGTGTTCCAGATAGGAAATACCAAAGGTGTAGGCTGTACAAGACACAATATGTCCCTAAATTATCTTATAACTTAATGGGTGTGTCTAAAGCTACTAAATCAGGGAAGTCATGTGTATTTACTAACGCAGGCTGTCAAATTTTTAATGAGAAGAGGATAGTTGCCACAGGCACAAAATTTGGAAATATATACCATTTGAACTGCTTTGAAAACCAAAAGGCAGCACATGCAACAACTAATTGCTCAGATAGTAATACAAGGGAGGAAATTTGGCATAAGCATTTTTGCCATCTTGAAGCCAAAAATCTACAGAAATTAGCCAAGGAGAAACTAGTAGTTGGCATTGATTTTGAGGAAACGAAGTTAATCGATTTTTGTGAACCATGTGTGAATGGAAAGCATCATTGTTTTTCATTTTAAACATTTGGTGAAAAGCGAGCCACTCAACTATTTGAACTTGTACATAGTGATGTTTGTGGTAGAATAGAGGCAAATCGTTAGGTGGAGTCAGATATTTTGTTCCAGTCCAGAGAAAACCAATGGATGGAAGCAATGAAAAATAAAATTAATTACCTTCATACTAATAAGGTATGGGAGCTTACAGAACTGTCCAAAGGACCTAAAACTATTGGAAGTAAAAGGGTGTTCAAAACATATGACGCTGATGAAAACTTAGAGCAGTATAAAGCTCGACAGATGGCTGAAGGCTTTCTTTAAAAGCATGAAGTTGACTACTATGAGACATTTTGTCCGGTCGTAAGGTTAAAGTCTGTGCGAACTGTTGATGCATAGCAAAACGTGATTTACATCAGATTTAACATTTGCTGCATTTCTGCATAGTGAGCTTAAGGAGGAGATTTATACAAAGCAGCCAGAATTTGAGGCTAAAGACCAAATTCGTCTTGTTAGTGAATTAAAGTGCCTATTGTTCAAAACAACCACCAAGATGTTGGAATGAGGAACTGGATATTCAGTTAAAAGGTATGAATTTCGGGCACTTAGAAAACGACTCTTGTATCTACACTCAATTTTCAGGAGGAAAAATTTTTATAGCTACTATTTATGTCGATGACATAATTCTAGCATGTAAGACATTGACACACATCCAGGAACTTGTCAAAACAATATCAAAAAGTTTCAACGTCAAGGACAGGGGATAATTACAACACTTCTTAGGTGTTAAAATTACTTATCCAGAATCAGGAAAGATATGGATTGGACAACCAGCATATACACTAGAAATTTTGAAAATAAATCAAATGGAAAATTTAAAACCTACTACAACTCCTATTGATGCTGGTGCAAGGCTAACCAAAATCACTGAAGAAGACAAACTGTATCAATCAGCAATATCTTAGTACAAGGACACGATAATAGCTATGTTGTCAACGATGTTGTATGATTTTGTTCCCAGCCTACAATGGAACACTGGAAATCTGTAAAACACATTATGCGTTATCTGAATGGTACACGTAACTACAGATTATTATATGACAGGGAAAAGGCAAGCAATCTAATAAGATATTTAGATGCAAACTGAGCTGGTGACCTGGATGACCGGTCAGACTCAGAATATTTATTTTAATTGAGCGAAGCAGCTGTTATCTGGAAAAGTAAAAAACAAACCCGTGTCTACAGCTGAAGCTGAATACATGGCATTGTCAGGTGCAGTAGGAGGCCGTATGGATGCAACATCTCCAGAGCTATCTTCTTAACAATGACTCACTTGGGGCAATAATTATTTATAAAGATAATCAATCCACAATATGTATGGCAAAGAATTTACAATTTAATTGATGAGGGAAACACTCGTCACACTTGACAAACATCAAGTTTTATTACATCCGAAAACAAGTTGAGATGAAGAATATAAAATTAGAATACTGTCCAAGAAAGGACATGATTTCTTATGTGTTTTTTGCAATTTGTGAAACTGAGAGAACTGCTAGGTGTAAAAGAAACAGAACACTCTAACAGCGAGTGAGAAGGATTGTTAAAGCTATACTCTCTAGTTAGAATATTATTAGTACTAACAGAAGGACGAGTTATCTTCCCAAATCCTTTTAGTAATCATCAGTTGTCTGCCCCTGATTTTTCTAGGCGGCATTGTTTTTGTAAAAAGTAAATAAAATGGTTTAACACGTGCCTTGCACATCTCTTTAAGAATGTATTTGTTTTTCACTGAATTTTTGGTTTGTTCCTAACTCTGAGATAATACGGTTGAAATCTGCCACGCACACAAAAGATACGTTTAAATTTACTCTTAGAAATTTTATCCCAACAATTGTGACAGTGCAAACTGTTTTTTTTGTTTTGTTTTGTTTTTGTTGTTTTGTCTTGTTTTGTTTTGTTTTGTTCTGTTTTGGTAGACCATTTTACATACTGTTGAAATAACTCTCCTTTGCAGAAATTTTTTAAAAAATTTGAATTTGTATTGTCTCCCTTTGATTAATGTTACCTAAAATAAATAAGCAAATTCAAAGGGAAACAAGGATGAAAAAAATCTTAGAGTTATTTCCCTTGAAACAGTAATTAAAGGGTGTTAATTTCCTAAGCACCGCTTAGATGTGACTCAAGGCCGAAATTATGGGGCACCCAGTGTGCATCGAATTCACTACTCAGTTGTAATAGGTTCTAGCGAAACAAGCTTGCTAACCGTTACACCAAGTCGAGGTGCCCTATAATTGTTATTAATATAAATGTCCGATTTTAATTCTTGGAGAAAGTGTTTTTACGTTCACTTTTAATACGCTTGATAAATTGACAATATTGAATATAGGTCCCAAAAAACGAACCCAAGGTTTAAAATTCATTTTTGAAGCTTTTCTTTTAGTTTTAATTACAAGCTAATAGATAAAATGTAATATTTCTAATAAGCAAAATACTTTGCTGTATTTCAAAGCGAATTTAAACTGATTAAATTGTTTTTCTCAGCTGATTATCCGTATAAATCGATAAAATAGTATATGTTGACAAATATATCAAACAGCATCATTACCTTTTTATAAAGAATCTTTAAAAAATAACTTATACTTTCCTGAAATGTAATTTGAAAAAAAATGCCGATTTAAACTAAAGCTTAATTAATTTGAATTGAATCAATTATTATTCACTTTTAGCTTAAAATATCGCAGAAAAACAATTTATCAGAGGTGGATGTGTTTATGAAGTGTTAACATATTTATCAACATTCTGATGTTTGAGCAATTTATGTAATTAGAAGTTAATTGTAATAAAATTACATTACGAATGCAACGTAAACGTTTTTTGGATTATTTTTTTCACTATTCAGTAATGTTAAAAATTTAAATCTTTTTAGCATTCTAATATTCTGTTGAATTTTAAATACTTTGGCTTTATAGTTTTACTTACGAAGATACTCATTTCAGAAATGTTACAATAAATTTACTATAGTTACTGCACTTATTTTCCAATAGGACGCTCGTATTTACAAAAATCGCCACGTTTATACACACACACACACAAAATTCTTCTTAAAATACCAGGGGTTGATTAATTGTAAGGAAGCTTTAAATATTTATGATTAGTAAATGCAGTTTTTATTCAATAACAATATTACTTGACCGCTAAAAATTAATACATAATTTTGGAAGATTTAAAAGTTTATAAATTATTCTAATTGTTATTTTTTTTTAATATAAACAATTATTGTAAAAAGTCATTATTTATCGGAAAAGATTTTATTGTAAGACTATTTGGATGTAATACTATTTATTCAGAAAACCAATTAAAAGCTTTTCTAATTAAAAATGGATTGTTTTTCTTTTTTTTGCATTTTTTAAATTAACGATTCAGAGCGGGTCTTCTGTAATTGAAAGTTGTGTTTGACTAAAAGAAATTGAGGATTTAAATTCTCCAAGGGTTTGTTCTTATAACTAATATATATATATATATATATATATATATATATATATAGAGAGAGAGAGAGAGAGAGAGAGACAGACAGAGAGAGAAAGAGAGAGAAATGAATTTTTCGAAATTTCATAAAATTAAATAAGTGGTGGGGTTAACATATACGGAAAATTTTTAAAAAGTTTTTTTAAAAAAGAAATTCCTAAAAGTTTCATTCAAATCCAAAATTTATTTAAATTTTTGCGAGAATTTTCTCATCAATATTTCAAAAACGCTTAAATTTCCCTTACGAATTTATGGTCCCACATTGAAGTCTGAAAACAAGATTTTTACCAAACATTCCCAAGTTTCTCAAAAGGATTTGAAGAAAATAATTTTTGCATAACACTCTTTCCTCTTAATAATAACACAAATATTTTGACGAAAAATGTTTGCCATTATACATTTTTTATCGAATCTTTGAAGTTTTATATATATATATATATATATATATATATATATGAGATAAAAATATAGTTTTATGGTATATTGGGAATATCCCAATTTTAGTTGGTAACAATATTGTGACGCCGGTGAGAAGAAAGGAACACAACTCAGAGGAAAATGTTATAAAAACTTGTATTTACAGGAAAAGAGAGAAAAGAAGAAAGGATAGTCTCTTGCAAATAGTCGGGTTGGCGGGATTTATCTGAAAGATGCGTCCTTTTAACAGTTTATATTTCCTGTGTCGTTATGGCTGGGTTGAAGAAATAGAGCCATGACTTCTGTGCTTCAGTTGCTGTCAAATCCCCTCACCTATCCTGGGTTTAGATGACGGAGAGCAGACGGGGACGTCTTGTCTGTAACGTCTCAACAAGCAAAAGAAGAAGGGAGTTTGTAAAACCCGCACATCTGGGGAGTTTGTTGAAAATCTAAAAAGGTAGCCCGTGATTGGTTGTTTTTCATCCAATCACGGGGCTCCCAGTTGGCAACTCCGTAATAATTTCTATATTCTCCCCCAAAACAAAATTGCAATATGAAATCATTGCAACATAATCTTTTACAAAGTAAAGTTGATTTTTAAGGTAAAATTAGCCAAGGATGAAAAGTTCACAGAAAAGTTGATTTTTTAAAGCAAAAATAGCCAAGGATGAAAAGTACACAGAAAAGTTGATTTTTAAGGCAAAAATAGCCAAAGTTGAAAAGTTCACAGAAAAGTTGATTTTTTTAAGTCTTCAAATTAAAATGTAGAAGGAGTGGAGATTTGTTTTCACAAGGAACTCCAGCTTTGAAAGAAGTGACTTTTGTATTTTATTTTGTATGTAAAGAAATTCTTACTTTGGTGCATTAATAGGACTATAGAAATTTCATCCTTTCAAACATATAGTACAATATCATTAACACTTGTTTTCTTTGTTCAGTAACATGTACCCTATAAGCTAAGGTATATGAAGACTGAATTTAATAGTATATATAGGGAATATTGGGAGAGTTTTTACTACATTTTAAATTTTTAGTCCTTTTGGGACGTTGTCTTATTGCAACAGATGCACTCTTAGTATCTGACACATCATTAGTGACCTTTGATTTTGCAACATCAATTTTCCTATCCCACACTCCCTTCGAGTCCGGAATGATTCTAGGATGTTGGGCATGAGTTAATGATAGTTCTAGAGGATATAGCAGTTTGATAGACCCGTCACCTCTTTTAACTTTTACAGAACGAATCTTCTTGTCGTCACCGACAATAAACTCCAAAACTCTTCCCAGCAGCCAAAATGGTCTAGATTTTGCAGGATTCTTAACAAGAACCACATCATCAACATTGATTCGATTGTGAAAATCGACCTGGTGCAAATCTTTACACTGTTCCCTCAAGCTCAACAGGTAATCTTGATACCAAAGCTCATGGGATCTAGTCAGCATAGAATCACGAGCTGCAATGGATTTTACCATATTTAATGTTGAAGCGGGGTCAGATTTCCAAACATCCTGATCATCCAATTTCAGTACAAGTCTCAAATTAGCGTTGGGACGAAGAAAACAATTAGGAGTTATTACTTCGAGGTCTGAATCTGAAGAAATCTATAAGTGAGAGGTCTTTGGTTTATAGCACTCTGAACATCTGAAATTACAGTAAGGAGATCAAAATAACTAATTTGGGAACGGCCAATTGTTTTATGATACAAACATGATTTGATAATCCTGATTATACGTTCCCATGTACTCCCAACCCAAGCAGCATAAAGAGGTATTCTGGTGTGCTTAACATTATACACTTGGAAGTATTCATTGAATTCAGAGGAGGTAACCCCCCCCCCCCCCGAGATTGCAACCAGCTATAAAGGATCTGGCATTATCACTTTAAATATGAGATGGGATTCCACGTATATTAGTAAATCTAATCAGAGCCAGAATAAATGAGTGAGTACTCATGTCTTTAACCAACTCTATGTGTACAGCTCTAATATTGAGGAAAGTAAATATAAGCATGTACATTTTGCTAACCCCTTCGTCACCCTTTACCCAAACATGTCCAGTATAGTCAATCCCAGTATGTAAATATGGTTTAATGAGATTCACTCGGTGTTTAGGCAGATTAGTAACCTTAGGATACCTAAATGCATGGTTATTGAATTTTTGGCACAAGACGTATCTAGAAATTACTTTTTTGACGGCTTGTCTCGCTCAGGGTATCCAAAACCCTGAAAGGCGGATTTTGCCTAAGGTTGGCTGAATTCCCAGGTGTTTACATCTTTTGTGGTATTCCACAATCATAAGTTCAGTCAAATCATGATCCTTAGCCAATAAGACAGGATTGATAATTTCATAATCATAAGTAGTAACTTTTCATATTTTATCCTTAGTCCTGACTATCCCTCTATCATCTATGAATAAGTTTAAATTTTTTAACAACTCAGGTACTTTTTTACCTTGAGGAGATTGAAGGTAAGTAAGTTATGTAGGAAAGTTTTGCTGCTGCATTACCTTAAGTAAATACATTTTAGCACAACTACTAGGATCCAGATCCACATGTTTCAGTTTATTTCCGGTTTTAAATATCTTGGTAGTAACATTAATCAATTTATTAAAATCCGAATATTTATCAAAGTGTATCACCGGCTGAGGTTCAACGTTAGCTACAGTGAAAGTTTGTACAATGGATTTATCTTTTGAACTTAGGCACTGAAGTTCACTTGATGGCCATTCTATGGGATTTTTGTTGAACCATTCAGGTCCTAAGGTCCATCGGCTTAGATTCTGTTGAAACTTTTCAAAGGTTACTCCTCTTGTGAGCAAGTCGGCAGTAGGAACATATCTGAATTTTACATGTAAAGATGTCTTTTCTTTCAGTTCCTTCAATTATTTGTTGGATGTCCTTTAGTCTGTTTCTCACAAACTGGTTTTTGGTTTTGATGCTGTCAGACAAAAGCCATGACAATACAACCTGTGCATCCACTGCTATGACTACATCTTCGATCTTGATTCGGGAGTAAGCTTTCAACAAAGGCAGAAAACACTTGATGGCCAAAAACACAGCCAACAATTCAAGCGTGGGTAAGCTTTTAGGCTTCATAGGAGCCACCTTAGCGTTTGAAAATAACAGGTGGGACTCGCCATTCTGTACGCTATAAACTGCAAAACCATAAGCCTTTTTAGAGGCATCACAAAATATATAAAGATCGGCAGGGCCGTCTTCACTGATTACAAATCTAGGGAATTGCAATGAATCCAGCTTGGCAAGGTCACGCGATAAGACAGACCATATGGTCTGAAATTCTTCTGACACAACATCATCTCAGTCTAATTTTTGAGACCACAAATTTCTCAAGAGCATTTTGCCCCTGATAGTAATGGGTAAACACAAAGATAGTGGGTCGAAAACCCTTGCAGTTTGGGCTAATATGCCTCTTTTAGTATTAACAGACTGGTCAATAGTTGACCCTGAAATCTGAAGTGTGTCTTCTAGTGTGGAATATTTATACCCTAAAACCTTTTCGAGTTGACAACCATGTTCTACGAATTTCTGATCTTTTATCATTAAGGTTTTTAGTTTCTCACAATTTGTATTCCATGATCTAAGGTTAAAATGACCCTTTTCCATACGATAATTCACCGTTGTGTATAGGTCTGATAGCATGTCAACAGAGTTACCGGTTTTAATTAGGTTGTCCACATAGAAATTTTTCTTCAACATGTTAGTGCAGTTATCAGCAGGAAACAGACACGCATGGTGTTTTATTATAAAATTCAAAATGAAGGGGCTGGCATTAAATCCAAAAATAAGTGTGGTATATCTAAAACAAACCAGCCTATTCCCTTCCCTCATAAAAAAAAAAAACAAAACCTGTTACGGTCCTCGATAGACCCGATTTTGATCATAAGGAAAGCCTTACGAATGTCTGCAAACATCACATATTTATTAGACCTAAATAGCAACAACAACTCTAACATATCTCCCATTAAATTTATGCCAGGGTAAGCAGCTTCATTTAGAGAATACTCCCCCTTAGTCATCTTGAAGACAGGCCTATGGGGTATCCAAACATGTTTTGAAAAATCCTCAGGTGCCACCTCAATATGTTCAATGATACCTTCCCGCGCTTGCTGATGGAAAACCTCAAAATAGTCATTGAGTAATTTTTGTTGCTTGAGCTTGTTAACTACTCTGCTTAAAACTGAAAGAGCAACTCTGTGATTGGAAGGCGCAGACTTTATTTTGTCCTCGTGCCAGGGGAGTTTAATGTGATAAGAGTTATCTCTGAATGCAATGGATTTTTCAAATTCCATAATTTTACCTTTATCATAATCACAAATATCTCCGTCTTCCGGAGATATACCCAGACAATCTACATCAAACATTATCTCTAAATTCCTTTCTACTTGACTTTCGTCAAAAATTTCAGCAAAGGGGTCAGGGTAACTCTTTATGGGTTTCATTACAAAATTCACTCTAGTGTCTGAGCATGTAGAATATTTACACACTATTGCATGATAGTTGTGTTGAAAATCTTTACTCTGTACTTTTTAGGGGTAATTTGATTTTCATATAAAAATGTTGGCAGTTGCCTAACAGAGAAATGTCTGGAGGAAACTCCCAAGCAGAGCCCTTAATGCAGTCCACCATTTTTATGTTCTTCATAAATTGAATTACATCGATGCCTAAAAGACCATGAACCCTAATATCATTTTTTCCGTGTAGAAAAGCTAGTTTGTAATTTAATTTAAGTAAATTGTTCTTAACAGTTTTAAAGTTATCGAATCTTAAGTTCATATCGAATTCATCATTGATAAGAACAGGTAGGGGCAAGGAATTACCCCTATTTACTTCAATCCCCAATAAAACTTGGCTTAATTTTTTGTTTTTAGACCCTAAAAAGGTTTTTACATTGTATTCCACTGGAGTGAGGAAAGCTCTATGGCACCCTAATTTTTCAATAACTTGCCTTTATCAAAGAGGCAGTTCAATTTGTATTTACGTTTCCCTTTCGAGACAGTAATTGCCACTATCGGTAAAGTATAAGGCTGCTCCTGTGTGCCAGTGTTGGTACACACGTGCGCGGAAGTAGTTGAACTGTTTCCACTCTTATCTACTTTATCACAAAGGTAGGTAACGTGGTCTCGGGATTTGCAATTTGCACATTTTTGAGGTAATTTATTTTCTTTGCCATAGCAGTCTTCCGTTCTATGACTAGCACTTGTACAAAAAAGGCACAAGCCCATCTCTTCACATCTAGAGCGTCTCGACTCAAGGGAGGAATATTTTGAACAATGGTTCATGGTGTGCCCGTTGATGTTGCAAAATTTACAATTTCTGGTAATTTTGCTAGATTTTGTTGCAAAATTTTCCAGTGTTGAGAGATTTTTCTTTGCGTTGTTGTTCTTAGTATAATTCCCATCCCGTGACTTGAAATTGTCTTGGTGGGAATTAGGCTTTTTTTAAAACCTGATTTTATCAAGGTTTTTATAACCTCGTTGTAACTATCAAAAATCTGATTGATTTTCGGGTAGTTACTGTCAACTTTCAGGATTAATTCTTTTTGAAGATTTGAGGGTAATTTTGAAAAAATTATATGGCTAATTAGTTCATAGCCTGGAGTGTTCAAAAAAATTCAAATTATAATTCGGATAGGTCAGCTTTAATTTCTGACAAAAATCTTTTTATGTTGACAAACTCTGGGTCATATTTAGTGGTACTGTCCAGCAATTGTTTAAAAATTTCATCAATAATGAGATGAATATCCAAAAATTCCTTTCTTAACAAATTAATGGCCACTTCAAAGTTTTCATCATCTAGCGAAAGATAAAAATATAGTTTTATGGTATATTGGGAATATCCCAATTTTAGTTGGTAACAATATTGTGACGCCGGCAAGAAGAAAGGAACACAACTCAGAGGAAAATGTTATAAAAACTTGTATTTACAGGAAAAGAGAGAAAAGAAGAAAGGATAGTCTCTTGCAAATAGTAGGGTTTGCGGAACCTATCTGAAAGATGTGTCCTTTTAACAGTTTATATTTCCTGTGTCGTTATGGCTGGGTTGAAGAAATAGAGCCATGACTTCTGTGCTTCAGTTGCTGTCAAATCCCCACACCTATCCTGGGTTTAGATGACGGAGAGCAGACGGGGACGTCTTATCTGTAGGGTCCCAACAAGCAAAAGAGGAAGGGAGTTTGTAACACCCACTCACGTGGGGAGTTTGTTGAAAATCTAAAAGGTAGCCCGTGATTGGTTGTTTTTCATCCAATCACGGGGCACCCAGTTGGCGACTCCGTAATACTCTTTATAGGTATGCTATATCTATGGATTAAAGTGCTCAATATCAGGGATAGAGAGTATGCAAATATAAAAGTATACATTGAGGTCAACACCCTGAGGCAGCTGTCTGTTTCATGCTTAAATGTTATCTTTATGCCATGTGTGTTATGTTTTGGCATGACTATTTATATATGCTGTTTGATAGTGCATTTTGGGTAGAAAGCCTATTACATTATCCTAATAGCTATTGGGTGGGAAGTAACAGTTTGGGTTCAAATTATTCTAGAGGTTTAATTTCTTCGAAAGGAGGCGTCGTCTCTCCTTGAATTCGAAACACTATAAATGAATGTTGTTTACGAAGTCAAATGCACGTGAAACTTGGTTTTAGCGCAAGAAAATCAAACAACACAAAAATAAAAATACCATCATTTCTTTCTTCTTTTTTCTCGATATCTGATTCTCTTATGAAGCTTTAATAAAAGTGAAACATGTTAGATTGATAAATTCTTTCACTTAGTTCTTTAGTGTGTGTGTGTGTGTGTGTGTGTGTGTGTGTGTGTGTGTGTGTGTGTGTGTGTGTGTGCGAATATTTTTTCTGTGGAGTATACTGTACTATTTATTTTATTTAGGTATCACTATGGACTTACTGAAAAAACTATAAACTCATTTTATATAATTTAAATGTTAAAGTTTGGTTTTATTTGAAAGATAACAGCCTACAGATAATCTTTAAGAGAAGAAAAATAATTTTGATAACTGATTTTCTGTAGGTCACTTAACGAACTTTCAAAAATGAAACTGAAAAAACGTATTTTAGATAATTTAGATACCGCCTTTAAAATTAAATTGTGCTTTTATTTGAAAGTTAATATAGAAAAAAGAAATAAAAAATTATCTTGTGTTCTTAAATAAAGATTTCAAACATTAAAAAAAAGAACAATCTCATTTTCACGCTGTACTATTAGCAAGATTGATGACTACCGACAAAAATAAATTTAAAACGCTTGAAAAATCTTTTTAAATCCTAAATTTTTTTTTATGACAATAGTAAGTTTAAGAATTAATTAATTACATTTTGTAACAGTATTACTAGTGTAGTGCCTTTCAATATCAGTCTTCTTTTATGTGCCCTGTCCCTTCAGGACGAAGGCGATCATGGCTCTCCACGTCTCCCTAACCCTGGTGGCTCTTAGTATGTTTTCTCCTGTTACACCTCGCAACCCCTCATCCATCATCCACCTGATCAGGCCCTGCAAATATGTTATCCGCTGCCTTCCTCTGTTCAACAATCAAACAATTGTAATCTTACAACCTGCTCCTACCTAAAATAAATAAATCGCTCCATAAATAAATAAAAAAGTAGAAGGTCATAGATTCGAAAATTTTGTGTTAATAGTTTTCAGGTCAGTTACAACGTTTTAATCAAGTTTAGGTTTTTGCCTTATTTTTCACCTGTTCTTCTCTATAAAATTCTTATTCATAAACGCAAATATGCTAATGATCAATGATTTGGTATAACTTTAATAAAATCAATGTAATTGTTAAATTTAACATTTCACAAAAATCAGGTAATTATCGGATTTCATTAAAATTTTCAATATTTCTTTATTTATGAATATGCTTGTTATTTATTTTACATTTTAATAAAGCTAGATTTATGATAGTGATTCATTTTTCAAATTCTGAAAGATATATAACTCTGGTATTTTTTGTCGATTGAAAAGGATGGTGGGAGCTGAAGTAGTTAGATACTCTCGGCCATCTTTTCTCATTATGTGTCCCAGAAATATCGGTTTCTTCGAATTATAACTATGAGTTTTCTTGTTCTTATTTTAATTAAAAATTGTTCATTACTTACATGTTCTGTCACGGGATACCTAACGTTCAACAATAGAACCACATCTAAATTGCTTCAAATTTCTTCATTTGTGAGGAAAATATCCAGTATTTACTGACATATAGGAGAGTTGATATTACATAGCAGTTCAATACTCTTTTTTGCTTCTAATGATAGTTTCCTATATCATAATATTTTATTTAATTTCTTGAAGACCTTTTTCACTATTCCTATGCACCTTTGGATTTCTATGTCACCTTTTCTATGGTCTGTTAACCCTATTACACAGTTCATATCTTGGGCTGTCTCTTTTACTAAGGATTACGTATTCTGTTTTCTTAGTTGATAGTTAGTCCTTTCTTCTTGCATTCCATTACTGTATTGATTAAGAGTTTTTCAATTTCCTTTCTGAGTCTGCCATCAATACAGTATTATCCGTGATCCCTTTAAATGATTATCAGCCACAGGCGGCTTGAAGTAAGTTAGCGTGTTGACTCCCATTCTGTTTTAGCATAATGTTGAAACATGATACAGAAAATATGGAGGATTATGATAACGTGTCCACCTGTACACGTAAAATAAGCCGCTTGAACAGGCATGGTATCATAAAACATAACTCCATGTGTATGTGTTCTAAACCAGATGTTAAAAGTGGGGGAGGAAATGTCAGATATTAAGTCTGAAAGATTTTTGATTCTATATTTTCTTATTTGATCCTCTCATAAAATGAATATTTTACACAGACACATATATATATATAATCACTTCACTCCATGCAAGGTGTTTATGCTACAAGGTTGCAGGGGGTTACAGTGAGTGAAAGAGAATGATAAAATTTTAGTGAGGAGAAGTGGGTAAAAGGACAATAAATAAACAGCGTTCGAGAAGACAATATGTCACTGCAGTACAATAGACGCATGAATGACCCGAACCAAGAGGAAAAGTATACGAAGAGCGTGAAAAGGATATACGAATGACAAACTGGAAATGGAAGCTCAAAATGGAACGCACTCAGAGCGGCTCTAGTGACATCGGCGAACGACATCATTCCTAAGGAAAAAGCACGCCAGAAGAATAACGAATGGATCACTGAAGAGATTCTTGGCCTGACGCAAAAGAGACAGAAAACGATGCCAACATATGGAACGGAATGTAAGAGACTACACAAGGAAATACGAAGCAAATGTAGACAGGCTAAAGAAAGATGGCTCAACGACAAATGCACCGAAGTAGAGAGAACAACAAATAATGGAGAAATGTACAAAAAAAAAAAAAATAAATAAATAAAGGAACTAACAGGGTAAAGGACATGCTTTGGGGACAACTGCATTAATATGAAATGAACTAGAAGCGTGACGGTTCACCACGAATTTAATTATACGATTTGTTGGGAATTAAGATATTCGTCCAGAAATTTCATAGCCCTTGAGCTTGTGAAGAATGCCAAGGTGCCAAACCTTGTCGAACGCCTTTGAGATATCTAACGCCACTGCTTAACTTCGCGTTCTTATCTATAGCTTGATAAACAAATCCAGTTATGGCCGTTAACACGTCATCAGTAGACCTGGCAAATGCATTTAATAAATTGTTGTGTATAAGATACTTTTTGTGTTTATAGATATGTATTTTTTCATTTCCTGCAAGTTTCCCCAATGTATTGTCAGGAACAGTTCTGAGATTTTATTTTATATATACATGTTTCACATTATTATTATGAATATTTTCGGTTCTGATCATATTCATAATAGTTTGGGTGCCGTTGTAATTATTTTGATGTTGTTAAGATTGGATAGATTGTTTTGAATAGTATATGTTAAGGAGTTAGCAGGTAATATTATATATTTATTTTGATTTAGTTTATTGTCATTGTTATTGTTGTTGTTATTAATATCATTAACATACTACTATAAAACAATAATGACACCAATACTGATTTACTCACTGTAGTTTTTTAGACATTAAATTACATCACTTAACATTCTTCATAATTTGACTTGACTTTTGGTTAGCCTGATGTATATTTGAAATAGGAAGAAGGTTGAATGTTTATTAAATTGGCCTTGTGCCAAACGTAACCGAATTCCCTACGACTTAAGATTATCAGAATCATCAGAAGTTTGGAAGAATAAACGTATTTCGTTTGTATGTTAAAGTAGAATTTTATTAACAGAACATAATAACGTCAATTCTCATTCCTCAACCAGTAGTTGAACATCAATGCCAGCAGAGAAACGAGTACACCTCGTAGGAAAGACCAGCTAGGCCCGGTGTTTTGTCCCGACCCACCTGCCTCGACGCGTCTCGGATATCCTCTTCGGTGATGGCTCCTTCGAACCCAGCCGCTTCGACCGTCTCGAGGCGGAGAAAGTCAGTTAAATAGGCATCGAAGTTGGCGGAGCTCAGTCCAGGTTCCTCGGTGAACAGTTTGCGGAAGTAAGTCCGAAAGGCCTCGCAGATGCCTTCGTTTGTCGTCACTCGTCGTCCGTCCGGTATTGTGACACTAAAGAAGTATCGGTGAGACGCGCTACGCAAATCCTCTTGTCGCAGTTTAGCGGCCATGTTAGTCGCATCGGAAGACATTCTCTTAGCTACAAATACAACCCCACTATCACCTGATTAGATAGCCACTTGTAAACTAGATTCGGCTGCCGTTAGCGCTGCTAATCTATTTCGGTTGAGTCGTCGACTAAAAGCAGCTGCAAACGACCTGATGACAGACTTCAGGTGGCTCCACCACTTGTTCCCCACCACAGCCACCATCATCTCCTTTTAAATGTTTAGTAACGACTGCTCACAGAAATCCTTCAAAACCAACAAGGATGTGTTAAATTTACAATAACCAGTTATCCTAGGTTTAGACTTCTCTAAGTTTACCCTTACCAGGACGAGCCTATGGTCCGTATAAACTACCGAATGGAAATTGGGACACCCTAAGAGCCCTACATCGAGTCTACTAACTAGCACCCGGTCGATGTAGCTCGTACGAACCACCGTGTTTGGGCCGCTCCTATTTGTTCAAGTCCATGCTATCCTGGATGTTCATTTCTAAATTTATCGACCAGATCGATTCCGTCGATAAAGTCGCAAAATGGTTTCACGTCAGGGCTATAATTACCCAGTCTATCCCCACTACGATCTAGGTTGGGATCAAGGACGGCGTTCCAATCATCCGCTAGAACTACCTGCAGTGACGTATTCAAACACGGCTCGACCTACCGAAAAAAGGATTCTCGCTCCACCTGGTCGTTGGGCGCATAAACCCTGATGACGCGGAGAGGCTTACTTTTTATAGTGACGTCTATAACACAAATCCTGCTCTCAAGATCCGCGAACACAAGGACACACGTTGCCGTCAAGGACCTGCTGATCAACCAAGAAACAGCGACTATCAAAATATGCCGAGAAGAGGTGAAACCTCCTCGACAGAATATCATCACAGTCGCTGACAATCAGATGGAGATGCTGAAGGTCACGTACGAGTCTCGTCCTACGTGCCTCCAACCTCAGCTCTTAACTATTCAAAGTAGCTAACCAAAAAGCCATTGAGAGACACTTTCCATAGGCTTGGGCCTTGCCCTGAAACATGGTAGGAGAAAGAATGCCGACTGCCTCTCCCATGTTGCTGTAGCCCGTCTTAGTCTTGATGGCCCCATCTTGGAATATGCCGACGACGTCCATAGGAAATGTTAATTTTAGGACTCTATAGAAGGAGGAGTGAATAAAAATAGGGGTTCTTCCTCCACAAAAATGTTTTAAATTATACAGTTCTTGATTGTCTGCGATTACAAGTGGTGTCTCTTTTGTTGAACTCTTCTTTGCTTACTGTACTGGTGCTGTTCTCCCAGACTGGTGCTGTTCCTGGTCCTAGGTGGACTACTGTGAGGAGCATCTTTGCCTTTAGGAAGTTGGTGTGGTCTTTGATGTCCTTAAAGCCGCATTTCCTCATAGCGAGGAGGGTTCTTTAGTTATACCTCCTGTCATATTCCTTGGCTCTGTCCGCTGCTGTGATAGTTATCCAGCAGATATCCTTACTGTGTTATAGGGAAGTTTGTCTTTTCTCCTTTTTCCTCTTGTCTATTCCACAGGACTCCTCTGTCTTTTGCCGTTTGTGGTACCATCCATTTTGGCAGGGGCCAGCTCTGGGGGCTTTTTCTCCCTGGAAAGGGGTAGGTTCCTTCTTTGGAGTGGAATAGGGTTGATAACGGAAAAATCAATAATTTCCATTTTTTCAACAAGAGTTTCTTTCTGGCTATCGAGAATTAATTATATTTTCAATTCGAGGGTTCTCTTTTTTCTTGGGCAACAGTCACAGGTATCAATCCACCCTAATAGCTTCTTCCTTCTTTCATTGGCATCTCACACCAATATCCTTCGAGGGGCTTGGGAAATTTCTCTACCTTCTTTGGCATTTCACCTTCGTTTGCATCCTCTATTACCCTCCAGTCAATCTGATTCAAACGCCTACGATGTTGCTTAACTCGGGCCATTAATTAAATTTTATCTTTGCATATTTTTCCTCTGCAAGGAAAAATTCCATTTCAAACCAAACAATTGCCAGATGCCTTTTCGACTTCTACTTGAATTTTTATTAGGATTGTTAATGTGTTTAATAACAAAAATTCTACTTGAGAACCCTGCTTACAGTATAATCTCGTTCTTCGACCGCCAGGGGTAACATCTCTTATAGACATTAATCAATTTTTCCGTTTTCACTTTCGCCCCAAAGTGGTTTCCTACCGTCAATTTAATTTATTTATAAGAAATCATTTTGATAAGTTCTCGGAAATTTACAAACCATCAACTAACTGTCACCCAGCAAAACCACATAGCTTTTTGCGCTCTGCCCATCCGCGGGAAATTATTTGTGTCTTTCGCATTTTCGCTTTCCAAAATAAAAATATCTTCATTCTATTCTCTCGGTATATTCGTCGTTCTATCCAGTAATTCTTTGTTTATGTACCAGTAATATGTGGCGTTACATAATGAGTTTGTGACAAATTTGCCGTAACAAAATATCGTGATAATAATGACAAATCACGAAAAGCTTCAAGAAATTGAAAATAATCTATATTATACTAAAAGAATGATTTCGTATGTCTGTATGTAATCTCTAAAAAGTCGAAACAGTGCATAGTAGCTAGAGGTATTTAATTAACGTGCCCATAAATGCACTAATTCAAAAATACCTAAAAGTAAAGGTAATTTGCTGTAAGTTATACTATTGCAGGTTTTGCGTTCAACTGATAATAATTCACTTGAAATAACTATAAATGCTAATTTTAGAGTACTACCACTTATTTATTGTTATAGTGCCCTTCTACGAGGAATAGACTCTTCCTCTTACTATATAATTACCTGCAGAGGCAATTAACGAGAGCAGTTGGCTACCTTGCGCATTGTCGAACTCTCTGCCTTCGGGCGAGGAGTAATAACCCAGTCGAGGCTCCACCAAAGGGTAGAGTCTCGTCTGGGGAACTTTAGACAGGAATTTTTGGCCGGGCTATATGGCCCGGAGAACCCACATTTAAAAGGCCTTGTGCCACATCTTGCCTTAGTGAGAGGGCAACTAAATACCGCAGTTGGTTGCCTTAAGCATTGTCGAACTCTCTGCTTTCGGGCGGAGGGTAATGATCCAGTCGAGGCTCCGCCGAAGGGTAAAGTCTCGTCTAGAGAAAATTAGACAGAGATCTTTGTCCGGGCTATATGGCACGGATTACCCGCATTAAAAAGGCCTTGTGCTACATTTTGTCTTAAGTGGGAAGGCAATTTAAATACCGCAGTTGACATGCAGTTATTACAACAGTGAGTACGCAGTTAAAGCCAACTACTGTTCAGGCAATAAGCAGCGTAATTGTACCGTTCGGACTTACTTATTTCTATTTACTTATTACTAACACTTTTTTGTACACATGTTCTTATTATATTAATACACTGTTTTGAACCTATCTTCTGTGTTCCGTGTCTTACTTCTGGACAAACCGGTCACTACAACTTTGCGGCGAAGTTTCGCCACAACAAATTCACAACATTTATTTACTTATTTGTATATGAATAAAAATATCTGAATGCACAAATAAATCCTGTTTTGCATAATATATAGTGGATAGCCTAATCTGCCAGGGTGTGAGTTCAATGATAATCACTTTTTGTCACCAATGAGTCACAAGGTTGTCTCGTTTCTTAAATAACTAGTCGAAATTTCTTAAGAAAACTTAACTTTTAACGTTTGTTCACTCTTCTTGAAACCTTCCTATGAGAAAATTTATTCTTTTATTTGCGATAAACTTGAAAGGTTAGAAAAAATTTATGGGTAATCTTTAATAATAAACATTTTGATTAGCGTGAAATCTCATCAAATTTTACGCTTCTTTCTCTCCAACCATATTTTATGACCTTAATAAAAATCTAAATCCAAAAGTATTAAAATCACCATGATTATAAAACGAATGCGCCTTACCTCCTACAGGTGAATTTTCACGGTCTCTATTTGTACAGTTTTGTTTCTCTCTGAAAATAACTTCAACTGCCTTTAGATTAAATATCTTAAAGAGTGCGTGATAGAAATAAACTTACAACAAAGGCCAAAAGTAATATACTTAAAAAAATTATCTTTATCGGAAACCAAGAAATATCAAATAAAAAAAGATTAAATTATGCAATATAAGTGAGTTAATTAAGGAAAAAGTGAGTAAAAGTTCTCATGGTCAAAAGAGGATAGGCCGTAAAGTCAAGTGGTTTAAAATGAGATATCCCGTGTTTAAGTAGGTAGGATTGTTTCGGACAAATTAAAAAAAAAGTAAAAACATTCATTCAAAGCCAACACAAAGTGTCTTTAATACTCGCGGGCAAAAGTTGAAGTATATAATTAAGTTTTCATGGAAAAATAACAGAAATGTTAAACAGTCCATTAACTAAATGAGTACTGAAAATTGTTTATCTCATTCTCTGTTTTTTATTAATATCTTCTCCTTGTTTTTTTCGTGTTGTGCTCGTTCAGGACGTGGAAGATCATGGTTCTCCACAGCTTCCTATTCTTTGTAGCTCTAGTAAGATGTATCGTTTTGCTATCCCTTCTACTTTCTGTTCTACAAACAAGTTCGTTAAGTAGGTCGTTCTACACAAGGTCGTTAAGTAGATTATTCACTGCTTTCCTCTGTTCCCCTTGCTTTTAATGTTATTATCAAATTCTCCAAGTTTTTTTCCTCTTTATCTCAAGTGTATCTTTCTGCTTCTAAACAGAAGTGTCCATTTTCTTTCCATTTTCATTAAAACTGTCATTATTCACATAATATATATACTCAGTATCGATCTGTAGAACTAGATTTCTGTTGTCTCAAGAATTTTCTTTGTCTGTTAGAAGATTATTCAGCATTCACTGCTATATAGGAGGACCGATGTTACATAACAGTTCAGTAATCTTTTCTTTGTTTCTTACAAAATTTTGCTGTTTCTTAATACTTTGCTCAGCTTTTAAAAGTCATATTTCGTTGTCTCAATGGCTCTTCTAATTTGGGATATTTCAGCCTCTGTTAAAACACTTCCTATATATTAAATTTTCGTACTTCATTTTCGTGTCTCCAATTTATAGTCGTCATCTTGGGATGTTTTATTTGCTGACAATCATATATTCAATTGATATCGAGTTCACACTTTCTTTTATTACCTTCTGTAAGAGTTGTTATAGTTTCCTTTCTATGTCTGCTATAAACAACATATCATCCGCGTATGTTGTTAAGATTGTGGCTGCTAATAATAAATCCTGATATAACTACTAATCATCTCAAGATCACCTCACTGTAATGTTTGAATAAGTCCTGTGAGAAGATACATCTTTGTCTTACGCCTCTTTCTATTTTTGTTCATTTACTGAATTCATTTTGCATCTAAATGCAAGCCATTTGATCCCAGTATAAATTTTGGATTATCCAAATAAATATTTCTCGGTTTAACATGTTGCAAGAGTGTTAATATTCGAGGGTTGATTGATAATTTAGGTTTTACAATGTGGGACGTCACTAATAGTGCAGGTATAAACATGTTTAGCATGTATTCGTTAGTATATAAAGTTCATTTCAAACGTGCTGATTGTATAATGGCATTGAGTAATAGTCTACGTAGGTCATCTGCTTAAGAAACCAGGTGCAGGTCCAGGTCCAGGTCCAAATGAATGTGAAAGCCATCGAACAATCAGCTTAATGAGTCACGTAACAAAACTCATCCAAATTCTGATGAATAGAACGCGCAGTAGAATCAGACCGGAAATAGGGCTGAAACATTGCGGTTACGTGAAGGACACTGGAACAAGAAACGCGATATTTATACTTAGAATTCTACCAGAAAGTGAAAGTGTACTTGTGTTTCATAGACTACACAAAGGCATTCGACAAAGTTCGCCACAAGCAACTAATAAAGACGCTCGGTAACCTTGACTTATTCGGGAAAGACCTTAGAGTAATAACCTGTACTGGCAGTAAACTCCCTACATATGGACAGGAAACTAGTTCAGCAAATATACAAGGATAAAAAGGGGTGTAAAACAAGTATGTGTATTCCCACCAGATCTATTCAACCTATACAGCCACCCAATTCTGAGATCTCTAGAAGTTTTACCAGAATTTGTCATTGGCGGCCGCAATCTGAACAATGCAAGATACGCAGATGATACCGTGATGTTAGTAGATGCAGGATCTCCTACAGGAAGTAGTTAAAGAAATCTGAAAGAAAGGACTACATATAAACTACAAGAAAACTGAATGCATGGTAATCAGCAAAAAGCGGAGCCCAAAATGCCAACTACAAGTTGGTGATACTAAAATCAAACAGGTGCAAAATTTTAAATACCTGTTTTAACAGAGGACGGAAAGTGCGATACGGAGATCAGTAGCTGTGTAGGGTATTAGGAGACAGAAAAATTTTACTGGAAACAAAGAGTGAGTGCTGAAATGTTATGTGATGTCTGTCCTTCATTATGACAGCGAATGCCGGACAATCTCATCAAAGATTAAGGAAATACTTAAAGCAACCGAAATGTTGTTCTACAGAAGGATGCCGAGGATACCATGAACGGAACACGTGAGCAACGATGAAGTTTTGGAGAGGATGGACACAAGAATGAAATTGATACTTAACAACAGGAAAAGATAGCTGAAGTCTTTGGGACATGTAATGATGAAGGAGAGGTTGAAGAATCTGATGCTCACAGGACGAATAGAGAAGAAGAGAGATAAGGGAAAGCAACGCATGAAATACTTGATGGATTTAAGCAGATGAATGGTGGATCAGGGATTGAGTGGGATAACGAGAAGGGATGTTAAGAGTGACAAAGGATAGGGAGATATGGAAGGCCATGATTGCATACGCCCTGGAGGGACACGGCACAACGAAGAAGAAAAAGAAGACGGTCATGAGCACAGGTTACTCATAAATCAGCGATCAGTGATAAACATTTTAGGCACGCCGATCGAAATTCACGGATCGTTGGAATGCAACGGAATGTTGTGAGTATTTAAACAAGACCTCTACAAACTAAGATATGAAAGGAGAAGAATTGTGCGTGCGCGAAAGGCTAACGCAAGTCTGTATTGGCGGCAGCAACCAGAGCAAATGGGGAGAAATCTACTATTTGCATATGCTGCATACTCTTTATACAACCCTAATTTGGCATCATTAACCTTTTGATCATGCTGGAAATTGAAATGGGCGTTGCAAAGTCAGTATTTTTATCAAGTGCCAAAGTTGAAATTACAGTGTATAACTGGATCAAAAGTAAATCAGAAACGATTTTCATTGACAGAATGACAAAATTAGATACAATATTTGAAAAAAGTGCACGAATTATGTCTTTATTGAAAAATAAGCTTGTAATTTTATCGAGAAATTGATTTACTTTATTTTGGCAATTACAGGGATACCATTGAGTCCACTTACCTTGTGGGGATCTAGTTTAGTGATAGCAGAAACCATGAATAGAGTTATATGCATATCACTCAACAGAGACTTGGTTCTAAGAGGAGTTTGGCAGCGATACTCTGGATGAGTCAAGAGTAGAATTTCAGGACAATTTTCGAGCAAAACATTCAGCTTTAACAGCAAAGAATGTTCACACCTCAATTTGAAGAGGGGAGGAATAGAGACCTTTCATTTATTTAATACCTATTGCATAACCACGTGAGCCAAAATTGTTTGGTGCAACGCAGTGCCTCGGTAAACAGGAATCGAGTACTCGTTAACATTTATTACGAGCAACAACTAATAGGCGCCTGTTGTGACGAGAGTTATCACGCTGGGATAGCCAAAAATAGTGGTTCCTGTGTGCTATAGCGGCTGAGTATGCTGTGTTAACCATGGAAAGGATTGAGGTTTCACCTGTTATTTCCGAGAAGGGATGAAAGCGTCCATGCTGACATTGATCTACGAAGAAACTTCAGTGGCGCAATTCAAAATTAGGATATTAAAGATGACTGTCTAAGGGACGTCACAAAGAAAATCACGACTTGTGTCCCAATCAGCATGCTGGCAACGGAAAGAGGTTTTGTGGACAGGAGATTCCTGTTTAATAGATGATTAAAACGAAATATCAATAGATACTACAAAGTGATCCGAGTTACCATGAAGGCAGTGTTGAGAAGCTCCACAAGAGCGACGAGAGTGGGTAAAAAATAAATTAAGTAGAAAAGTCTGTTGCTTGGCTTTGCTAAGAAAACGTATAGTAAGTCCACAATTTGAGTCAGGAATTGGGCATTGGAAAAGAGGGATTGGGCATTGGAAAAAAATAATGTCTGATTACCGGTAACATCAGTACGTTTAGAATGTTTCAGCCTTATTGTCATAGTAAGCATGAGAGTCA
This sequence comes from Ascarosepion bandense, assembly GCA_037127315.1. NCBI lineage: Eukaryota > Metazoa > Mollusca > Cephalopoda > Sepiida > Sepiidae > Ascarosepion > Ascarosepion bandense. The sequence continues at coordinate 13,847,261 of JBBBDQ010000851.1, forward strand.
CTGAAGGCAAAGATGTTCGCAGATAGATGCCGAGATAGTAAAAGTGATAAAAACAAAAGCATCAGAAATATGCTTATGTTTTTGCATAAAAACAAAGCATAAAAACTGAACGAAATTTGCTAGACTACATAACTAGACATCTGAAGACAAAATATATATATATATATATATATATATATATATATATATATATATATATATATATAAGTTTAAATTTTCAGCGTTCCAACATTTTCGGTGTCTGCGTTTGTACATCCCCACTTTGTTTCCGACACATATATAATATATAATTTCATCAACAAAAATATTACTTTAGTTTGATGAAGTTGTAAATGACGAAACGCATTACACCAAGTATTTAACTCTTTGTCATTAATTTGCTTAACATTGTTCTGGTATATATATATATATATAGTAAAGTTTTGTAATTTGCTTGAAGCATTGCGTAAAATAGTTGTATGTGTTATGTCTTGAAGGCTGTTACAATGCGTTGAATGAAATAAAGGAAGGTCGGGAGGTGTTTGTATGGCCTGTTTATTTATATTTATATTCCGAGACTATAATCTCATCGTCAGAATGGCAGAGAAAACAAACTGTCCGTGCTTTTAGTTGTCCATCTATGAATGGCTGGCTTTATCCACTGCTGCTGTACGTGTGTGTGTGCATGTACGTGTGTGCGTGTGTGTGAGTGTGTATCTATGTGTGTTCTAGTTGTTTTTTTATGGTCTGATGGTGTGTGTGTGTGTGTGTGTGAGAGAGAGAGAGAGAGAGAGAGAGAGCGAGCGTGTGTGTGAGTGTGTGTGTGAGTGATTGTGTATGCGTGCTGACACGTAGATTTGAAAAGTTTAAAAATGGGGGTCAAAAAGAATAAATATTATATATTAACGGTGAAAGGATGAGAAATTAGAGTCTGAAAAAATTATTTTTATTTTCATTTTCTCCTATCATCTTTTCTTTCTAATTTAAATTTATTCCTCTCTTCTTTCTTCTTCTTTCCCTTTTTGTTTACGCTTAAAGATACTTACCCTTTCTCTTTAACGCTATCTCTCCCTCCCTCTCTCTCACTCTCTCACCTAACCCCCTTTCTTTACTTTTCAAATCTACGTGTCAGCAGTCTAACTGACTTGCATAATGTATCTTTAATTTTAAGTTGACATCCGCTCTTACTCGTGCTCTTTGATTATATGTTGCGTATATATATGCCCATGTATGAATGTGTGTGTGTATTCGCCGAACTGATGTAATGATGTATTCTTTCTTAAATTTTCTCTTTTAAGGGAGCGATCTTTATTTTTATTCCATTTTTTTTTTGGGGGGGTCTTTGTGAATTTCATGCTTGTAAAATCTTCTGTACAATAAAGACGGAAGCTGATGATGGTTCGCCTGAAATGGGCCTAAACTTCCGATTTACCATGAAATAACGTGTCTGCCTAAATTTGTTCTTATATTTGCTCTATATGTATTTATATACATATATATTTAGAGCACTCTTAGAGAGTTATCTTACGACTGTATGTTTAGGAGACTTCTTTGGGTTCTTCTATATCTACACCGCATACTTATATATATATATATATAGAGAGAGAGAGAGAGAGAGAGAGAGAGAGTGTGTGAGTGTGTGTGTGTGTGTGTGTGTGTGTGTGTGTGTGTGTGTGTGTGTGTGTGTGTGATACTAATCCCCAAATATGAAATTCAGTCAGTAATCAACTCCGGTATTCAACTCACGAAACCATTCAGTCAAATTACCATTATCCCGGTCGCACACCAAGTAAATTTTCCATTATTATAATTATGATTTCATACTGTCAAGTGGAAAATTGCCCTTCCTAAAACTGTTTTTCAGAGTTAATCTACTTTCCCTAAATTACATCTATTATTTCATTTGTTTAGACAGTAATGTACACTATACATTTTTTTCATAAGAAACAAAAAATTTTCTATGAAAAAATGTTTTAGTTTTATTGCATTTTTCATTTTATGACTGGGAGTAAATTTTCCGTAACTAAGGAACCTGTTTGATTAAAAAGCTGATTCAAATTCTCCGAGGATTTCTTCTTATAACTAATATAAATATTTTTTTTTCTTCTTCTTCTTCTTCTTCTTCTTCTTCTTCTTCTTCTTCTTCTTCTTCTTCTTGTGACGTGTCCCTTCAGGAAGGAGACGATCATGGACTTTCACTTGACTCTGTCTCTTGTCACTCTCAACATTCTTCCTCTTGGTATCTCTTCTAAAATCCGCTCAGTCATCCATTTGCTTAGGCCTATCAAGTATGTCTCGCGCTGCTTTCCCCTGTCTTTCTTTCACTCTATCCGTCCTGAGAGAATTAAATTCTCCAGACCCTGTTTTCTCACTACATGTCCCGAAAACCTCATCTATCTCTTCTTTATGTTAATTATGAGTTTTCTCGTCGTTATCATCCTCTCTAAAACCTTGTTAGTCAATTGCTCAGTCCATGGTATCCTCAGCATCCTTCTGTAAAAACACATTTCTGCTGCCGCAAGCCTCTCCTTCATCTTTGATGAGATCGTCCAACATTCACTGCGATACAGAAGGACCACATATCAAGCTAACACTCTCTTCTTTGTTTCCAGTGAGATTTTCCTGTCTTTCAGTACTTTGGTTAGGTTTTGAAATGCGTACTTGGCCATGCCAATGCGTCTTTGGATCTCGACATCGCACTTTTCATCTTCTTCCCAGGTATTAAAATTTCTTTAATTGTTTATTTTAGTTTCTCCGACTTGTAGTTGGCATTTTGGGGTCTTCTTTTTTGCTGATGCCCATGCATTCAGTTTTCTTGAAGTTTATGCTTAGTCCTTTCTTCACGTCTTCTCTTTATATATATATATATATATATATATATATATATATATATGTGTGTGTGTGTGTGTGTGTGTGTGTGTGTGTGTGTGTGTATGTGTGTTGACAGTTTGCAGATGAAAGAAACTGTAAAAACTTTAAGTGAAAGTTAAACAGGTGAGAAAAAATTACTCGACAAAAAATCATGTGTTCAGGATTTAGCTGGTAAAATTTGTTTTAGCTAAAGCAATTCCCCAGTGTTGAATGATTCGCATGAGAAAAGGGAACCAGGAAATTTTGTGTTGAAGCAATACAGAGGAGGAGGAGGAGGAAAGGGGAACCGTCCTGCAACCATTACCCGAGAGAGGGAAAGGCAACCATGTTGGAAAAATAATTTACCTACTCCTGTTGCTTCTGCATCAGTTCGAAGCCGATAACAATAAAAGTGAATGCGCGAATAGATAAAAAGGAGAAATACGATATTCGGGCAGTGAGGACGGACAGAGATTGACCATACGTGATTACTGCTTCAGCGTAACTCCATCATATAAGACTTGAGCCAGACTTACCAGGAAATTACCAAAAAACTGAACAAACTTAATGTTGAACTTTTCGAACGACCGAGGAGAGAAGAAAAGGAGCTATTTGTGGTTTTGGTGAACCATAGGCTGAAAGAAGGGACGTTACAGGTTGGTACCGGTGACCATCAGATTGATTCCAAGTTGACCACGGCCGGGCTAAGAAGCCAGTCAACAGAAAAGTGTCAGAACCAACCGGACTTAGGTCATTTCGACCACACGTTTCAAAACATTCGAATTTTTTTCCTGCTTCGTCTGACAGCAAAAATCTGAACTGAGAACAATTCGGGATAAGTGACAGCAGGACCAAACTGAAAGAAAAATTCGGGAGAAAGGAATAACAGGAACGAATTGAAAAAAAATCAAGAACAAGTAACAGGTAGGACGTTTTTCGTTTTGTTTTTTTTAAAAATTTCTTGGTTTCTGATGTTATGTCTCGCCAAGTCGATTTGCTTTTTTTTTCTCCGATTGCTCTCATTTAAATCAATTAGTTTAGTATGAGGGACCATGAAGAAGAGGTCTGAGATGATAGAGGTTGGGGAGGAGGCAGCGACCATCGAATAGCCTAAGAAGGATATTAGAGGGTCTCCGGGTCCAAACCTTTGTGGTGTACCTAAAGGAGTTAAAAGACTTGCTTTTATCAGTCAATAAAGCGAAGATTGCCTATCAGTCAATAGAGCGAAGATTATATATCAGTCAATAAAGCGTGTATAAAGCATGGAATTTATTAGTCGGCTCTTGTTGGAGAACATCCCCCCACCTAGCTTGGAAAGTATTAGAAGAGCGAATCATATGGGAGTTTGCCGACGAAAGGACGGCGATAAAGGCAATGAGAGCTCTATTATGGTTGGCACAATTAAAGGACGAGAAACCCGAAGAGTTGGTGAAGAAACTTGCCAATTTGGTTTTCCGAAAGGAGTAAAGGCCAATGCTGTGATGCAGGCCCAATTGTCCGCTTTGTACGCGGAGGTATTCAGTGAGGAACGCATACGTCACGATGTCCTAAAAGAGAGAATTTTGAAATTATCAGCAGCAGTAGCCCTCGCTAGAGAAAGCTCATGGGTCTGGGAAAAGACCAGAAAGAAGTGAGATACAGAGGCTGAGGCAAGGAGGCAGACGAAGATTTCCCGTCAGAAGTAGAAAAATTAAACAAGGGATGGAACCGGAAAAATAAGAAGAGGTTCCTGGTAGATACGGCTTGTCTGTTAGACCTGTGATCACGAAGGCCACAGGGCGATGGATTCTCCAACTAAGAGGGGTCTACTCTTAGATTTTCTTTATTCCTAAGTGCACCGGGTGCAGTTGTCGAGTGCATGAGGAGAAGTGGTTTGGACTCAGAAAAAGGCCTCCACAGACTCCTGATAAAAAGCCCTGCTCTGGAAACCCTGCAGGGTTGTCAACCAGGGGAACGCTACAGGACTGCTGCATAAGTAAGAGCAAAGGTGGCCCAAGTAAGAAGGAAAGGAATGAGATGTTGGACGTTGTAATGAGAGCTTCTTTACAGCAGATTGCCCAACGAGAAGGTTCCGGTTCTGTGAAAAGCCAGGTCACTTAAAAAGAAGCTGTTCTCGGCGACGAATGGCGAAAGAGATGAATAGGACTCGCCAAGGACACCCAGAGTGGGAAGGCCGAGGAAAGGTCCCTGTAAAGGTAATGATAAATGATAGAAACATACTCGCGCCAGCGCCCACAGCTGGTTGGACGGAGAACCAAGGCTCCAGGGGACGAAAGAAGGTCAGTGTGATTTCCGTACTGAGACAAGAAAAAGAGCTTTCTTGTAAGGTAGTAGTCGAGGGATCAGTAATGAAGGCCCTAATAGAGGGTCAGTCTCGTTACTGAGAGAAAGAGAATATGAGTGCTTGAGGATTAGGGGTTGGATGAGGACGGTAAATATAGTTTTGGGAAAGGCATGAATTCACTTTTCTTCCTCGATCTATTGGTTAATTAGTAAGACTTAGTAAGAATTAGTATCATTAAATCATTATTATCTCTAAAATAATTGTTACAATCTAAAAGTATTTTCTAACAATAACCTGCGAAGGGTTGATAAGCCGTAGAAACTAATCAGTCAGTCAATAGTATCATTAATTTTATCAATTAATTGATTTAATTATATGTAAAGTATTAAGCTGAAATTATACTCTAGTTATAATTATTAATAATAATTGTTTATATGAGAATCTGAAATTGTAAACAGACACATTGACTCTTACCCAAGCATGCAACAGACCGGTCAGTGGTTACTCCCAGTTGCATTTCATTTCTCGTTCTTGTCGGTGTTCACTGAAAGCTGAGAAAATTTTCGCTGCTGCTTACAAGGCAACACAATGAAAGACAAACACCACGTCAACGAATAAATACACGAATCCCGTTTCCATTATTATAAAATAAATGCTTTATTTAGGGCTTTGTCTGTTCAACTGGGTGGGTAAGTACGTGATATTTGGGTCAATGTAATTTCTGATATGTTGCTCTAGCCGTTTCATCTACCAACTTTTCGTCCATTTATTCATCCCTACGCGGTGGCTGGCAATACAAATGAACGGCACCGGAACCACGCGACGGACATATCCGTCTTCTGCCAAGAACTGACCCAAGCTCTCGCTCTTTCTCATCCCAAACATGACTGTTAATATAGATCAACACACGGACATACTCTATTTCCGTTTCTGCTGCAACTTGTTCTCCAAAAATTCACAATCTACTCCTTTACTCACCATTACTCTTCCGTCAAAGTGTATATCGCTTAGACAAAACTTCAAACGGAACTATCCTGTGGTCTATCTAACAGAAACACTTGAGACTGAGATTTAAAAAAAAAACCTCTTCCCTTTCTATGCGTGTATCCAAAATATCACAAAACTTGAACCCACTTCCCAAAATCTAACTAAATGAACTGGGTAAACTGGGAAATATTCAAGTACTTTAGGCCGTCTCAGTTATTATTAAGAATTAGATGCCGATGCTTGTTGTGGTGCAGTGCATATCGGCTCGGAACGAGAAATCGAAGAACCGTGTTCGAATTCCAGGTGATATTCGTTGAATTCACTTACACGCAAAAACCATTGGAAAAGGTATTGATCCGTTGCTTCTTCCTCCAGCTATGGGGTAAATAGCAGGACAGATTGGATTCTATAGCCTTGATTGGCAATCAGTCTACTGTAGAAAGTAATGGCAAAATCTTCTGACATATCAGTCATGTCTCTTTTGACTTAACTGAGATGCTGATAGTGTCACAATTTTACATACAGAACAGTTGCAATGTACATGTTCTGGAGACGAAGTTGTCTGAGTAGAACTTTCTCCTTGTTAATGAAACACGAAGGGAATGTGGATAAATCGACCCTGTGTATGTGGCATGGCGTATTCAAACAGTGAAGGTCTGAAATAATGAAACTAATGAATTTAGCTCACCTGAACACCTGCCATGACAATAGTGATAGAGTACTGAGAGGCTAACAACATTTTGCGTTTTGCCTGTGGAAAAGGCGTCATAGAGATATATATGCATGCATGCATGAATGTATGTATTTATATATGCATATATTTAAATCCAATATTTTATTCTGAATTATGATACGCAAGTTATATATTGTAATCACTCTTATTCAGAGATCATGAACTGCAAACTCCGTCGTTTTCAATTTTGAAATTTGTATTCGTATAAACTGAGAGGTCACATGCCAGACAGGCAGAGAGAAAAAAAATAATAATAATGTATAGCAAAAGCCAAAGAAGAGTAAAAGGGATTCACGTATTTTCCGATACATTCTTTGTTTCAGTTAATATAATTAATATATGCATTTGTTTTGTTTTTCTTAAAAGTGATTAAAATCGTCCGAAATAAATACTAATTTTGTCTATTTCTGAGATAAGGTAGTATTTACATTATTTACATTGTCCAGACTATTGTCCTCATGTTAACGACGTTTCGGCCGTTATACACTCCGGCCTTCTTCAGGTGCTGGGAATTTCAAACCGAATCCTTTATTTTGATCACTGGGGTATATCATTCTCATTCCATGTGCGATGTTTACTTCTGGTAGCCATGTAGTTATTTCCCTTTAACTTAATTCTCTAAGTTATTTGTTCACCACTGCTGTAGCCTGGTATTCATAACTCTTTGGGTAAAGTCACTGGAAATTACCAACCTCTAGGCCATGTGTCCTCGACGTAGAGATTGGTTAGTTCCAGTAACTTGACTCAAAGAGTTGTGAGTTTTACAGCAGTGGTGAACAAATAATTTAGAGAATGTTCACTTAGAATTAAAATTCGATTCTTTTGATATTTAGCATGATGATGTGCCAGAGAAATGCAGGTCCTTTTTTAATAGGACCAGGTTGTACGGTTATTATTGAAGTTGCTCATACAAATCTGTCAAAATTTCGTTGATTGCAATCTTATCAATGAATACATTTCTCATTCGACTTTAATTTGTAGGTAAATTTCAAATAATCTATTTTACAACAATATTTTACAAAGAGTCTAGTCATTTGCACAAAACCTGTTTTCATGATGAGAAACATCAAGACGGTACAAATGACAGCATATCTTCCACCTTGTAAGTAGGTGTACTAATTCGGAATTTGTCGCAGAGATCTATCAGTGATGTTTTAGCTGTTGTGGTATTGGGACCGACAGCCGCAATATTTGCAAAAGGTTGTTCGAATTTCTCACAACATGGCTCACACCCTGGATCTTTTTCAAATCTGTTGAACCGGATTGAACCGTTTTCGTGTTTTTCTTGCAAATACTTTATTTTATCTGTGTCACTCAATAGGTTCAGATGTTCTGAAAGCAAGCACATGACACCGACGATACTTTTAGTTGCTACATTTGTCCGGATATGTGGGCGAACACCGAGGGCTATGAGAAAGGTGGATAATAATATGTCGACATTATAACACTGCTTTATCCAGTCCCTCAAATAGAATCCTCCCATGCGAGCATTTATTTCAAGTAGTTTAGGTCCAACATTTGTCATCTTTAGTTCAACATTAAAAACTCCATTTTCAAGACCAATCTCTAAGCAACATTGATAAGCGGCAGTGATAAGTTGGTTTTTACTTTCTTCATCCAAAATGCTTGGCATCACTGACACTGTCTCGACAAAGTTTGGTACTCTCGTAGGCCCGTTGTCGCAGACAAACGCCACGATCAATTTCCTTTTAAAAATAATCAAGTCAACATCGTGTTCAGAACCGACGATATAGTCTGTGAGCATCATTGGAGAACCGAAACCAAGTCCAATCCCATAAACATGAAGTTCTTTCTGTACTTCATCGAAATATTGCAGGCACTCTTCTTTGTTTTTTACAAGATGAACTCCTATTGCACTAGAGCCATAAAGCAACTTTAAAACACCAGGAAATATGTTGGAATTTTCACTGACAGCTTCATGTATATCATCTTGAGAATTGATCAGACGTGTCTTGGAAGAGTATAGATGAGTTCTCGGAAAATGTGGAATGTCACCTTGCCTTTTGGATAGAATCTGATGGGTGAGGAATTTATTTTTTGCAATTATCGCCGCCCGAAAACTACAACCAACCAGCTCGAGCTTATCGCAAATGGCCGCTGCTATAGGCGCGAAATCTTCCCAAAAGGATACACAGCCATCGATATTTATTTGTTTGGAATGTAATTTTTTGATAATTTCATCTGATATATGTCCAATGTTTCTTAAATTTGTTAAATCGTGCTGTATGAAAATGGAGACTTTCGGCATAGAATCATCTAAATCAGTATCAACCAGAACCACCTGAGTTGGAAGAAAGAAAAATATTATTAGAGGGAACCAGTTAACAACAATATGATTGATAAAATAAAATATAATTCGTTTAGTATCACATGGTTATGTGACATAAAATTCTATTTCATTGTCATAAAATATGAACCTATTTTCATTTCAAACTGAAACAATACAAAAGGCATACTGATTATTTCTTGATTTTCAATAATTCTTTGCAAGTATCTGGATTTTAATATTCAATTTATGTCCATTCTTTTACAAGTTTCCATTTGAGTGATTATTTTAATATCAGGTGAAACTCATCAAAAGGCTCAATAGTCATTGTCCGTTCTTCATACCTGAAGATTGCGTTCAAGCATGAAATAAATTGTAGCCACTCGATGTTGAATTTAAGATCCACTTCTATATTTACACACGCTCTCTCCCTGATAATGAGCACTTTTACCCCTAAAACTATATTTTTATCATATATATATATATATATATATATATATATATTATAGCAACCTTTCTTTTATACAAGTTTCGTTAAAATGACAGACAATAGCTTATGGTTAAGTTTTTTCATATCATTTTTTATATATTCTTTTTCAGAACAAATTATATAAAAATTGTCCGAGTGTTTTATTTATCCAAGCGCTTTCGGCGATACATTTAGCCATTATCAAAAATTAATTTTATTTTACTTTTAACTAAATATATAGATTATTTTATGTGTATATTTTATTAATATATTTTCGCCGAACTTACACAAACACTCTCCTCCTCCCAGGAAAAATACTCACATCTTATTGTAACAGATATGTTTACCAAAATTACACAAAAAAGTGTCTAGTATCATAGTGTTGATAGGCGTACTCTGGTTGACCCTATGCTCCCATATTCCATGGAAGTTAATGACTGCTGGATATGCGTCTGGTGCCGCTTGCATTGGGTGTGAATGGGATTTGAGGCAGTATCACTTCTCTGACAAGCATAAAGGATCTGTGTTTAGACACCGCACAGTAAGTTGTAATTCCTTCAATCAAGTATCGAACTAACGCCGTAGATCGAAGATTGACAGATGTGCCCATAATTTTTGAAATGGCATGCGCCATTCATCTAGCACCCACTTTCATGCTCCGTTCAAATTGTGATAATTTAAGTCGACTTAGTATAGGTAATCTATCCGGTGTTCACACTGACTTACCAACCACTAGAGTGCAACTGATATAGATGCAAGCATTACATACTTCTTCCATATGACTTTTGGTACGTTAATATATTTCAAATAATATTTTACGTCTATAACGAGGTATGTGAAAGTGGTACATGCGGCTATCGGTGCAGAAAACTGCATGTCATGTTCAAATTCTTGCCAAAGATATTACTGGAAAATTCCAGGCCATATTCAGATTTCTACCAGTGATATTGCTTTCACTTCATGCTAATGATCTTTGGAAACGAATGTGTATATCTCTTCTAACCCAAAGCTATAATTTAAATAACAGAACATACAAGACTTTATAGCTTTCATAAGTCAACCCCTCTAGAAGAATGACAACTCAAGACAGCGAAGAAGAGAACGAGAAGCGTAGTAATTTCTCGTTACCTGCTTTCGTCCAAAATAGTCATCTCGATTCACTGCTCGAATATATTAAAGGAAAAAGTTGTATTCGTGACAACTGTTTAAATATTTTCTTCTTAATCAATTTTAAAATAAATCTTACTTTTATTCCGAGCTTGTTTGCCTCTTCGAAGACAAACCATTTACTGTAGCAGCCAACCCCGATGATTAACAAGGTCTTGTTATTCATTAAAAAAGTATTGGATCGAGCGATCATCGTCTGAACCAGTTCTGTTGCTGCCTCATGTAGCGTGTTTGGGTTTATAAACTCATACACTTGGCAATTGATCATGCAGTCATGACTGTTGACCTCAATCACAAATGCTTCGTATTTCTCGTCTTGTTTCTTCAAAATTAGGTCGATTCCTGTGGATTAGAAAAAATAAATAATCAGTTTTAAAATTATATGACTCTAAAATCGATGTATTGCCAAATTGCCAATATCGCTTTCTTTAATATTTTAATTCGATTTCTGATTGAATCATAATAATTTTTCTTTACATTTATATATTCTGTAAATGTGCATGCAATTCCACAAAGTTTTATAGCTAAATATTGCGGGGAGTTACACACTTAATAATGGACTTTTCTTGGCCTATATTAACCGAGAGTTTATTACTCTCGATGACAGAGCCGGGGCGACCGAGACACTGGTTTCCAGTACGACTTCAGTTCAGCTCAGCCTAGTCTGTCTGTATGTCGGTCACTTGTAGCCAAGCTATTATTACTCTTTCTCCTTGTATCTCTTTGTGTCTGTTTGTATCTCTTGTTGACGTAATATATGTTCTTGACCTACTACCGTGTTGACTCATTATTTTATGGTCCCATACCGGGTCCATATCACTAAACAAGACCAGCCAGTGAACTGCAAACCTGTGACCTCTTGTGCTATCTTTTGAGAGAAAACTATCTTTAATTTCGCTAACTACCAAGTTGTTTATCATTTTACTCCAAGTAAGACAATAAAGGTATTAAGATGTTACTGAGAGTCAGAGAACATGAGAAAAACACTATTACAGAGAAATAACAATAAAATAACAAGAATTAAGAAGATAACGCTTTACATTGCATTTAAATTTTTGAAGATCAAATTTAACTGGAAAGGAAGAAACCGAAAGAAAGTTCCACAAGCAATAAATGCGATAGAAGAAATTGTTAACACAACTTACAGTTACATCTCAACATTTTAATTGTAAAATTAGATCTTGCGGCCAATCTAAGACTGGTTAAATTCATAAAGTCTAAGTAGCATAGTAGAAAGTTCATCAAAGCAATTACTATGAAAGTCCTTAGAAAAAGCACGGGGAAGCCACGTTACAGCGGTGGCAAAGTGGCAGAAGACGAGATGCTATTTCAGAACTAATAATATCGCTGATTTGTATTTCATCAAGAATCTCTAAATATATGTGGCAGCAATATTCAAAGCAAGGAGGAATTGTAAACTAAAAAATATGTAAGATAAATTCTAGAGATAAAAATTTTCTAGCACGACACAGTGAACCAACTTTCTCAGCAGAAAACCTAGAAATTGATTCAATATAACCTTTCTATTTCATGTCAGATGAAAACGTTAGTCCGAGAAGGTTACACTATCCTCTTTGCATCATGTGTATTTTGTACCCAGATATTCTTTTATACTCATATGCATAAAAATAATAGAATAATTATTAGCATTTAATTGATATTTCCCTTTAAAATGTATTTTATTTTCAGTTGAGATTGAATTTAAACCTAGCAGTTGCAAATCACCCAAATATATTTTGCATTCTTTAAATTAGTTTTTGAAGCCATGCAACATCCAGAACATTTTAGATGCCGTTCATATGTGTTGTTATTTATTAAGCTTAGTTTTAGTACAAAATCTTAAGATCTACAAGATCCTTCTGTAGAACCACATTTCGGCCGCTTTAAGTCTTTTCCTCATCTTTGACAAGATTTTCCAGCGTTCGCTGCCATATTGAAGAACAGACATCACATAATAATCCAGTACTCTTTTCTTTGTTTCCAACGAAATTTTCCTGTCCCTCAATAATCTACTTAGTTTTTTGGAATGCATTCTTGGCCATGCTAATACGATCTCAGTGTCGCACTTTCCGGCCTCTATTAGAACACTTACAAGGTATTTAACTTTCTGTACCTGCTTGATTTTTAGTGTTCCCAATCTACATTTGGCATTTTGGACTACTCTTTTTACTGATGACCATGCATTTAGGTTTTCTTGTAGTTTATGTTTAGTTATTTCTTTTCGCTTTCTTTAGCTACCTACTGTACGATGACTTGCAGTTTTCTTTTCGTATCTGCTATCGGCACGGTATCATTTTGGCCGCTGATGACAAATACTGACAGGACTTCTAGTTCACTCAGAATTGTGTCGCTGTATAGGTGGACTAGATCTGGTGAAAAGACACATTCTTGTCTTACACCCCTTTCTATTTTTGTATATCTGCTGAACTCATTTCCTGTTCTTACGCAGGCGGTTTGCTGCTAGTACAGGTTTTTGATTATTCTAATATCTTTTCTGAATATGTCAAGGTTGCCGAGCATCTTTTTTAAGTTATTGTGGCGTACTTTGTCGAATGCCTTTGCATAGTCTATAAAGCACAGGTATAGGCCCTTCTGCATTTCTATTGTCCTTTCTGATAACATTCTGAGCATAAATATCGCTTTTCTTGTTCCAGTGACCTTGACGAAATCGCACTGATTTTGCACTATCTCTGGCCTGATTCTACTGCGCGCTATAATCATAAGAAATCGGATGATGAGTTTTGTTATGTGCCTCATTAAGTTGATCTATAAAGCTCGCTTGAGATACTTACTCTCAATATATTGAGCCCAGGAACAAAGCTAATTTCTTAAGCGTTATCCTACAAGGTGATTGAATTATCTCAAAGGTAACGGCAGCAGTGACATTTTTTTCTCATGCAAGTAATCTGCTACTATGTAAAATTAATAGATGTGGGACGGAGCCCAGGATAGGGAATTCATCTTTCACAAAGTTTGTTGGGTCGTAACTCGTACCATGAGACATCCGGTCACCCGGATGTATAAAAGACATGCTTAGCACGGGAGTTGTCATTATCACGGACTTCGGAAAGTAACACCTACAACTACGAGAGGCTGTAAATATTGTATATACATCTTGGTTGTACCACTGTTAATAAAGTAGTTTATCTACATTTCTCTGTGTATCTCTTCATTCCACGATACAACAAAGTTAATAGCACAAAATTAACTATCTCCAGTCACACTTAACTCTCTGATTCTGTGTTAATAACCATTGACCCCACAACGTATTTTCAAATTGTGGACATGATTTGAAACTCAATTGCCAAAGCTTTTATAAGTAAGCGTTTTTCTGGCCATTAGAGATTTCAATACATATTTTAAGCCTGAGCACACTTCACATCTGCAGGCTTGCCAGATGATGATAAATCACTTCTTATCCTAGACAAATGTTAAGCACACCTGAGAACTGAACATATAATATACTTACCACCAAACGATAACCATTTTATCCGAACAAAGTCAAGTGCGTTCATTCAAGGTTAAGTAGCTCTAACATTTTATATATTATATATTCTTTTATATTACGTGTTCTTTTAGAAGGTGGGTGATCAAGGCTCTACAACTTCCCGTTTCTTATCGCTCTGAGCAACGTTTGACTCTTTACCACTGCTCACATGTTCAGTTCATGATATTTTCCGCAACCGTCTGTAGAACCACATCTCTATCACTTCGATTATCTTCTTCATCTTTAAGAAAATTATCCACTGCCAAATTGGAGGTGAGATATGACAACACCCTTTTCTTTGATCATAATTAAATTTTCCTATGACTTAACACCTTACTTAGTGTTTGGAAGTTTTTTCGTTATTCCGATGTGTTTTCGGACCTTCCATCGTCTGTTACTAAACTACTCAGATAGGTCAATTTTTGTATGTGATTGATTCTGATTTTTAAAAATTGCAATTAGCAGTCAGAATATGTATGTATGTATGTATGTCATAAATTTTAGTGATGTGTGAAAAAAAAAATCTCATAATAACCTACCGATGATGTCCGTTTGAGCACCAACTTCTCCGCGCTTCTTTTCACTAAAGTCTTTCTCCTTTTTGATTATAGAAGACAGTGTTTTTTCCGACTGGAGCTCAATATCTTTCCGAATCTCCTCAATTTGAACGTCCGAAAAACCATCTTTTTTTAGTAACAGTTCTAAAGAGTGGGGAACTGAATTGTCACCGTTGATTGGCTGGTCTGAAGTCCCAATGCCACACGTAATCTGTAATTAAAATGTTTTAGACAATTTATATTTTAGCCTTGATATGTGAGCATGTGTTTCTGTTTTATCGGCCTTAATTTTCTTTCCTTGCTTATTTATATCTCTTTCACACACATCCACACCTTTTTTTTTTGATATCTTTCATTGTACGTTACGTTTCAATGTTATTATTCAGTCTAGAATCAATACATTCAAACACTCCTCTGTCTATTAGTATCTATCGCAGCCAGTTTCTATCTATCTATCTATCTATCTATCTATCTATCTATCTATCTTTAATTATGTATCTCTATTTCAATTTTTTATCCTGATTTTAACAACGTACAACAACTATACGCATCATGTTGACCTATTCGTGAACACTTCCGACGCCATCCGCTATCTTTATCTCTACCTATTGCTACGCTGACCTAGTTAAATATTGTTTATTAATAATGACAATGAAATTATTGCTATTTTATTTCCTTTGTTAACACCAACGACATTGCTACTCTTAATGCAAATATTAACAAACATTAATATTGGTGACTTCTTCACTACTACATTGATAATCTCTTTTCAAGTTAACTTTTCACAATAGCAATGAGTGAATGACTAATTTTAATCCCATGCCTCTTCAGAACATTACCTTCTCTATGGTTTTGAAGTCAGAGTTGACATTTTTCTTGTTTTCATTTTCGATACCTAAGTTATTAACTTACAGCTAAATGATTAAATTTACTATTTCCACTAAGCAAAATACTAGGGTGTATTTCAATCAGAAGTTATATTCATTGAAATCTAAAATTTTGAGATTGTTTTAAAATTTAACATTTTAATTTTCGGCCATTTTTTGAGCGATCAACACATTTGTAAACAAAAGTTAATTTTCGGTTTTAAAATCTTGCAAAAATAAAATGTACATCTCTCACTCGTTATTTTTGGAAAATTTAAAGTTAAATTAATCTGATTTGAAACAAATATTACTTGTTTATGGCTTGAAATTTAGAATAGAAATATTTCTTAATCACAAAGGTCTGACGCGTTGACCTTTTAAGTAGGCGATGACAGCACCTATCAATCAATATGGGCGTATGATGACCAAAAATTGACATAACCCAGTTTAGCATTTCGTAAGGTGAACAACCCTTAAAGCATGTGACCTTTTAACGATAAGTCTCTTATAAGTTTCCATAGTAAAAGAAAATGTGCAGTTTAACATAATAAAAAAATTAGAAATTATTTTTCAAAACTTAATAAATGATTTGTATTAATTTTATGAATTTTCGATTTGTAAATAAAGTCTATTTTTAATGAATTTATAACCGAAAACACTGAGTAACTGGACGAAATTTAAAAAGATGCTTGAAACTTTAATTAGCAAAGAAGAAAATGAAAATAATTCTTATTATTCATCGAATTTTTTTTTCTTTTCAGAATATGATATCCTAAAATTATATTATTTATAAAATCAATTAAAATTTTATCTACATTAAAAATAGCGTAGTTTTAATGCATTTTTGATTTTACTATTCGGAGCAGGTTTTCGGAAAAATAGACCCGTAATTTAAAAAAATTACATGATTTACATTCCTCAATGAGTTCTGCATTTAACTAATACATAATAAATTAGTACAGATAATGTATTTCTAGACGTTTTGTGCAATTAATTGAAGTGGGAGGTAACAGATGCACAAAAATATATTTTTAACAAGGTTTTCTAAAAATACTAATTGCATAAATAATTTAATTCATTTGTGAATAAGCCCTGAAAGTTTCATTAAAATCAGACAATTAGTTGAATTTCGCAAGAATTTTCAAATTAATGTGTCTTTCAACGCCAAAAAAAAAAAAACGACTTGCGTAATATTAAGTTTTGCTTAATAGTCACATTACGTAAAAACAGCGTGAATCGTCGACGGAAACAAAAAAAGAAATTTTAATTGAAATTTCGAGCGTGTTAAAAAGGATTCAAATTTTTTAAAAATAATGAGAACAAAATTTGATCTTTCTTCTTAATAATAGCATAAACATTTTGATGACAAAACTGTTTTTATTAAGTTTGAGCTCTTTTAACATCATGCTGTGCTGTTTTTTCTTTAATATGTTTCTTAAGGGTATTAATGCAAAAGTGAATGCAAGTGAGTAGGCCTGAACTTGAAGCCAGCACAACGATTTCATTTTCCGCGCTGAAAACCGTACGTTACCCACACATCTCTCATCTTGTCAAATGCACACAAAATACATTGTAGCACAGCATACACCGAATACTACATTGCATGTTTTACAAACAGTAGCAACATCTACTGCGACGAATATCGATTTAGGCCCCACAAAAATTATTTGAAATTGACCTGTACCTGCACTAGGCTGGCTCTGTTTCTACGCAAGTCTAGTGAATAATCAACTCTGGACGAGCATTATATCCACGTTTTGTCAATGTGATAAATATATCGAAAACATGATAGAATATGTTTCGTACATGAAGATAAGAACTTATTTATAATTCTAATTTAAAATTCTGTACCTTTATCAACGAGTTCAGCAGATAAGTAATAAAACCATAAGTACCCTCACTGACTTACTAAAAAAGCTAATGAAATACATTTTAAATAATTTAAAAATCTTCTTTAAAATTAAATTCTGATTTTATTTAAAATATAATAACCTAAAGTTAATCCGTAAAAAAAAGACATTTTTTTAGACATTTTTCAAATAAAGTAAAAACAAGCTCACACCTGCCAACTTTGATTAGCTAATTTAATGGATACCGACAAATGAGAAATTAAAACTTTTTCAAAATCTCTTCAAAATCCAATATTTGTCCCAGACATTTGTTCTAAAGAAATACAAATACATAAGTATTATTTAATTAGTTTTTGTCAAAATATTACTTGAATATAAAATTATTGCTTATACAACGAAAGTACATTTTCCCCAGCTTGTTAGCACACTCAAAGGTTAGAAAATAGTTGTTTAACAACTCGGTCCCAACTTCAAAAAATAATTCATAAATCAAATCAAATACAGAAGACCAAACCTACTACAATAAATAAATTTGTTTCTTGCTGTCTTTTTAATTATTCTCATACAAAAATTTATTAAAAGAAAAATTGATAAAGAAGATATTGGACTGATTGTTAATTTACTTTACATTACTTTTCATTACTAAGGGCATAAAATATTTGTGACACCTAAATATCATGCGCAAAAATTTTTAAAAATACCAAAACAAATGAGATAATTGTTTAATGTTAATGAAAATTTCATCATTTATTCAATAATAAATTATCTTTTTATTGAAAATCTCAATCGAACACATCACTCAATAAGTCTCGGATCTGACATATACATGGCGCCACAAATAAAAAAGTCCATATGATTTTTATGAAGTACAAAATTTGAGTCCAATCGGATTATTAGTTTACAAATTAGAGTTATTTAAGTGAAGCTACTGTTGCAAATTTTCAAAACAGTGGTAAAATCTGAATTTCGTTTATTAATAAAGTATTGCTTTCTTATGGGAAAAATACTGTTCAATCAAAGCAATGGCTTTCTAAGTGTTATTTGGACTCTGCTCTGTAGGAAACAACGGTTAAGAGATGGTATGCTGACTTTACGCGGTCGTACAGACACAAATGGTGCTGAACGCTCAGGTCGCCTAAAATCGGCAGTTGTCCCGGAAAACGCCAAAACAATACAAAAACTCGTTTTAGCCGATCGTAAATTGAAATTGCTTGAGATGGCAGAGGAGGTGAACATGTCAGAAGGCAGTGTATTCACCATTTTGCATAAACATTTGTCAATAAAAATGCTGTGTTCAAAGTTAGTGCCGCGTTTGCTCACAGTCGATCAAAAACAACAACTCATCGACGATTCAAAGTGTTGTTTGCAACTGTTTCAATGCAACAAGACTGAATTTTTGCACAAATATATGACAATGGATGATATATGGGGCCATTACTTCACTCCGAAGTCAAATTGGCAGTCAGCCGAGTGAAAAGCAGCAGGTGGTGAAAGCTGCCCAAAGCGATCAAGGACGCAAACATCAGCAGACAAGGTTTTGGCCTTCGTATTTTGGGATGCTCAAGGTATTTTGTTCATTGAATACCTTAAGAAAGGAAGAACCATCAAGAGTAAATATTATCTAGTATTATTGGTGCGTTTGAAAGAAGAAATCGCCAAAAAACGGCCACCAATGAGGAAGAAAAAAGTGATCTTTCACCAAGGCAACGCACCTTGTCACAAGGTGATCGCAACGATGGCAAAACTACTTGAATTGCACTTTAAATTGCTTTCGCATCCACCCTATTCTTCAAATCTGGCCCTCAGCGACTACTGTCTGTTTGCAGACCTCAAAAGAATGCTCCAGGAAAAGAGAATTGGTTTCAATGAAGATGTGATATCGGAAACTGAGGGCTATTTTGAGGTCAAAGACAAATCGTTCTACAAAAAAAGCATCACATTGTTAGAAAAGCGTTGGAATCAGTGTATCATCCTAGAAGGAGACTATGTTGATGAATAAAGTTGAATTTTGCTTAAACGCTGTTGTTTTATTAGTTAGGCCCGGGATTTATTGAGTGATGCGTTATTAGAAAATTTGTGGAAATATTTTTCGGGTCAGTTAAAACCCCTTTACTTATTCCATGATATCAAAGAAATTTATTCATATTTACTTTATATCTAACATCATTATGAATATAACAAAAAATTATTAGACAAATATACTACCAGTATGAGTTGATTCGTCAAAACTTGCAATTTTGGTGGCTCTGAAAAAGGATGTTTTCTTCCTTCAAGCTTTTCTCTTCTGTTATTTTCTTTATAACAGTTATCATGAACTACTAATCAAGGCACATGATTAAGAACTTTATTTTTGATTTTCGTTTACGATCTTCCGTAAAAAAATATATAACCATTGCTGAAAATGTCAATAAAATTGGATAATTCTTTAATCTTTGGTACATTTTTTAAAACAGGGTATCGCTTTTCTTTTTTTCTTTTTTTGTTTTGAAAGTGCAAGAACCTGGGAAAACATTTGAGAATACTGCATTCAGAGAAAATTCGCAACTACTTACTTTAGTCGTTTGGGTTTTTTCATTTGAAGTTCGGCAAACAGTGCTTCTGATTCGATGACTGTACATATCGTCATTTTCTGAAAACGCAAAATATTATAATGATTTCAATTTCTAATTAGCGAAGTGCTTTGATATTAAATGGTGAATAAGTAAGGTTTAATTATGAGAAGTTTTAAAAATAAAATAACCAAAAGGGTATTATTTATAATGTACTTTTACTTGATTTTTTTAAAGTTTGCTTTTTTAATTCATGAAAATACTTAATTAAATCTTATTAATATCAATTATACTATGCATTATTTTTATGCCACGCTTATTTTTACGCACTGCAAAGAACAGCAAAGTGTTGCTTTGCATCTCATTCGCTTTTTTTCCATCTATACACGAGCTAAACCCTTCTTTTGTCTACTGCGACCATTTTCCTAAATTTTGATTTTACAGATTCATTGCTGAATTTACACAATTTGTATCAATATTAAAGAAAAAATTATTTACATTCGCAGAGGGGGAAAAAATTAAAGACTTACGTTGCTGGAGTTGCGGCTGTTTAAATGGAATATATTCCTCAACAAGAACAGAGTCTCCTTCTTCTAGGTGATTGATGACATTTACCACAGCTGCATAAATTCCTTCTATGTCCATTTTACTGTGGAAAGACACCAACTTGCTCCCATACCATAATACACCCGATGGCTTTACCACCAGCTGAAAAAAAAAACGGTAACAAATTTAGAAAATATATTAATGTAGATTTGGGGATTTTCAAGCAATATAAAGAACTTTTGATATTCATAGTTATTGTTATATCTCATCAAAATACTGACGTAATGACAGATATGAATAACCTAAGATAGAGAGATAAAAATGGATTAGATATAAGCACTATTTTTAATTAAAGTAGGAAAAGGAAAAAAGACATAATTTTGAATACATACCTTATTAAAAGAAGCATCTTTATTTTGCGTGATGAATGTGCTGATTTCATTTCTTACTAAAGTTTTTGATTTTGCATCAGAAAGATCAACGTCAATTGGAATTATCGTTATTTTAAGACCTTTACTATCATATTTTTCTCGGGGTTTGTAATGAAAAGCTAGTGTAATCGGGTATCGAACATTAGCTTCTCCTAATAATATACGAGTGTAGAGTTTATCATCGACAAACTGATTAAGTTTTAGAGAACTGCTCATCGGACAGTCTAGACCTTCCTCTAATTTTTCACCTTCGTAACAAACTCCTCCAGTACATGCATTCGTAAAATAATTTACAAAATATGTCACTCTTCGTGGAGGAGAGTATCTTTCCAAGAAGGAATAACCACCTGCAAAGAGACAAACAACAAACAAATAAACTATTAACACTATTTAAATATGCTTGTTAAAACAGTTTACGTGATTTAGTAATTAATCCCAAACTTATGCATAGCATGAACAAAATATGTGTATAAATGCAAGCTCTAAATTCCGTACAAAATGAGACAAAATGGAACTCTTTGCTATTATTAATATGATTAGTATTTTATTTTGCTTTCTGTTTATGACAATGATGTATCAGTTCAATAAGAGAAGGTTGTGAATATATGCATTCTCTTTGTACAAATTCTGATAATTATAACAGTAGTTTTAAGATATTTTATTTTGTTTTCTATGATACTTATATTTACTTATATTATCATATAACTTAACAGATATATGTATATATGATTATATTGCTATATCTGTGAGAAGATCCCTTGGGCACTTGTTTCTTCAGTTTCGAACAGAATAGTCCAATTATATTGAGAGCAGGACTGTGTGCTGGCCAAGCCTCTTGAATATTGAAAATCTTCACCCACAAGAAACTATCTTGTTGTACGTGGTGTGTGGCAAGGAGCACCGTTATGATAAAATATTTCTTCATCTTCGTAGTCTGATAGAAGATTAAACCGTAGTAAACTAATATAGTTTTCGCTGTTTAGGTTTATATCAACATTTACCAATTTTTTCTAAAATCACTTTTGATGCAACCCCACATCATTACGTGTTCACCACCAGCTTTTACTGTATTTGTGGTATATCTTGCATTGTTTCTTTCTTTCACTTGTCTTCTTGCATATTTTCTTGCATTAAAATATAAGTCTAGTTTGTATTCATTTCTAAAAAATTGCTTTTTGTCATTTTCCAGCATTTTATGTTAGACGTTCTATTGAACACATCAATCTTCTGTTCCGATGTTTTTTGGTGGATTGTTTTGTTTTTTTTGTTTTTTTTGTGCTGCCATACGTTCGTTCAAGTTATTTTTTTCATAATATTCTGTGTCGTAAATCATCTGAAACTTTGCTGTTAAGATTGCATTTACTCCTCACTTGTCTGACTGTTAATTTGGAAACGCCTACCAAGACTCTCACATCATTCTTGTTTAGCTTTTGTGGTCTTCCAAAATTATTTGCACGTAAAATACTTCAAGTAGTAGTAAACATCTTTTGGATAGTTTGAGTACTGTTTCTGGAAATTACTTACTATTACTCGTTGAATCATTTTCCACTTCAAAATCACAACCGTCATCTTTATTTCAGCAAAAGTTTTAGCCATGATTTTATTGTAAAATATTAAGCTAATATTTGACTACAAGGCACCTATCACTCATATTAATACGATCGAACAATTCCCACAAAGAAATGTGCATATTATCATGACTTTATCATTTCTGAGCTTTCCATGGGTCCAATAGTTTTGAAGATTTTTCTCAGCTTCAAGCTGCTTAATGCGGTGTATCTTCTGTTACATGAAAGTACAAAAGCGCAACAACTTATTTTCTAACCTTCCGCTTAATAATCTTAACTTAAAATAAAATACGGGTGTATAATTATTTCATGTAGTTGGTCTAAAGATTTTTCACGCTAGGGTATAAACGAAGCACCATATATTTCCTTCGTGACACCCAATCTTATAAGAGTATATCATAGCCAAATATGAATAATATGGTGAAAGGTTTTGATAAAAGCAGGGCTTAACCTCAAAGGTGGGACCCTGTTAGAAATCTATTCGGGTCGAGTAACCCAGTTTGCTCAGGCGGTTTTCGATAGGTGCGACTTCTAATTTTCCTTGGACTGCCTCATCCTTCAAACTTAGTAATAAACCCTTCCGAAGGCCGACCTTGATGTCATCACTATTAATCTTCTTGAACAGTTCAATCTTCTTTATGCAGTTTATCATTCCCTTGAGGAAATATCCAACTGGTTATGGTCAGCCAACCGACAAGCAAATCTCCAACCGATTAAAATCAGAAATCATAGCCATGCCCACTGTAGTATCAGTGTATTTAATATTATTGTTGTTATTTTTCCATATTTCAGTCTAAAATTGAAAATAAATGTACCAACCTTTGTGGAATGTCACAGCCTGGTGTACATAGAGCGAATATTTATTTGCCAAAGTAGGTGATGGTAGTTTTCTACACCAATTGACAGACAGAATAAGAAGCATGTCACCTGGACATTGTTCACCACCTGACAATAGAATACTCATACACTCAACTGGAGACGATAGTATTCCAATGGTCACTTGGTCTCGTGTTACTCTTTTCGCTTCTCTGGTCATATCAATCGTTTCTGGGAGTCCTGTTTCATAGAGAGTATGCTGCAGGGCTTCGTAGTAACGTTTCACATGAGTGTCATTTTCAGAAGGAAGAAAGCAGCCGCATAAACAGCGTGGTATTGTCCAGGTTTGTTTTTGCCACAATTCCGCAGTATAGTCTTCCAGCTGATTGGAATTATTTTGCTATAAAAAAATAAAAAGATGTAAAAATAAGAACGTGGTTAGAAATAAAAACTTCCTAAATCACTTTTTTATTAATATTGATAATACCAATAGCACTTCGACGCCTCGGCATGCAGATAACAGTTACAAAATTCTTTATTGAATAATCCAACAAGAGTTAAAATTTTGTAAAACTAACCAATCTAAGAAGAAATAATTGGAGCTTGAATAATTAAAATATATTTCAATTTGCCAGCACCTACCCCCATATTTTCAATGACTCCAGCATTGAGTGATTTGGAAAATCATACAGTGTGCCAGTTATTACGAATATGACCATAATCTTCGTATCCTAGCTAATTCATCTTCATCTATGTTCCGTATTCCATGATCGCCTATGTCCTGTGGCCTTCCACATCTTTCTATCCCTTGACGTTCTTAATACCCCTTCTCCTGTTATCCCACTCAATCCCTGCTCCACCATCCATCTGCTCAAGCTCATCAAGTATGTCATGCGTTGCTTTTCCTTGTCTGTCTTCTCCTCTATCCTTCCCTTGTGCATCAGGTTCTCCAAGCCCCCCCTTCCTCATCACATTTCCCAAAAATTTCGTCTTTCTTTGTCTGATGTTAAGTATTAGGTTTCTTTTTGTGTCCATCCTCTCCAATAACTCATCGTTGCTCACATGCTCTGTCCTTGGTATCCTCAACATCCTTCTGTAGAATAACATTTTGGTTACTTCAAGTCTTTTCTTCATCTGTAATGAGATTGTCTAGCATTTACTATCATACTGAAGGACAGACATCACATAACAGTCCACTACTCTATTTTTTGTTTCCAGCGAAATTTTCCTGTCTCTTAATACGCTACTCATCTTCTGGAAGGCATCACATAACAGTTCACTACTCTCTTTTTGTTTCCAGCGAAAATTTCCTGTTTCTTAATACTCTATTTATTTTCTGGAAGGCATCCTTCGCCATGCCAATACGCCTTCGGATCTCCGTATCGCACTTTCTCTGTTTTATTAGAACACTTCCTAGGTATTTAAATTTCTGAACCTGTTTGATTTTAGTATCCCTAACTTGTACTTGGAATTTTAGGTTCCTTTTTTACTAATGACCATGCATTCAGTTTTCTTGTAGCTTATATGTACTTTTTTCTTTCCGCTTCCTTTAACTATTTCCTGTAGGAGATTTTGTAGTTTCTTTTCTCTATCTGCTATCAGCATGGTATCATCTGCGTATCGTAAATTGTTCAGATTGTGGCAACAAATGACGAATCCTGACAAGGCTTCTAGAGCTTTCAGACTTGTCTCGCTGTATAGGTTAAATAGATCTGGTGAGAAGACACATCCTTGTCATACACCATTTTCTATCTTTGTGTATCTGCTGAACTCGTTTCCTGTCCGCATGCAGGCAGTTTGCTGCCAGTACAGGTTCTTGATTACTCCAAGGTCTTTCTCGAATATGTCAAGGTTGCCGAGCGTCTCTATTAGTTCTTTGCGGCGTAGTTTGTCGAATGTCTTTGCGTAGTCGATGAAGCACAGGTACATTTCTATTGCCCTTTCTGATAACATTTACTTACGCATAAATATCGCTTTCCTTGGATGTGCGTTGTGGTACAGTGGATATCGGCTCGGAACGAGAAACCGGGGAGCCGAGTTTGAATTCCAGTCGAATCCATTGTATTCATTTACGCGCAAATACCCTTGGGAAAGGTATTAATCCGTCTCTTCCTTCCAGTTATGGGTTAAATAACAGGACAGTTCTATAGCCTTGGTCGGCAACCAGTCTACTGGAGAAAGCAATGGCAACCTACTGCGGGATAATCTTCTGCCCAGTCAGTCATGTCTCTTTCGAGACATGATCGCCCAAGCGTGTATCACGTATGGCACTTAACTGACTGATCGCTTTCCTTGTTCCAGTGTCCTTAACGAAATCGCACTGTTCTTGTCCTATCTTTGGCCTGATTCCGCTGCTCGCTTTATTCATCAGAATTCGGATGGGGAGTTTTATTATGTGACTCATAAAGCTAGTTGTTTTGTAGAGCTCACATTCGTTTTCACCTGGTTTCTTAGGCAGTGCTATGAAAATCGATCTTCTTAGGTCTTCCGGAATATCATTGTTGTTGTAGATTTCATTTATAATTTCTGTGATTTTGTCTACCCCGAAGTTGTCTAAGGCTGCCGGCATTTCTATTACAATGCCGCCTGGTCCAGCTGCTTTATAGTTTGGTCAGTGCAGCTTCCACTTCTGATTTAATATTTCCGGTTCGTCAGTATTTCTGTGTATTTTCGGTTGCTCTTGTCATAGAAAAGATCTATATATTTTTCCCACTACTGAAGTATTTTCTCCTTCTCTAATATGAGTGTCCCATGCTTAAATTTTAGGCATCCCATTAAGATGCATGTTTTTTGACTTGTTAGTTCTTTTATTTTTTAATGCATGTCTCCTTTATTAGTCGTGCTCAGTCTCTCTATTTCTCCGCATTTGTCGTTAAGCCATTCCTCTTTCGTCTGTCTGCATTTGCTCCTTATTTCCTTGTGTAGTTTCCTGTATTTCGTTCCATGTCTTGGCATTGTTTTCTGTCTCCTTTGCATCATGTCAAGAACCTTATCTGTTATCCACTCATTTTTTTCTTCAAAGTCTGTTTTCCTTTGGGAAGATGTCGTTAGCCGATGTCAGTAATGCTTCCTGTAGTGTTTCCTATATGTCCTTTGTATATTTTTTCACTCCACCCAGAGTTGAGGTCATTCACGAGTCTATTGTACAGTATCGATGCTGCACGAGGGATCTTTGTTCTCCGCAGTTTCATCCTTATTTTACATATAACTGGGAGGTGGTCGCTTCTACAGTCTGCACTTGTATAAGTTTTACAATAAACATTCCTGAATCTCCTGTTTATTGTTATATTATTAATTTTTTTTTGTGTGTGTGTCACTTCCTGGACTTTTCCATGTTTTAGGTGATCTTGAAATCAGGTGTTGGTTATATTTGCTGTATATCGTTGGACCCATTTTTCTCCTCGGTCATTGCGATTTTCTAATCCGAAGTTGCCAACCGTTACCTCTTCTCCCTCCTTATCTATTTTGGCATTCAGGTCTCCCAATAATAATTCTAGTTTCTTGTGATTTATACTGAGCCTTGGTGCTAACTAGTGGGGAACAGAAAGATTATATTTCCGCCTCCATGCTTTGCGTTGTCGGTACATACACTACTATAGCCACAGTACTGAAGGACTTTCCTTTAAGTTTGACCATGAAGACTCTTTCAGATAACTGGCAGTACCATAAGACGCAATTCTTCATGTCTCTGTCCAGTTTCAAACTGACTCCCTTTTCATTATTTTTGCTGCTTGTGTATACTATTCTGTAGTTACCACTGACGAAATCTCCGTTGTTTGGTCATCTGTTTTCGTATACTGCCAGAATATTGATATTCAATCTGCTCATTTCCTGTTTGACATTCTCTAATTGTCCACAGTTGTTCAGTTCCTCACATTCCATATTCCAAGAGTAATTTTGTGTTTGGTGCGAATAGTTGCAGGATAATGGTCCGGTGCCACTTGTTGCTCATGTCGTTCCTTCCCGGGCGAAAGACAAGCTCCGAAGAATTGTGTTCCTTTACGCTGTTAGTGCTAACAGTCGCTGGATGACAGTCAGGTGACACTTTACCGGGTGAGGAATTAATTCCTTTGGACTTAACCCCCTTCACACTGTTAGGTTTTATATATTTAATTGCAAATGACATTATTTTTCTTGGTAGTAATAGTGAGCACAAATCTATCAGTGAGCAGAAAATTATGTCACTTTATTCAGTTAAAGAAAGATTGCTGACCGAGAAACCAAAGTTGATGAAGCAGACGGCACTCACAGAAATGTTTACAAAGACTCGTCATAAGAGCGCAACGTCATTATAGTCATCAACATCTGATACCTATGTTCTTCATGGAGACAACGTTAGTGACACTAATGATCACGTTAGTGACACTAATGATTTTGCAACATCGTCAAGGTAAATGACAGTGTAGTATGACATAAAATACTTATAGCAGAGAATTAGCTGAGTGTGGCAGCTCACAAGAGGACGTGCGCACCAGTGACAGTCAAATGAGTTTTAAGCCTTACCTAATGTTTTTTAAGAAATACATTATCTTACTGCACGTGTTTATGTAAAAAAAATAATTCTAATACTACGTTGTTTATTAGTGTATTTTTACATAAAGTGTCGTGTTTTTGTGCCAGTCATATTTTCAGGATTTTTCTCCTGACCATATTTATTATATAATCCGAAAAAGTTTAAAAAACAAAACACAGCTGGAGTCAAGGATTTCGGGTTAGGGACGGTGGACCTGAAATTGTTTTTGCACCAGTGATCCAGTGATAATAACTCTACTCAATACTGAATCATTCTTGACAGTATTCTGATTTTAGCTCATTACTTACATGCAAATTTTCTGCATGGTCTGTTTAAATAGCATCGACTATCTGAAAAATTACCTTATCCTTGTTTACAATGACTAGATTTTCTGGCCAAAATTATAGAATTTATTTGAATTTATAATACCATAAAATTGTGTGTATTTTCATTCTTTAACATAACTCTGTACATGTACAATTTATTTATATGTTTGTTTTGAAAATCTCTAATGAATAACTCTTTCGCCAAGTCGTATTTGCTTTTATATATCTTTTAAACCGATTACGGCCACACATCTTCCACCGCATAATTTGTATTTAATTTTTTATGGTGTCTTTTCTATCTTGGCCTTAATAGTTATTTTTTTCACTCAGAATTATTCTGTGTCACTATTACTAAGGGCTCACTTTCTTCAAATGATCTCTTCGCAACCACATCAACATCTTCTCATTTGCAATGTTCTTGCAGTTATTTCCTGTCCTATTTTTGTCTTCTCATTTTCAGATTTCTGATATCTCCTATTATCTCTCATTTGTTCTTTTGTCAATTTTGCTACAAATCTTAGGTACCATAATCATGGTCTTTAGTCTCCCTCTTATAGTCTATGACATTTTGACTGCAATATCGATATTTTTTTTTAATCATATCACCTCGA
Organism: Ascarosepion bandense; assembly: GCA_037127315.1. NCBI lineage: Eukaryota > Metazoa > Mollusca > Cephalopoda > Sepiida > Sepiidae > Ascarosepion > Ascarosepion bandense. Next base: position 13,876,137 of record JBBBDQ010000851.1, read on the forward strand.
GCAAGGTGTTAGCGCCACTGAAGCGCAGGAGGCTACCTAGGAGTGAAAAGATTGGAAAAGATAGAGCCGGAAACCACATCATAAGCAGGGAACAAGGGATGAGCCTCTTCACCTGTTCAATAGACGTTGGGGGAGTGTGGATCGGGAGATTGTTTATTCTATCTACTACAATTGAGGAAAAAAAATAAATGAAAGAGTGAAAAGAATGGACAAGAGAAAGCCGGAAACCACATCCTAAACAGAAAACAAGGGATGAGCCTCTTCACCTGTTCAATAGACGTGGGTGGAGTGTGAATCGGGCGATAGTTTAATCTATCTACACCAATTTAGGAAAAAAATAAATACATAAATAAAAGAGTGAAAAGAATGGACAAGAGAAAGCCGGAAACCACATCCAAAGCATGGAACAAGGGATGAATCTATAAACCTGTTCAATAGACGTGGGTGGAGTGTGAACCGGACGATAATTTAGTCTAGCTACTCCAATTGAGGAGAAAAATAAATAAAAGAGTTAAAAGAATGGACAAGAGAAAGCCGGAAACCACATCCTAAACAGGAAACAAGGTATGAGCCTCTTCACCTGTTCAATAGACGTGGGTGGAGCGTGAACCGAGCGATAGTTTAGTCAATCTACTCCAATTGAGGAATAAAATAAATAAATAAAAGAGTGAAAGAAGAAGAGAAAGCCGGAAACCACATCCTAAGCAGGGAACAAGGTATGAGCCTCTTCACCTGTTCAATAGATGTGGGTGGATTGTGAACCGGGCGATAGTTTAGTCTATCTACTCCAATGGAGGAAAAAAAATAAATGAGTGAAAAGAATGGAAAAGAGAAAGCCGGAAACCACATCCTATACAGGAAACAAGGGATGAGCCTCTTCACCTGTTCAATAGACGTGCGTGGAGTGTGAACCAGTCGATAGTTTAGTCTATCTATTCCAATTGAGGAAAACAAAATAAATATATAAAAGAGTGAAAAGAGACGAGAAAGCCGGAAACCACATCCTATGCAGGGAACAAGGGATGAGCCACTTCACCTGTTCAATAGACGTGGGTGGAGTGTGAACCGGGCGATAGTTTAGTTTATCTACTCCAATTGAAGAAAAAAATAAATAAAAGAGTGAAAAAACTGGAAAAGAGAAAGTCGGAAACCACATCCTAAACAGGAAACAAGGGATGTGCCTCTTCAGCTGTTCAATAGACGTGGGTGGAGTATGAACCGGGCGACAGTTTAGTCTATCTACTCCAGTTGAGGAAAAAATAAATAAATAAAAGAGTGAAAAAAATGGAGGAGAGAAAGCCGGAAACCACACCTAAGCAGGGAACAAGGGATGAGCCTCTTCAGCTGTTCAATAGACGTGGGTGGAGTGTGAACCGGGCGATAGTTTAATCTATCTACTCCAGTTGAGGAAAAAAAAATAAATAAAAGAGTGAAAAAAATGGAAAAGAGAAAGCCGGAAACCACATCCTAAACAGGAAACAAGGGATGAGTCTCTTCACATGTTCAATAGACGTGGGTGGAGTATGAACCGGGCGATAGTTTAGTCTATCTACTCCAAAAAAAAAAAAAATTAAGGATGGTGAGTTAACTAAGTTTTAACTTAGTTAAAGTCCAATCAGAGAAATAGACAAAAAGACAGAAAAATAAATAAAAAAACTTAAAATTAAGCATAAATAAATAAAAAATCATAACTTACTCAAATTTCAAAAAGTCTAACCAAGCCCTACAAACATGCTTCACTGCCAGTTGACAAAAGAAGAAAGAAAATGTTATTTTATCTAGTGATCAGCAGAGGAATGAATTGTTGGTAGGTTGGAAATTCAACTAGCTATCTTTCTCTTTCCTTTTTACATGCACTCATAAAATGAAAGATTTTATGTGCTGTCATCAGTTTCTTTCTCCTTTTATTTGAATTTTCTTCACTTGTCTAATTTTTTAATGATCAACAATATATCTGGTATAAATTAAAGAGGAAGTGAAAACTATGAGGATATGGTGGATAGATAACGACAGATTCTTGGCTTGAAAAGGTTAATATTGTAGTATTCAGGGAAAACAAGCGTGAGCCTGTTCACAAATTGGGAGTTCTTGTGTAAAAGCTGAGTGGAACTTTTTCTTACCTTTTGATCAGGAAAGAAATTGATGTGTTTCAACTACGTATAAGTAGCACGGCGTGTCCTAGCTGTAAACTCTGAATTTGTGCAATCATTTTTTTTCATTAAAAGAAAATGAATATGAAATATTATTTAATGTTTTTCACATTGGCTTAAGATTTATCTACTTAACCTAATTTTGGGAAATAGTTTCGTTTCACAACACATTATTTGGGTTTTTGTCTTACCGATATAATGTAGTCAGCAAGAATTCAATTTTGTGAGTTGAAATGTCGGCTACTGATATTTTGTGTGTACAAACTTTTTCAACAAAAAACTGGTTTCAACTGTGAATTAGGTTCTAGTTTTCAAAAGACTGCTGGCAACTAATGTACACACCCAAAAATTAGTAAGTGGTATTAATACAGAGGTATAATTAGGAAAGTGGCATGGCTTGCCTTCAGAAAAGAAAATATTAGTCATAATGTATGAGATTAGATCAATAATCTATATTTTGATACAATTATTTTGATTTAAAATTTTAAATGGCCGCCTGCATACGGATAGGAAACGAATTAAGCAAGTACATAAAAATAGAAGAGAAGAAAGACAAGATTCATTTTCCCACCGGATTCATTTTGATACCTCCAAAGATTCACTAAAACTGAAGATACAAAAAACAAAAAGCGTAATAAAAACAAAGTTTTTTCTGCAGGATCTTTGTGTTATTATTAAGAAAAAAAGCTCAAAGGATTTTTTAAATCCAAATTTTACTTTTATCCTATTTAAAACCTAGGAAATTTTGGTTTAAAATCTTGCAATAAAAGTAAAACATTATTGAATAAGCAAAGCTTTTAATTGATTAGATAAATAAAATATAATCTGGGACACTATTGCGTTAAGAAAATTTATTTCGAAGAATAATGAATTTTTACAAAAATTATTTACATCATTGTTTTATTTTAATTAGAATTATTTATAAAATTTCAAATCTTTTAAAATGTTGTATTAATTTGTAGCGGTAAAGTGATATTTTATTAAATAAAAAATGCATTTAGTAAGCATAAACGGAAAAGCTTACTACAATTCAATGACCACCAGTATTTTAAAAATAATGTTGAAGTTTTCATGCGTGTATAAACGTGTCAATTTTTGTAAATACACGACGTCATAACAAAATATGAGCTGTACATATGGTTAAGTTTAAACTTATTGCTAATTTTCTAACATTTTCTCAACAAGCGTCTGTGTAAGTAAGGCTATAAAGCCAAAATACTTAAAATTCAATAAAATATTAGTATGTTTAAAATATTAATTTTTTTTAAAGATTACTGAGTAATTAAAAATTATATAAAAAGAAATTCACGTTGTATTCATCATAAAATTTTATTTCAGTTATACGCTTCAACTATCAGGGTTTTAATACATCACTCACTACGTTCAAAAGAACTAACCCATCTTAAAAATATCCTTTATGCGATATTTTAAATTGAACATAAGTAGTAATTGTTTCAATTCAGATTGATTAAACTTTAAATCTACTAATGATTTTGAAATAACGTTTCAGAAAAGTATATTTTATTTTTTAACTAAAGAGAATTATGTTGTATTGACAAATTTGTCAGTTTGAACGAATTTATAGATTTTACTGATAAGAAGTAAAATAATCCCAATCAATTTAAATTCATTTTGGAATTAAAGCTTCAAGAAAGATTTTTCATTTTTTAAAATGCGTTTTAAACCTTAGGTATGGCTTCTTATTTTTTTGAAGTACCTAGATTTATTTAACCTATATACAGTGAAACGATCCAAGGAGAACTAGAAAACGCAATATGATTTATTATCGGCAGATATGATCTTAACAACATTAGACAAGCGAATCACCCTGTACTGATGGCATACACAGAATAACGTCTAGAAAAGATCATCAAGAAAAGTAAGGAGAAATGAATAAACATTAACTATTAGAAGAAAAAGTTTTTGGTCATCAGCAAAAGAAACAACCAAAGCTATATACTTCAAATTGGGGAATTCAGACTCAAGCAAGTACAGAAATTTAACTATTTGGTTAGAATAATAACAGACGACGGAAAATGTGATGCAGAGATCCAACGGTGCATCGGGATAGAGTAAAAGGCCTTCTGTAAACAAAGAAGATAATTAAAACAGGAATATTTCCTTAGAACAGAATTTATGTCATATTTTTTCTCCTGTACGGAAGTGAATACTTGTCAATTTCCTTAAAGATGAAGGGATTGAAAGCGACTAGGATGTAGTTGTACAGACGGATGTTGAGAATATTGTAGATAACACGTGGGCCACAAGAATATTATACACAAAATAAGAACTAGAAGACACTTATACTTAGAATTGGAAAAAGACAGTGGAAAATTCTAGGACGCATAATGAAGAAAGAGGACATAACAAATTTAACACTTATAGAACATACTGAAGAAAGGAGGAGCAGAGAATTCAAGTTAGAAGAATGGATGGCAAAGGTGAGTGGTAAAAGAGTCAAAAGTTGCTTGGAGTAACAAGGAGCAACTATGATCGTAAATGTACTGAAGGAACGTGACACATAAAAAGAAGAAAAGCATGGATCCATCGTGTCACTTTCCAACACTGGATTAAATAGTGGGGATTTTATAATGTTTGAAGTGATTTTAGCATTTAGACGGTTGCCAGTTAAGGAAAAGGACTACTCTGAATTTAAAACTGTGGAGACGGCAGTGGGAAAATACTCCACTATCTTTCTAAAAAAAATTATAAAAATTCTCAGAAAATAGAGAAAAAGGAGTGAGCCATGATTACCTATGTTCTGAAGGGAATGACATGAAAAGAGGTTGTTATAATCGAAATGAAATATAAACAACACAAATCTTACATCAATGCTCTTAAAATGTTAAAACTAAAAACAATTCTTCATGTTCTCTTTTCTCCCTACTAAAAAAAATGTCGATATCCAACACGCAACAAGGACATGGTAGCGTGCTTCCTTTCAAAAACAGATAAGCATTCAATGAAAAACTCCTGCCACTTTTATCTAATTATGTGTTTGTATACGACCTGATGACCTGCTTTTATTTGATCAATGCAATTCACTCAACTTTTAACGCGTCTCGCTGTGAATGGTGAGAGCGTAAATGTTGAACGTAGGAAAAAAAGGCAATGTCAAAACTGAAAATTACGGTCATTTTAGCACTTGGTAAATCGTATAATCACCAGTTTCAACAATGTAAAGTGTTTTAGTAAATAAAGTCCTATATAATTTTCTGAGATAGTACTTATATTTTGAGTTTATCGATAAATTTACAAAAACATGATTATACTAACTGCTCGGCGATTTGAACATTGTACCGTGAAAATCACCAAAATAAGAAAGACAAACCATTTTTTGAAATTCAACTTTCTAAATCTATTTTTTATCTTAAAAACTAACCTGTTAATGTCCTAGTAACCATGTAGGTTCAGAGATAAGATACAAACATAAACGTAGACAAATATAAATGAATGTATGTGTGTGTGTGTGTGTGTGTGTGTGTGTGTGTGTGTGTGTGTTAAAAGACATTATATGCTTCTAGAATTCTGACCATCTCTCTCTCTCTCTCTCTCTCTCTCTCTCTCTCTCTCTCGTATTTGTCAACAGTTTATCTTTTATAGTTTCGGTCGTTAAAATATCACAACTTGTTACATAAATATGTTCTTGACGTTGTCGATACTTATTATAAAAATCACATTCTTGGCTGATTTGAAGTTTTCCTCCATCGGTTACGAAATTGTTCAATTATCCTATATAATATTAAACATGACATAATGGTTCAGCTGTTTCTATTTATTTATTCATTTTTTAATCATTTCATGCCAAGCAAGAGGGACTGCCATTATTGTGCAGAGGGTTAAAGTGAGAGAAAATACTGGGTACAGGGGGTATTAAAGAAAGGATAAAAGATGAATGGGATTCAAGAAGATAGATAATGGTAATTGGCGTTGCATTTAAATTTTTGTAGATTGCAGCTATCAGGGAAATAAGTAAACGGATAGGAGTTTCACAAGCGGGAAGTGCGAGAAAAAAAACTTATGGAGTAGAAGAGATGGTTACATTTAACTAATTTAATGGCAAAAGGGTGAGACCGAGATGCCAATCGTCGAAGCAGATGCCATGAAAATATTTGTACTAAATAAAGAAGGAAACTACGTCACGTCAGTGAGAAAGTGAATAAAGTCAAGTTTTTTCTAACATTATTTTTAGATTCTTCAATACCTTGCTCATTTTCGGAAAAATATATTTCACAATTCTTGTACGTCCTCAGATGTTTGCTACACTCTTTCTATCGTTTGTTACTACACTACCCAGATTTTGTGTTCTTCGTGTTATTGATGATAAATATATGAAATATGTTGAATATGAAGAAATACGATATTATCAAAAATACATGTGCTACTAAGCTTAGAGTGTAATACAGCCATCTAGTGAGAATCAAACTGACCGCACAGCAATAATGACATTCTAGAAAACTTTTATGAACAATTACTTTGCACCGAGGCTTATATATTTATTAGTAATCCACATGCTTTCAGCCGGGATCAAAACTCACCCGACTTGGTGTTAGTCGGATTGCATACTCCCTAAGCTATCGGCACATGGATGGGAGAGGAAAAAATTTTAACGTGTTATATATATATGCGGTGTAGGTACCTCCAGTCAGATCGATAACAAAACAGTATAGTATGAATAAAAAAGGTCCCAAACTTAATAAAACAAACTTTTCCCCTCAAAATGTTTATATTATTATTTACAGGAAAGATGAAAATAATTTTTAATTATTTTAAAAATTTTTTTAATCCTTTCTAACATCTTCGAAATTTTGTCAGAAAGTTTTGTTTTGATTAAGTTAGAGTCTAAGAAATGTTTACTACTGTACATTACCCACTTTTTTCGGTTACAAACACATTAATTTGGAAATTCTCGCAAAATTCAAATCATTGTTGGATTTTAATGAAACTTTCAGTACTCATTTACAAATGAATGAAATTATTTTTGAAATTATTATTTTTTAAAAATCTTGATAAAAATTTATTTTTTTACCTCTGTTACTCCCACTCCTTGTAAATCCATGAAATCTTAATAAATTTTACACTGATGGCTAACTTTTGTTTTATTATTTCAACGCAGGACTCATTGAGGAATATAAATCTTCTATATTTTTATTTTAAGTTTGCAATCATTATCCGAAAACCTTTTCCGAAGAGTAAAATAAAAAAATGCAATAAAACTCTGATATAATTTAATTTGATAAGCTTTTAATCGCTGGAATAAATAATAACTATCAAGGACATTATACTCTGAAGAAATTTTTTTTTTCGTTTAATAATAAAATTTTAAAAGAATTGTTTTCAGTTTTTAAATTTTTTATTATTAAATAATTTAGCAATATATTAATTTTTAAAAATATTTTAAAAATCCCCAGAGAATTGATTGCGCGTAGACTTTTAAGTTAAGAACTGATGATTATATTGCCTATCCAAAATTCAAAAATTTAATAAAATCGTTTTGCAGAAATATTTTAAATTAATTAAAAAAAAATTAGTATGTAAATATGTTTATTTTGATTAAGTACGATGTTCCATTTCATTAAGTACAATGTTCCATAGGAGTCATAACATGTTTCCATAAAAATTAAATTAGATATTTTTACCATGCCTTAAACTTAATGATAACTTATTAATGAATAAAATAATATAACTTAGTTCGGTTATTTCAGTTTCATTCTTTCTTATTAAATTAAATTTTTTTAAAAAGAAATTTAAATTTTTAAATTTTTATTTATTCAGAAAGCATATTCTAATGTCTGGCTATAAATCTAAACTAAAAATCTATAAAATATTATATAATTGCTGAAAATATTAAGTTGTATTTTTAATTTTACTATTTAGTTAAAAACCAAAAAAGAAAAAAAGAAATTAAATTTTGAAAATTTTATGTTTTAACGTAATTGAAATTTTGGCTCGTATGGTCGCCCCCCTTTTAGCGTTCTTAACAAATTCCAGATGTCATATCTTTCATCACCTCGTTTACGGAGATAAAAGAGGACAACCGGAGTTAAAAAGTTTTTTATTGTAAATTTCTGGCAGTAAGCAATTATTGATTGAAATCAGATAAAGGTAAGTTTGAATTTTAACAATTAACTTAAATGACTTGTCAGCTAGGTATATTTTATTTTTGCAAGATTGTTAAAACATAAATTTAGCTACTGTTTACGTACTGTTTACGTAATGTGTTTATCAATCAAAAATGGTGGGAAATTTAAATTTTATTTTTCCAATTAAGAAAAAAAATTAAATTAAAATCAATATAATTTCGGTTTAAAATACACCAATGTATTTTTCTTTCTGGAATTAAAATTTAATCTCTTGGCTTTCAATTAAAGCTAATTTTAAAGCTTGAAGATTATTTATTTTTAAAATTTCAATTTAAATTTTGTTATCGAAAACAGACGGAGGTACCTACTATTATAGTATACACACACCAATCACCGGGAGAACTTCATTCATTAATATGTTTAGATATTTGGTCAGTTTTCGGAAGATGATCGGACTAAGAACTTTTCAGAGCCTCTTCTTCACAGGTTGAGAACAGAAATGTTTAAATTCGTGATCCCTCCGAATGTGTTATGCTTCTGAAATAATGTCCAAAAGAAAAGTATAAACTGGGAGATCTTCGTCTCATTTACCGCTCAAAATTGGTGTAAACGAATTACGCTTCTTTGCTAACGTTCATAATTTGAATACGTGGAATCTTAAAAAGAAAGAGGGAAGATGCAGTTTTCTCATTTTTGCATCTCCACTCGAGGAAGACGCTAATGCCTTTAAAAGTTTGAAATAAGAAAAAATAGCAATACAGGTCATGAGACAGTTTCTTATTTATTTTTTGTCTTCCATACTTTAGTCATGGGTGTACGAAGAAAGCGAAAGGAAATTTGTGAAAAGCTTACCAATAATTCTTTGTATATTTCGGTTTCATTTTTGCTGCTATTCGAAATAGTCAGAATTTGCTTAAAGTTTTCTTCGGTTCCAGAACCCATTGCAAACTTATGGCTGATAATACTGGACACTTATATAGTTGTAGTTGTTAGTCAGTGCGTTGTTGTTATTGTTGTTGTTGTTGTTGTTGTTGTTGCTGGTGGTGGTGTTATATCGTCTATATCTATAGATAAAGTAAACAGGACTGTTTGTGTAGAAGAATGATCATCGCTGTTAATTTGTTCACTAGATACGATCATGACAGTCTATTACTTCTGAATGCGAGTTAACGTTACGATTTGTATTTATACACATGTTAATCTCTATCCTTAACACACACACACACACACACACACACACACACACACACACACACACACACACAAACTTTTTCTCTCTCTATTTTTCTCTTTCTCTCTCTCTCATGCACACACGGATATTAATTCTATTGGTCATGAATTAATACACCAGATATGTAATTTCTGTTGTTGTTCGACAACATTTTTTGAGAATTGTATTTGTGAATAAGTCCGTTACTATAATAGTTATAGTAACGGACTTATTCACAAATACAATTCTGAAAAAATGTTTCCACTGCATCGTTTTAAATGCATTAGAAACTGAATAATATAAAATTGTTATTATAGATATAAGATACCACCAAAATGGATGCGTTTTTTTTTTCGAAATTAAGGCAAAATTTGTTTTAAAATAAAATGCCAAAATCAGGGAATTATCAGATTTTCAGTACATATTTATTAAGTTATTTTATTAGAAAAGTTTGTGGAAACATTTTTGGTGTTTACTTTGCTATATCCATTTCGTCATCTCGGGTGTACTTTTAAATTTGGTGAAGTGTTCGACAAAAATCCCAGAATATGTTATTGTAGTATAAAAATAAAAATAAAAAAATGTGGGGAAAAAGCAATATCGAGCTTGAACATACTGAAAACTATTTTATAATTCAATAAAATTCAAAACAATTTTTGTGAGTTGATTCTTGCATAATTTAATTAAACACATTGGCCAAAAATATCTACATTTAAGTTTTTTTTTTGATTACTTGCAATTTTTCCGTGCGATTTTGAAATTTATTTTTAACAAAAGCTTTCTTATTAAATAAAGAAATGTTTGACGATTAAAAATTGAAAATTTCAGTGCTATTTTCGTATGTGAACTTTTTAAAAAATTTTCTTAAGCATATTATTTTATTTTGTATAGATATTGAAAAAGGATATAATTATGAATTACTACTTTTGATTGACTACTTTTCTCTATCTAAAAATTAATGTTATATGATAATTCAAGAACTCTTAAATTCAGAATAATTTAAAAAAATAACTTACTGGGTTCAATTAAATATTTTATTATAACAAACAGTAAGAAAATAATCATAAAATAAAAACAATGAATTAAACTTTTCACTAGTTTCCAATTAATTTCATTTTATACATCGAATGTCATATAAAAATAAAATTATTTATTCTTTTAAATTTCATAAAAGCGGATAGAATAAAATTTATATCCTTAAACTATTGATTATATAAGGTTAAATATAATTTATTTTAAACATAAATACTAAATAGTTTGTTATTGCACCGCTAGTATTCCGTATTTTTTTCTAATTTTCCACGTGGTTTTTTGTTTTGTTTTTTTAGGTCAGGGATTTCAGGAGAAAATACTGTGTCTACCTATGACAACATAAGCAACTGTGCGTAAATAAACGTTATGCTCATTACATTTTTGGGAAGAGTAAGCATTAAGTCTACAAAATACAACTAATTAATCCTTATATTTACTAAATGACTTTGAAACACTTCTGTAGGACTGTAAAGAAAAACAGACGAACGTTTAAGCTTTTAGTGAAACTTGATTCAATGCAATTTGATTACTGCCCATAAGTGAGGTTCGGCTATTTAATTTCTAGGCAAAGAGTTTGAGGGGAAGACAACTATGGTTGACTTCACCTCACTTTTTGTTTACAGTTTTGGTCTATGTAGTAGTTTAGGAACAAGTGAAAATGACAAAAAAAAAAAAAACTATTTACCTATGATAATTTATTTATTTTGCATGCAACGACCCCTCCCCAATATATATGACATGCAATGACACATAAAAATTGCCATACAAAATAACTTCAAATACACACAAAAAATAAACATAAAAATTTATTTTCAAATACACAAACAAATTAAGAATTATTTTCAAAAATACGAAGCTACGACAACTTGCATTAAACTTTTCAATTTTTGATTAGTAAATATAATCTTAACTTAATAATGTAATAACCCAACAAATCTTTGAAGTATTTTAAAAATATTTTTGAAGCTTTATAAATTATTATAATAAAAAATGAAAACAATTCTTTTAGAATTTCATAATTAATCGAAATTTTTTTCTTTAGACTATAATGTTCTTAATAGATATTATTTTTTAAAGCTATTAAAAGTTTATCAAATCAAATAATTTCATAGTTTTATTGCATTTTTATTTTACTATTAGGAGCAGATTTTTGGAAATAAATGCAGTATATTAAAAAAAATAAATAAATAATTTACATTCCCCAGTGAGTCTAGCGTTTAACAAATCAAAGAATATATTAATCTAAACTTTTCTGAGATTTTGAAAAGTACTAAAATATTTTACATACTGTTATATCAGTTCATAAAAATTAATTTATTAGTAAAGTGTAGTGACGCTGGCAATTTAATATGCCTAATTTGCATAAGTGCAAGAGAGAGCCTATATAACTCGTCACTGAGAATAAGTATGGGAAGCTGAGCGACTAATTAGTGCTAAGCCTTACTTCACGTCAATGGCGTCGCCGATAGGATCCCATTTGTCTCTAGAAGATCCAGATTTTATAGATGCATGGATTCGCTGTTTTTCTGCCAGTGCAAGAAGTAAAAAGCTGAAAAGACAACAAGGAAAAGGGAGGCGAAAATGAAATTACGGGTTTATTTTACGGGATTCGAGGTGATAATGAAAGTCTCCACTATGGCGTATCCCACAAACTTGGAAAACCTGACTTTCGAAAAAATAAATCAGATTATAAGGAGAAATATGAGACCCAAGAAAAGACTAGTAGTGGCCGAAAGAACGAAATTCATTTCATTGATACAAGAAATTGATGAACCAATTATAAAAGATCTACACTGTCTACGAAATGCGAGTTGATATTGCGAATTTGAAAAACTCGGACAAGACGGACAAACTATTGAAGAGGACTTGATTCAATTAAGGTTAATTGAAGCTATGTGCAATGCATCCCTCCGATATAAAATAATGGGAGAACTATAAACAGGAAATGTCTTTTAAATACATGCATTGACTTTATACAACAGGAATTAATACAGAAATACAATCAGCATAAAAGCCAAATCAACGAACAAATATCTGCTGAGACGTACATGGTAAAAAAGATAAGATGTTCGTATTTTTTTTTTTTTTTATAAGCGTTTCACCCCGAGCAAGGCATGTCACTGCCACTACTGTGCAGGGCGCTACGTAGAGTGGAGAAAGGCTGATTAAATATAGGAAATGACAGAGGGTGGGTGATAGGCGGGTAAGGATACCGAGAATGAGGGTTGGGTAGATGAGAATGTTGTGAGAATAGTTGGGAGTTAGTGTGATAGGAGGTGTCTATTGACCCTACATTTAAACACCTGGAGATTGTAACTGTCGGGAAAGCAGACTTGTGGAAGGGAGTTTCACAGGCGGGAAGCGCGAGAAAAGAAGCTGTTGGAGTAGAATTTACGGTTACATCTTATTTGTTTAACTGTAAAAGGGTGGGACCTAGTTGCTAATCTAGTATCTCGTGTAAATTCGTGCTTAGGCGGCACCAGTGATCTAAGCTCATCGGAGCAGAAGCCATGAAAGTACTTGTAGAAGAGGCACAGGGAAGCCACATCACGCCGGTGTGAGAGCGGCTGCAGCCGGTCTGCCAAGTCAGTATCAACCACGTTATAGATCCTCCTTTGTATTTTGTCAAGAAGCCCAAGGAGAGCAGCAGGGGCACCCGACCAGATATGGCAGCAATATTCAATACACGGACGGATGGTAGATTTGTATATGTGCAGAATAGATTCAGGTGGGAAAAATTTCCGGGCCCTGCACAGGGAGCCCACTTTCATAGCAGCAAATTTGGCAATGGATTCAATATAGTCATTCCATTTGAGGTCCGTCGAGAGTGTAAGGCCAAGGAGGCGTAGTATTTTACTCTCTGGGAGGCTAGCCTGTCCCATGCTAATGGGAGGTAGATGCGATTGTCTATGGTGATTAGTTGATAACAGCTTTGTTTTTGGAGGCATTGAAATTTACCAACCATTTCCTACCCCAGATCACTACGGATTGGAGGTCCCTTTCAAGTACGGCAGCGAGGTTCACTTTGTCGTCCAGACCTGGTTTCTGATCGATGCGGGAGTAGATTGTTGTGTCGTCGGCATACATGCCAACTTGGGATCTAATGGTGTCGGGGAGATCATTAATGTAGATCAGAAAGAGCGTGGGACCTAGGATAGAACCTTGAGGGACGCCCGCGTTCGTCTGGTAGTTTTGGGAGGCATGCCCATTTAATACCACCTTCAATGTGCGGTTAGAGAGGAAAGACTGGATGAGGTCAAACAGATGTCCAGTTATCCCATAGCTCCGCAGTTTGCACAAGAGGCCAGCATGCCAGACCCTGTCGAATGCTTTGGAGATATCCAAGGCAACGGTTCAGGCTTCACCATTCTTGTCAAGTGCCTGGTATATGTATTCGGTAATGGTCGTTAGCATATCAGCAGTAGACCTGGTGAAGCGAAACCCATACTGTTTGTCAGAGAGAAGCCCGTTGGCCATAAGATGCTGAATCACCTCGGCGTTGATAATGGCTTCGAAAACTTTGCCAAAGATTGGAAGGAGACTAATAGGACGGTAATTGGCGGGGTCTGAGGGTTCGCCAGAATTCTTAAATATAGGTACTACGCAGGAGGACTTCCAACAGGCAGGAAAGCAGGAAGCAGATAGGCAGAGGTTATAGAGTTTAGAGAGGACAGAGGAGAGTTCTGGGGGCACATTTCTTCAGTACTATGACTGGGATTCCGTCACCGCCGCTCGCTTTGTGTGGGTCAAGTTGCGCAATTATCTTGGCGACCAGCGAGGGTGTAATGTGGACGTTATTTAGTTGAGCCTTAGTTCTGGGTGGGAAGTCTGGTGTAGGTATTCCTAACGAGTCCAGTGTCGAATTGGTTGAGAATCTACGGGCAAAGCATTCAGCCTTGTCGGCTGGGGAGGTGAGAACTTCAAATTCATTGATTAGTGGGGGTATTGTGGACGTGATCACGAAATAAAAAAGGAAAAATGCTCAGCATTTGGAACAACCTGTAAAAATTGCTTAAAAAGGAACTACTGTCAAGCAATATGCAAAGTAAAAAAAAATGTTGAAAGAGTTGAAGAAAACGAAACCAATATGGAGATCTTTACATTAAAAAACAAGAATATAGAAAAAATTGAACAAAAGAAAAAAGACATTATGTTAAAGGTTAAAATTAACAACTACAATTTAGATATGCAAATGGATACTGGGAGAGAAGTAACGCTGATACCAAAATATTTGGAGGAACGCATTGGAAAGCCACCCTTACGAAAAAGCAGTTTACAACCCCGCCAATTTGATGGGTTGGTCATAAAAACTTTAGGATACTTTGAAGATTCCTTGGAGTTAGAAGCTAAATTTGGAGTAATACCTATAATTGTCACAAGTTGTAAAAAGAACCACGGACTTCTTGGAATTGACGTACTTAACATAAATTCTACTAAAGTAATTAATGAGATAAAAATGGAAAACACAGGTAAGTTAAAAAAAACAAACTATAAAGCGAGTTTAAAATTAAAAGAAAATGCCTCCTCTTATTATGAGGCAGGAAAAGTACCAGTACATTTGTTGCCATTAGTAGTCACAAAGCTACGAAAATTAATAGAACAAGACCTTCTTGAACGTGTTCCCCCTGGGAGTAGCAAGTGGACCTCATCCATTGCAGTGTTGAGGAAGACAGATGGTGATTTACGTATTTGTGAAGATTACAAAATAGGCGTAAATCATAAAATCTGTTCGGATTCATATCCTATACCGAATGTTGAAGTTGCATTGTATGCACTGGCAGGAATGAGCGTTTTTGCAAAAATAGATTTAAAAACTGCATACCACCAAGTACCGATAGACGATAACTTCAAAGAAGTAACCACGATAAATACGCCAATAGGGTTACTAAGATGAAAAAAATGCCATTTGGAATAAAACCGCAAGTGCCATATTTCAAAGGGCCATCGAACAGGATTTATGAAAAATATGGTTTGTTACCAAGAAGATATATGCATAGGAGCCACTAATGAAATGGTATTAAAAAAGAAAACCGACATAATCTTGAATAGATTAAAAATGCTGGAATGACAAATGAAAACAAAATGCGTAAGCAATTGTAGTAACATATCTTTTTTAGGTTATTCCATTTCAAAAAAAGGTATATCACCAGACCAAGTCTTGATAGAAAACATCCTAAAACTAGCTATACCTACAAATAAGAAAGAACTGGAGTCTTTTTTGAGATTGGTAAATTTTTACAGGCAATATTTACCAAAATACATGGACTTGACTGAACGGTTTGCAAATTTAAGAAAAAAGAATGTTGAATTTATTTGGTCAGATGAACAACAAAAAGCTTTTGACAGATTAAAAATAATTATGACAAAGAAACCAGTCGTGAAAATGTTTGATCCAAAAAAGGACGTGACGTTAACCACAGATACAAGCAAACATTCAATATCGGGACTATTATCACAAGGACACCCGATAATGTATTTATCAAGACGAACGAACACCTAATTTAATAATACAGAGAAAGAAGCATTAGCTATCGTGTGGACAACTACTAGAGCCGGACAATTTTTTAATTGGGAAATAATTTCTGTTAAGTGATCATAGACTATTAGTTTATATTTAACCCAAGGGAATAATTACCGAAAGTCACAACATCGAGGATTCTAAGATGGGCAATAAGATTAATGGCATTTAACTTTGATATAGAATATGTCAAAGGAAATTCAATTCCATACGTAGATGCACTATCAAGATTGTGATTTTTACAAGGAGACAAAAGATAAAACAGAAGAAGAATTTGATGATTTCTTGGATTGGGTAGACTGATGTTTTGTTTTTAGAGAATGGCTGCGGAAGTTAGACATGATCCAGTACTAAGTAGGATATTATCGAAAATAAGAAAAAATTAATCGGGAAATTGTTCTAGGGCGGAAAGACCCTACAAAGAAATAAGACAAATGATAGAACATGGAGTGGTTTGTAATGAAGATCTGGTAGTTACCACAGAAACACAAAGAAAATTGGTAATAAAAAGTGTACATGATATACATTGTGGAGTAGCGGCCAAACAAAAAATGATAAAATTAGAAGTATGGTGGCTCGTATATTCAAGAGATGTCGAAGAATATATAAAAAGGTGCAAAAAAATGTAGAGAATTAAGAAATGTTACACTACTTACTACTTACACTTTAGAAATTTTAGACTACTTTACATTCGTGGCCCAGAGAAGTGGAGTAGGGTGCATATGGATCATGCGTATATTAATTCTAGTAGACTCTTTTGCAGGCTGGCCTGAAATAATCGGGTGCCAGACAAGAAAAGTTCTACGATAAAACAGATTCTAAGTTTTTGGTCTGCCATTTTCCAGTAATGGCAGACCAAAAACCCTGGTATCTGACAATGCACCATAATTTTGTGATGAAGATCTTAATTTATGGTTAGAAAAATAGGATGTAAACCGTATTAGACACCTCCCTATCACCCTCAGTCGAACGATTTAACGGAAAGAATGGTGCAGACCGTAAAAAGGGACTAAAAGCATGCTCTCAGCAAAAAGAATAAGTAGTCTTTCTACCGAGGCTGCTTTTAAGCTATCGTACAATACCACACGCTGGAAGACGAGAAAGCCCATCAGCTTTAATGGAAAGACAAATTAGAGCTCCGCTAACGATGTCGTATTCCACAAATGAAAAAAATGTGGTACAAAAAGAACAAAGCTAATCCGGAAATGGCAGAATTTATCATGCAAAAAGGCCAAAATACAGCTATAATAAATAGAGAAAACGGCAACAGATCAAATAAGAACCCAGGGTGAATATGAAGAGCAAAATGAGGCAGAAATGGATACGATTCTGTCTGTTGATGATTCAGTAGAAAAACCGTTACAGAATGAAACATCAGAAGACGAATTAATGCAGGATCAAGTGAGCCAGAATAAGTTGGAAAGTTCGGACGCGGCTCAAATAATGCAAGATAATGCAGATGATTACAGCTGGGCGCGGGACAGATCTAGGTCTCCCAGAGAAAGAAATACGGGAGAGAAGTAGAGTAAAGTAATAAAACTATCATGAGAAGTACAAGAACTACTAGAGGTATAAAACCTATACGTTTCAGGGAGATGCAGTGACACTGGCAAATTAATATGCCTAATTTGTATAAGTGCAAGAGAGAGGCTATATAACTCGTCACTGAGAATAAGTATGGGAAGCTTAGTGACTGATTAGTGCTAAATCTCACTTCAGCGTCATAAAGGTTTTGTGTTTCTTTAACATTCTTTACCAACGTACATTTTATCACCAATGATGTCTTATTTCTCCTGATATCTAGACCCATACATTAATAAAACAATAGTATTAAATAAAATTATTTGTAAAAGAAATGTGACGAACTCAGTTTTAAAGAGGATCCAAATTTAAATCTGATACAATCACCGCTGATTGGCTAATTTTTTCTATTTTTGATGCGCCTGCACAGATATTTTAAGTTGAAAAATTGCGCCTAAAATTGAAATGTTTAATTTGATCTTCTCACGTGATCAAGAACGGTATGATATCTGTGGCACGAAATAGAATCCTTATGAGAATTGCGAACTTCGGAAGAAGCAGACACATCGAACTTTTTTCCTGATAAATCGAACCCGAGAAGTACCGCTCATTGTACGAGCTCTTTTTTCTCACTGAACTATTTCCACGAAACTCGACAAGAAAGTTTAAAGGTTAACTAACAAGTAACGCATGAAAAAACTTTTCTTTTTGCGAAGAAATCTGACATACAATATTTGACCTGCATCAGGATAAACTTCCGTTTTAAAACAATCAAGAAAACTTTCCACGAACATAAATTTAATCAAAGGTAAATAACTGAATAATTCTTTTTTCCCCTGTTTCTAATTTGTGAAGAAAGCCAGAACTATTTTGAACTATATTGACAAAACAAATGATTCACGAACATTTAATCCAACAAGAAAATCTTTAAGTTGAATTGCATAACTTAAATTCATTTTCTGCATATTTTTTCTCTATTCATTTGTACACAAAACTTGTCATTGCATTACACATATAATCTCGAGGTGGTGTAATGGTTAGCAAGCTTGTCTCACTAGAATCATTACGATTGAGTAGGGAGTTTGATCCTCACTTGGTGTCCCTTACATTCGGCCTTGTACCACATCTAAGCTACGCTTGAAAAATCACCATAATCTTGTGAAAAACATTGTTCATATATATATTTGTATATAAAATTTGTTATTGTTGAACAGTGTCATTTAATTATTGAATATTGACTTTTTGCCTCAAGAAAAATTTAAATATTTGCTGTATTGTTGTATGTGACCTCAATAAAATTCCTTCTGATGTATTAAGCATTATTCAATGACCCCAAACTCCGCAACAAACATGATCGCGCTATTTTTCTTGCTGTTGTTACAGTGTCAACATGACCGCTCCGGTAGCAGCGTGCACCAAGGAGAAAAAGAGCCATGATCCGAATCTGTAGAGAACATGCTACCTTATTGATTATAACTCACCGGTTCGCCATTAACATCTCCCGAGCTCGTCGTATATTCTCGTTGAATAGTGTCCTGCTCCTTCTTCGTACGTCACGCTTGTTCGGTCACTTTAAAACTTCTCGATCAACTCACACACTTCTACGCGGTATTGCACTGTGTTAAAAGCCGCCGATAAATTTCAGCCGCTGACACGTTTTCCGGCCAGAAAAAACAAGACAACATATACATACTCTCATTTAAATAATTGCAGTTCCCCACTCCCATGTATCATTGATGTTATGGAGTCCGTGCAGCAAACCCACCAGGAAGAATTGGTTACTGGTGGATCCGACCAAACTGAGGGTCATTGAAAAGCGAATCGTGTCTTCGTGCTTGACAGCAAACTCAATGTTAAATCCACGAAAAACTATGTGATTAAGTCTCTATCAAAAATCGATATTAAACTGAAACAGGCGATAAAATACATCACCTTTCCAATATGAGATATTCTACTCTCCACGGTAGAAGATTGTTTCGTCGTAACGAGGACAGTATTTTTAGAGTAGCAGGTCAAAGTTAAAGGGTGGCTGTTTTTAAAGTCTTTGGCATACAAAAAAGGAGGATAAACCATTTAACATTCACGTCATTTTTAAGGCAAGAAAAGTGAAGGATAACAGCAGATAATCTAAGTTTGTGGGAATGTATGATAAGACAAGGGCAGAGAAGTTGGTAAAGAGTTTAAGTTGCGTAGAGCAACTAAAGGCATGACATTTTGGTAAGCTAACATCATAAGGGCTGTTATGTTTCGCATATCAATGTTAGAAGCAGTACTCATAGCTTAGCTCTGCGTGTCCTCTATGACGACAGGCTATTTACTGTTCTACTTCTCTAAGTATTCTTTATATATACAGGTCTGTTCATTTGTATACGATACTACACCTCCTGAATCGGGGGGGGGGGGTGCATACATACTTGTTCTTTTCTCTTACTACTCCTAACTATTTTTGTTTTTTACTGCCCTTCTTCTTGTCTCTCTTGTTTTCTCTTCAATGGTGATCTCGGTCTCTTCCTTTCCCTCCTCATCTTTGTCCATTTCTTCATTCTCAGCTTTTTCCATTTCCTGCTCTGTTCCACTTTTATAACTTTCTGCCTATTCTTTTTTTCTAACCTTCCATTTCCACATCCTCCAGATCGTGTCTTCTGAATTGATTTGCATATGCCAGTATATGTTACCCTTGTTCTTGATGATCCATATTCACATCCTCCAGCACCTTTCTGCTTCTGAACTGATATGCATGTGTCAGTATATTTTGTCCCTTCTTTCCCAGTATAGCCATGTTGTGACCTTTTTGCATCAGGAAACTTGCTTCTTTTAGATTCGTCTCTTTATTCTTTCTATACCACAACTTTTCTCTCTTTGCAAAGGATATTGTTATGGGGGCTCTGATTTGTCTTACCATTAATGCCGACGGGATCAGTTTCCTTCCTGTATGTGGAATAGATCTGTAACTGAGAAACATTTTTGGTAAATATACTTCTATGTTCTCCATAACTGGTGAGAATGCTTTTACTCATATTTTCAGGGTTCGTACCATTCTTTCCGAAATGCCATTAGACTGTGAGTGATTTGGTGGTGTCTTGTATAGGATGCATCCAATTTTATTTTTCTTACTTTAGTTGTACGCTGCTTTTTCTTAATTTCGGTCATCCTAATTTTATCCAGAAACTTTTTGGTATCAGCGTAATTTCACTGTCTGTATCAACTTGCATGTCAAATATTTGGTGACTTATCCTTATTTTTGCTCCGTCTCTTTTTGTGCATTCATTGTAAATAGTCCAGCTTCTTTTTTTTCCTTCGAGTGTTTGAACAGTTTTTACTTTTCTTACTTGCTTTTCTTATTTGCATACGTTCTGAAAATGACCGTTTTTTTTTTCAATTTGAGCATATTTTCCTCAAAGCTGGACATTTACACTTGCCTCTCATATGACTTTTTCCACAATATTTATATTTAATTACATATTTGGTAGTGCTCGTCCAATAGATCTCGAATTCTTCTTTTGGTTAATTAAATTCTCTAATTGTTGCAAAAGTCGACGCTAGCTTTCAAAATCATTCTGCTACTCTGCAAACATTCTAATATTTTGCGCTTGTGGTTTTGGCCTTGCAATCCTTCAATTAATCTCCGAAGAATTAATTCATCTTAGTCGTTTCATGTGCTCCCAATTTTTCAAATTCACAATACTTTACTTGTCCTTTCAATCTTCGTAAGTATTGCGTAAAGAACTCCTCTGGTACTTGTCTTGTTTCCAAAAACTTGGTTCTTTCCGCTATTACCAATCCCCCTTTTTTATTTTGGCTTATGTTCCTGTTTTACGACTTTCACGATTTGCTCAAACGTCCTTTCTTCTAACTTGCTCGGATAACACATTGTCGAAATTTTCTCCACAGCTTTTCATTCCACTATAACAAGAAATAAACCGGTTTTCTCGTTTTCTTCTCCAACAGTCTTTGGGTCTTTTAATTTCTTTA
Source organism: Ascarosepion bandense (assembly GCA_037127315.1). Classification (NCBI taxonomy): domain Eukaryota; kingdom Metazoa; phylum Mollusca; class Cephalopoda; order Sepiida; family Sepiidae; genus Ascarosepion; species Ascarosepion bandense. Next base: position 13,897,623 of record JBBBDQ010000851.1, read on the forward strand.
CTTTTGCAAATGCCGCAAAAGTTCTCATCCATGTTTCTACGTGTTCTGGATCGTCCAGTGAAATCATAGATCCTATCGGCGACGCAGTTGTTATGTTTTGTACATCAATGTGGGTAGCAGCAGTCATTGTATGTATGTATGTATGTATGTAATTTTTGGGAAAAGCAAGAGTTGAAGATAGTGAAACTTTCTTAATTCAAATTTCCTGTGCGAAACTGCGTGGTATGTATGAATTGTTTCTTAAATCTGTATTTTTTTTCATTTTTTTTCTCACTTTTTGGCGTTCATGCTTCATTTGGAAAAAAAATAGCCTCCCTGTTTTAGGGTTTTTATTTATTAATTAATTAATTTATTTATTTATTGTGTTATGCGAAGCTATCCTGGCCGAGGTATCAGCAGTCACTTGTTACTCCTCCCCTGTGAAATCTCTATGGTCTGTTATTCAAATTTACCAAGCAGCTTAACACGATGTTAATTTTTGGGAAAAGCAAGAGTTGAAGATAGTGGAACTTTCTTAATTCAAATTTCCTGTGTGAAACTGTGTGGTATGTATGAATTGTTTCTTAAATCTGTATTTTTTTCCTTTTTTTCTCACTTTTGGCGTTGATGCTTCATTTGGAAAAAACCCGACAGTAGTATCCCGAGTAATTTCAAAACTCGACCCCCATAAGGCGAGTGGAGATAATGGAATCCCGGTGATAGTCCTTAAGAGGAATGCTCCTGAACTTTCCCCTGTCCTCTCTAAACTGTTTAACTACTGCCTTTCTGCTTCCTGCTTTCCTGCATGCTGGAAGTTCTCTTCAGTCGTTCCTGTATTTAAGAATTGTGGTGAACCCTCGGACCCATCCAAATATCGTCCTATCAGTCTTCTACCGATATTCGGGAAAGTATTTGAGGCCATAATCAATGCTGAAATAGTTCATCATCTCACTGCCCACAAACTCTTCTCTGACAGGCAATATGGCTTCCGCTTTGCCAGGTCCACGGCCGACTTGCTAACAATCATAACGGAGTACATGCTCCAGGCCCTTGATGAGTCTGATGAGGCTCGCGCGGTTGCTCTGGACATCTCCAAGGCTTTTGAGAGGGTTTGGCACTCTGGCCTCCTATGCAAGCTACGGGGTTACGGTATTACCGGTCGCCTGCTTGACCTAATCCAATCTTTTATAAATAACCGCAAAATGAAGGTCGTTTTGAATGAGCGTGCCTCTTCATCCTACAGCACGAATGCTGGTGTCCCACTGGGCTCTATCCTGGGCCCGACGCTCTTATTTTCATCAACGACCTCCCAGATGAGATCAAGTCCCAAGTAGGCATCTACGCAGATGACATTACAATATACTCCCGCACCAGTAAGAAACCTGTCGTGGCGGACAGACATAATCTCGCTGCTGACCTTGAACGGGATCTACACTCTGTGGTGAACTGGGGCAAGAAGTGGCTTGTCAACTTCAATTCGTCTAAGACCAAGCTGTTGTCTGTCAACCATTACAGGCAACCTCTCCTGCCTCCCATAAGCATGGACCAAGCGATTCTCCCTGAGAGCAATACACTATGCCTCCTCGGCCTTACCCTGTCCTCAGACCTCAAATGGAACCACTATATTGAATCCATAGCATAATGTACTGCTAAGAAGGTTGGGTCACTATGTCGATCCAGGATGTTTTTCCGCCTGAATCCATCCTGTATATATACAAGTCAACCATCCGTCCGTGCATGGAGTACTGCGGCCATTTATGGTCAGGCGCCCCTGCCGTTCTCCTCAGTGTTCTTGACAGGCTCCAAAGAAGAGTCTGTAATGTGATAGGTACTGATCTGGCAGCTCGACTGCAGCCACTTTCCCACCGTCGAAATGTGGCCTCCCTTTGTCTCTTCTATAAATACTTTCATGGCTTCTGCTCGGACGAACTGAAGTCACTGGTACCTCCTCAACAGGTGTTTACTCGTGCAACCAGAATGGCAACTGGGTCCCACCCATTCACAGTCAGGTTAGCCAAATGCAGACGACAATTCTACTCCTTCAGCTTCTTCTCTCGCACTTCCCGCCTGTGGAACTCGCTCCCATATTCTTGCTTTCCTGACGGCTACAACCTCCAGAAATTTAAATGCAAAGTCAATACTCATCTACTAACCACTGGACTCTAGCTCTCTCCCCACCCCCGTATAACCTTCCCTTTCTCTCCACCTATGTATCTGTCATCGCACCTGCATTCTCAGCTTTCTACTGCTCCTTTCTAACTAGTTTCTACTCCTCACTCTTTTCTAATTAATCTTTTTATAGTTATGTAGCCCCCCGCACATCAGTGGCATTTCTGCCTTGCTCGGGGTGAAATGATTAAAAAAATGTATGTTGAGTGATCCAGTGGTAAGAGAAGAGCTTCAAACAGTTGTGGAAGACGGTTTTTGGGAAAATTTTAAAAATACCATCTACGAAATCAGTGTCGACGTTTTGGGAGTAAGAGAAAGAAACATCAAGATTTATTTGATGAGAATAATCTTGAAACCAACCAGCTTCTGAAAACCAAAAAAACGATATTTACCAGAAGATGTGTGCATCTGACAGCGATCGTCAATCATTTTTGCCAGACTTTTAAGGCCTGTAGATCCTCTCCTCAAAGTAGATTACGTCAATCAAAAAATCAATAGTAGCATAATATTTTCAAACAAATTCAGGATACCCAAAATTGTAAAGACTTAAAGATAAGACTTATAAGAAAGGCTTTTAGCCCTCAATCAACATCTGTAACTCCACTGAAAACTAAGAACAGAATCAATCTCCTCAGCGTTGGACTGAACATTTCTCAGATTTGTTTGATAATCCTTCAGTAGTTGATCACAACATAATCAACAATCTGCCTCAGTTTGACGTTGTACATGATATGGAGAGACTAGGAAGAAGTCAATACTGGAAACTATATGGAATACCTGTTGAGGTGCTCCTACTTGGAGGAAACGAAACTGCAAACAGAATACACCATCTAATTTCAAATGTTTGGAATGCTACACATGTCGATCGGGACTAGATTGATGCCACTCTTGTGTTTTTATATAAAGGAAAAGGTCAAAAGTCAGATTGTAGCAACTACAGGAAAGTAAGTCTATTTGAGGCTGTTGATAAAGTTTTTGCTAAGATCTTGCTCAATCATCTCCAGACACATCCGTCCTGAATTGATACCAGAGAGTCAATGTGGGTATAGCACTGGTAGAGGCACAATGGACATGATCTTCACAGCTGGTAGAAAACTGGTAGAAAAGTGTATTGGACACTATGTTCTACTTTACCAAGTCCTTATTGGCCTAACTAAAGCAATCGGCACAGTGAACAGGAAAGCCTTGTGAACAATTCTAAGAAAACTAGGTTGCTCTCCTGAATTTATCAGGCTGTTTGAAAAGCTACACATCAACGAGAAAGCTAGGTTAAACTTCAGTGGCTCTCTCTCTCTCTCTCTCTCTCTCTCTCTCTCTCTCTCTCAACCAATTTCTGTTGAGAATGGTGTAAAGCAGGGCGATATACCTGCACCTACTTTATTTTTAATATTTTTTGCTATGACGCTCACTCATGTCTTTAGAAACTGTAGCATTGGTATTTGCGTTTCCGAACAACCAGGAGAGTTTTTAACCTGCATTGCTTTAATGCTTGCACAAATGTGTTTCAGCAAGTAATTCGTGACAACAATGAATCTTTTGCTGACGCGTGTAAGTCTTTTACAATGATTTTTAATTGTTTCACTCCAAGCAAGGCAGTACTGCTACTGGTGCGTAGGGGCTACATAGGCGGAGAGTGAAAGTTTGCGTAGGAAGAGAGCGAAAAAGAGGAACCGGTTATAGGGGTGTCAGAGAATAGGTAAGAAAAAGATGGGAACTATCAGTTTGAAAAAGATCAAGGTCGTGTTCACACCACCTCTTGGTCAACTGTATCGCGAATCGAGCATATTTGTGGATGGCCGGGTGGTCAACAAAAAATTCGGCATTGCGGATGGATTGTCAAGACTAATTCCCAAATATAAGGAACCTTTGGAAGATACTGTGTTCGTCTCCATTCAGTGAAGGAGAATTAAAAATTTCAGTGACGCTGGAACAAATAAAACAAGAAGTTCGCTATGATGAGTATATTAAGGAAATAAAAGCAAAAATTATTGAAAAGGACCAGCGAATGACGGACGTTTTTTCTATATGCGATGACGTGTTACTATACAAGGATTATACGTTATGATTCCGTTAACACTACAAAAACGCATTCAGGGAGTACTAATATGAAAAGTTTGATGCGTAGCTATGTCTATTGGAAAAGTATGGACAGTGATATAGAAAACGCTGTCAAATCATGTAAAGGCTGTACCTTAGCAGCCAAGGCACCTCCTATTAAATTCAACCCCTGGCCAAAAAAGGACCGACCTTTGTCTAGAATTTTCGTTGATTTCGCGGGATCTCTAAAAGAATATTACTACCTTATTGTAGTCGACAGTTTCTCAAAGTGACCCGAAGAACACAAATGTAAAATTCCAACTACAGAAATTGTTATAAAATATTTTCACGAGCTGTTTGCTGGATTCGGAGCAGTAGACATCTTATTATCTGATAATGGAACTCAGTTTACGTCTACAGAGTTTAGAGAATTCTGTGAAATTTATCAGATTAAGCACACCACCACAGCTCCGTATCATCCTAGATCAAACGGACTACCTGAGAGATTCTTAGCTACCTTGAAGAGAGTTTTGAAAAAACCTGGGGCTACACCAACTGAGAAAGCCCTTCAACAATTTCTGCAAATATACAGGATTACACCGAATGCCAAGACAGCAGCTTCACAATCTCCAGGCGAAGTGATGTTCACCCGTCGTATACGATCTGTGTATGACAAAATACTAGCGAAACAAACGAAGCTAAAAAGAACAAACATCGTATCTGTAAGACGGTATAACCCAGGAGAAAAAACTTTTTCAAAATGTTTAGAGACAACAAATCTTTTTGGGAGATGGGTACAATAAAAAAAGAATTGTTAATACGATTTACATAATAAAGGGTCCACAATTCATACATAAAATACATTTAATTCAACTTAGAAAACGCCAAACTGATGAGGCTGAGGAAACACTGATGGATACAATATACGACACTTTTAATATTCCAACCCCTCTAACGGCTCCCGAAATACGCTATTCGAAAAGGAAAAGAAAAGCAAACGGAGTTAATAGTGGTCAATCCAAAGTTAAAAATTATCAAAAGTGTCGACCGCGAACTTGAAAAAAAATTTTTTTTCTGTAGACAGGCCACAGCGTGTGTCGGAGAATGGATAAGATAATGATGGGAATACTGGTGTGAAGAGAGTTAAGTGAGAGTAGAGCGAAAAGTGAGAAGAGCAAAATACAGTGGGTGTCTGGGAAAAGATGGAAGTCAAGAAGATAAGAGATGGCAATTGACGTTGTATTTATACTCTTGGAGATTGTAGCTATCAGAGAAACAAGTATACAGAAAGCTATTCCACAGGCGGGAAGTTCGAGAAAAGAAGCTAATAGAGTAGAAGTGGTGCTGCATTTGATTGTTTTGACTGTAAAAGGGTGGAATCTTACTGCCAGTCTAGTAGCTTGAGTAAATTTGTGTAGAGGGGTCACCAGTGAGCTAAGCTTGTTGGTGCAGAAGCCGTGAAAATATCTGTAGAAGAGACCGAGAGAAGCCACAGCTCATCGGTGAGAAATTGACTGAAGTCGATCAGGTTGGGAACGATTAAATTGCAGATTCCCTTTTGGCACCCGGCTAGATATGACAGCAGTATTCAATGTACGGGAGGATGGTAGATTTCTGTATGTGCAAGATGGATTCAGAAAAGAAAAACTTCCTAGCCCGACACAGTGACCCGACATTTCTAACAATAGATTTAGCTATTGATTCAATGTAGACGTTCCACTTGAGGTCGGCTGAGAAACTGTGGCCAAGGAGATGCAGTGTATTGCTTTCAGGGAGACTAACGTGACCCATGCTGATGGGGAGTAGGAGAGAGTGTCTGTAGTGTTTAAAGGATAGCAGCTTCGTTTTGAAAGTATTAAAATTTACGAGCCATGTTTTTTATCCCAAGTCCACTACAGATTAAAAGTTCTTTTCAAGATCAGCAGCGAGGTTTGCTTTGTCAGCCTCGGCAGATTTTTTTTTTACTCAGTAAATGGTGGTGTGGTCAGCGTAGATGCTTACTTTGGATCTGATTACATTAGGGAGATCGTTGATAAAGATCAGAAAAAGTATAGGATCCCAGATAGAGCCTTAAGAGACACCTGCGTTCGTATGACAGGATCTAGAAGGATGCCCGTACAATACGACCTTCATTACGCAATTTGATAGGAATGATTAGATTAAATCAAACAATCGTCCAGTTATACGATAACTCTGTAGCTTGAGAAGAAGACCAGCGTGCCAAGCTCTGTCAAAGGCTTTAGAGATATCCAGAGCAACTGCTTTACCTTCGCCATTCCTATTGAGAGCCTGATATATGTAAGGTGATGGTCATTAGCATATCAGCAGTAGACTTGGTGAAACGGAAGCCATACTGTCTGTAGTAAAAAAAAGTTGTGGGTTGTGAGATGCAAAAAATCGTTAGAAAGCTGATAGGGCAATTATTAGAGTGGTCTGATTGTTCTCCAGAGTTCTTAAATACAGAGGAAGACTTGCAGCAGGTAGGAAAGCAATAAGCAGAGAGGCAGTAGTTGTAGAGTTTGGAGAGGACAGAAGAGAGTTCAGGTGCATATTTATTTATGACGATAACAGGGATTCCGTCACCTCCGCTCCCCTTATGGAAGTCAAGCTTTGAAATTATCTACCACGGAATGCAATTGCATCAGGTTGTAAGATTATTATTGAAGCTAGTAAAAAAAAAATTAAAATTTCACTGCAATATTGTGAAAAACATCTCTGGTTCGACTTTAATTTGCATGTAAACTTCAAATAATTTACTTTACATAATATTTTTACGTTTTATGAACAGTCTAGTCATTTGTACAAAACCTGAGTTCACTATGAAAAAAATCAAGATGTTACAAATGACAGCATATTTTCCACTTTGTAAGTAGGTAGACTGATTCGGAATTTATCGCAGAGATCCATCAGTGCTGTTTTACCCCCTGTTATCTCTGGGCAGACAGAGGCAATACTTGCAGAAAATTGAAGAATCCTCTCACAGTTTGAATCTTTTACAATTTTTTAAAACCAGATCACACTGTTTTTGTGTTTTTCTTGCAATTACTTAATTTTATCTGTCTCATTAAATATGTTTAGATGTTCCGATAGTACCGATGAGACATTTACTTGGCGCTTTTGACCGGACATGCGGGCGAATGCCAAGGGCTACCAGAAAGGTGGATAATAATATGTCGACATCATAACACTGTTTGATCCAGTCTCTCACATATAATCCTTCCATCCGAGCATTTATTTCAAGGAGTTTAGGTCCCAACTTTCTCATTTTTAGTTCAACATTAAAAACTCCATTTTTAAGACCATTTTTTAAGAAACATTGATAAGTTGTTGTTTTTTTCTTCGTTCAAAATGCTCGGCATCACTGCCACTGTCTAGTTTGGTACTGTTTTAGGTCCATTGTCGCTGACAAACGCCCCAATCAATATCTTTTTAAAAAATAATCAAGTCAACATCGTGTTCGGAACTGACGATGCAGTCTGTGAACATCATTGGAGACCCCAAGTATTGCCCAATATTGCAAACGAAAAATTCTTGCTGTAATTCATCGAAATACTGCAGACATTCATTTTCGTTTTCTACAAGAAGAACTCCTATTGCACCATCACCGGGTAGCCGCTTTAAAACACTAGAAAATAGGCTTGAATTTTGAAGCAACCAGTTTGAGTTTTTCACAAATGCCCGTTTCAAAACGCTCAGACTGAAACACGATCGTCGAGATTTATTTGTTCGGAACTAATTTTGTTGATAATGTCCTCTGAGATTTGCCCAATGTTCCTTAAATCGTTTAAGTCGTGCTGTATGAAGACGGAGACATTCTAGATAGAATCATCTAAATCAGTATCACTCTAACCCAAATGAATTGTGAGAAATAAATATCGTATCATTAAAAGATTCTGGTTATCCACAATGTAAATGCTAAAATGTAAATATTATTTGTTTTTGTCATATGAACATGTGACACGAAATTCTATTTTATTGTCATTACACGGTAATTGATGTTCATGCTAAATAAAACAAGAATATAGATAAATACAAAAGCCATGTTTTGGTTATTATTAGAATTTTAATCAATGTTTCATAATGAGTACTTAGAGTCGAAAGCTTTTAGATTTAACATTCAATTTTAGTAACTTTCTTTGCAAGTTACCACTTGAAATACAATGATTAATTTGACAGGAAGTAAAAAATAGAGGACGTTCAAGAGACATTCACTATTCTATTTAAAAGAATACATACATTTTTATATGTATCATTATATGTATATAAATATAGGCAGCAACATTTAGTTTAAGATGCTTTTATTGAAAAACAAAGACAATGTTTCTTTTAACTTTTTTTTTTGTAGAAGATAAAGTTTTGGCTGCAATAGATGTAGAAACTGTCAGTATGTGTGTTCATCCACTTTCAACTATCAGTGGTCATTTTCATGAGGAAGATACTATGCTTTGGCTTTGAAATTCCTCTTAAAATTGATTTTTTATTATGCAAATTTGGTATTTATAATATTATAAATTATGTATATGATGTTGGTAAGATTAGGTATTTTTCGGCATCTTTTTCTTTCAAACATATCCGATTGAATAATAACAAGTTCTGTTTGTCATTTTTTAAAATTTCATATTAGTTGTTTTATTTGCTAAAGTTTATATTTTTTTAAATTTATATTATTCTTTCCAGGGTATTTTTAAATTTAAACGCTGGAATTAAACAAAAATAGTTGCGTAAATGTACACAAAACACAATCCTTGAAAAATGTAGCAATATTCGAGAGTAGTCAGGAAACAAATAAACATAAATAGGATCTTTGACAAATTTACCGATAACATAAAACAAGTAATTCATAAATTTGAAAACAATTGATAAAAAATTTGATATTCAGAACTTGTCCATTAAGAAATAGATCAGTATAGAGAACTCAACAGATATTACCCAGAGCATTATGATATACACTACGGAAAACTTAACGCATCATATAAAGTGTTTTAAACTATAATTTATTTTGACGGGTGAGCATACCCATCTCTTCAGACCATGATTTAATTTGAACCAAATTAAATCATGGTTTGATGAGATGGATATACTCACCCATCGAAATAAATTGTATTTTATAACCGCTTTAGATTATGTGTTGAGTTTTTCTTTATATATATATGGTTACAAAATACAATTTATTTCGATTGGTGAGTATATCCATCTCTTCAGACCATGATTTCATTTGTTCTAAATTAAATCATGGTCTGACGGTGTACTCGTCTGGCTTTCATCGCGCTTGAGACCGCGGCGGACATCATCTGATGATTTAATGTGAAGAGGTGAAGTCAGAAACCCGGCAGAGTGTGTGCAGACCGGAGAGGCAAATCGCAGGCCGGGGAATCGACGCCAAAGTGCAGAGAATGTGCAGAGGTTTGCACACAGAGATTCGACGACAGATAGTATGTTCAGACAGGAGAGGCCCGGCGTAGACATGATACACGAGTGAGATTCAACGATAGACGTGAAGAGACACAGACCGAAGACCAGACCAAGACATACAGCGGTGATAGACTGAAGAAAAGAGACCGGAGGCTGGGGAGACCAGAGAACGGGAAGAGAGAGTAGAGGACGCAGTCATGACAGAGATTGGTGCAGACCAGGGAACAGAGGCTGACCGGAGAAGAGAGATGAGAACACCACTTTGCCTGATCTAATGTGATTTGCCGCCTTGAAGAAAAATTTAAAACCTTGCTCCAGAAATTTCGTTAAGAAAAAAAATGACAACTGTGTGTGTGTGTGTGTGTGTGTGTGTGTGTGTGTGTGTGTGTGTGTGTGTGTGTGTGTGTGTTTACTCTGATCGGACCAAACCACTTCATCAATTCTAGTCGATGATATTGGTCAACCCAATCTTGTGATCTGATCAATCAACACAACCTGGGGCGAAACTTGGGCCAAAGCGATCAATTTCAGGGTCAACCGAGAGGACCGAGATTGGGTACGGACTGGCAACGGGATTGACGTCATAAGGTAACGGAAAACCACTACACTGTCTTTCCACTAATTAGTAATGTTGACTTACAGTTTACAGATGTGAAAAGAATAAAAAGAAGTTAAATTTGTGACAACTTTCATCTACGTAAGTATTTTCTACTTATAACAATAAAAGGCATTTAACTTTGATTCCTAGTTTGCCTCTTCGAAGAAAAACTATTTGCTGTAATTGCCAACCCCGATTATTAGTAAAGTCTTGCTAGTGACAAAGAAAGCATTTGATCGAGCGATCATCGTCTGAACTAGTTCTGTTGCTTCCTTGTGTAGCATGTTCATGTTTATAAATTCATACACTTGACAATTGGTCATGCAAGTATGACTTTTGATTCCAATCACAACCACTTCGTATTTTCCGGTTTCTTTCTTTAAAGTCATGTTGACTCCTGTTAAGTAGAACAAATGAACTGTTTGAAAAATCTAGTCTAAAAAGGTTTTGTTACTGAAGGCTAACTTATTTTAACTTATTTTAGATGTTAAAATTGAATTCCATATTTGTGATGAATGTAGTTTTATTTTTGTATACAATTACGTGCAGTTTTAAAGCTAAATGAGACAAACCTGTAACCTATTGTGTCACTTTATGAGAAAACATTATTCAAAGGAAAAATATCATTGAATTCACTCCTTCTTTGGTTATTAGAAATAACATTTGACTTATAAGGTAAACTAATATTCAATAGTTACTTCACATGAAAATCATTTTTTCCCAGTTGATCCCAAACACAACATGCAGAACAACCAATATTAATGTTTCGGAGACTATACAGAAACATTTAATTAGAAAAGTTTATTTATTTCGGAAAGATATTGGATAATCCACATACTTTACTTGAAGCAAACCACCGACACACCGACTGCAAATAAATTGTGCAAGTACACACAATAAAATGGTGCGAAAGTTTGCGTCTTCTCATCTGACATTCAGCCTATATAGCTAGGAGATGCTAAGAGAACTGGAAGTGGAAACAGCCAATAAAGCTATCCCAGGTTTTCACCGACCGAACAAATAACGCCACATTGAATTTCGATTCTCATTTGCGTCGGCGTGGAAAAATTGGAAAGGCTCGTTGCACGTTCACAAGGAAACGGAAGGTGGGAATAAACGCAAAGGCGACGAACGGAAAGCACGAATCCTGTTTCTCATTTATTCAATTGTTTATTTCAAGATTCGCTTGCGCAGTCTTGAAGAGGGCACGTAAGTAACACTTGGAACAACATTTGACACTCCTGACATCTGAGAGTAACAGGCCAAGTATTTCTCTCAACCAGCGAGCAATCTGATTCTCTCCTGTCACCCTTTTGTCCTTCTCAAGATCACTGGCAACTCGAAGGGAAGACAGAGGAACTAGCTCAACTGTCAGATTGATCGAGCCAACAGATGGCGCCGAACACAATGTGGAGGGAATGTGAATACCCGCCAACTTCAATTATCTAAGAACCTGTAAAAATTAGTTAGCTCAGTTTAGAACACAGAGAGATACCAACCCTTTTTACCTTCCATCATTATCGGGATGTCAACCTCCAGGAGAAGATTCTTGGACTAAAGTTTTCTACTGACGTGAAGTCTGCTTCTAGGAAAGTTGGATCTGTGTGCCGTAATTGACAATTTTTCTGAACATAATCTATATATTATATTTATAAGTCTACCATTCGCACATGCTTTGAATATTGCTGCCACATCTGATCTGTGCTTCTGCTATATATTTAGAGATTCTTCATAGAATACAAAGAATAATAAAAAATAAAGAATAATAACGTTAGAGGTTCTGATCTGGCCTCTCGACTGCAGTTACTTTCCCACTGCCGGAATGAAATTTCCCGCGACTTTTCTATAAACAGTGTTATGGTAATTGTTCTGATTAAATTTCCACTATGGTACCTAGACTTTATGAAGTTAAGCACAGTAATAAAGGATGTGCGTTGTGGTGCAGTGGATATCGACTCGTAACGAGAAATCGGAGACCCAAGTTCGAATTCTATTTGAATTCGTTGCATATGCTTACGCGCAAATACCCTTGGGAAAGGTATTAATCCGTTTCCTCCTTTTAGCTATGGGTCAAATTACTGAACAAATTGGGTTCTATAGCCTTGGTTGGCAACCAGTCTACCGCAGAATGTAATGGCAACCTGCTGCGAAAAAATCTTCTGCCCAGTCAGTCATGTCTCTTTCGAGACATGATCATCCAAGCGTGCATCGCGTATGGCACTTAAGTGATTGACTGACTAAATCGACGGCATCGTCTTATCGTTTTATAATTGAAATCGCTAGATGTAATCGAAAATTCTATGCTATCAATTTTTACTATCACACTTCTCGTTTGTGAAACTCTTTTCCGGCTTCTTCTTTACCAGTCGATCTTGATTTTCAAATTTAAAAGCAATGCCAGTCGTTATCTTCTGTCTTGTTCTTGTTGTTTTATTGTTCTCTCTCTTTAATAGTATTTTCTCGTATTCTCTAACATCCTATGCGTCTTAGTGCCTTTATTGTCTTGCTTGAGGTGAAATCACCAACAAGATAAAAATAATAACGTACCGATTACGTCAGCTTCTCCGCGCTTCACTTCACTGAAGTTCTTCTCTTTCTTGATTATAGAAGCTAGAGTTCTTTCTGACTGGAGTTCAATACTTTTGCGAATCTCCTTGATTTTAACTCCCTGAAAACCATATTCCTTTAGTGACAACTCTAAAGAATGCGGAATTGAATTGTTACCATTGACTGGCTGGTCTGAAGTCCCAATCCTACACGTAATCTGTAACTGAACATTTGTAGTCAAATACATTTGTTTTTCAATAAACGAGCAACAAAGAATTATACATTATTTTCTATTTTTATTTTTCTATGAGAAAAATCAGCACAGGGCATCCTTATTCTAAACATAACCTCTTTTATTAAATATTTAGAAAATGTTCGCCCACTCCTTAATTCAGGCTTTGAACATTCTTGGACAAAGAATTTAATTACTGAAATGTACAGAAGAAAATTAAAAATTGAAATGGCTACACGTATTACACTGGAATTAATACTTAATCTCTTCTGTTATCTATACCTCTATTTATTAGTATCTTTTTACATGCTTTTCTTCTTATCTATACCAACTACTTTCTGTCTGTATGTCTGTCTGTCTGTTTTAGATTTAGTCGTATTATCTGTTTCAGTTATCCATACGAGTTTTAACAAAATGTAGCAACAGTACACCTAATGTTGACCTATTCGTGAACTTTTTCGATACCAGCTACGTTGTTCTAACTTAATCAGAAATGCTACCTTGATCTCAAGTTATTGCTACACTGGTCAAATAATGTTTGTTAGATAAAAATTATTTGCTATTCTATTTTATCTGTTCCCATCGACTACATTACTACTCTTAATGCAAATGTTAACATTGGTACTACAATGATAATCTCATTTCGGTTAATTTTTCATAATAGGATTAAATGAATGGAAAGAATGAAGTCATTTTTATATATCAATTTCTAGTCAAGGTCACAATATTAATTGTTAATTTTATAGTTCTATATTTATAATTTTATAATTCATTACCTAAACAAAATATATAGTAGCTGAGTCATGGAATAGATATGGGAAACCTTGATCTTTTCTTTTTTCATAGGAGTGTTCCTCCAACGATTCTTCCTCCTCATCTTCAGAGTCTGTATTACTCTCAATTTCACTGTCTAGTTAGTCTTGACTTGACATGAAACCTCTACCTTCGTTATTTTCAGGCTCACTGAATATTCCTTCATCGCTATGTTGCAATTTAACTTGATATGATTGCGCTTATATCGTCAAACGTCATTTCCTCCAACTGTCTTGGTTGTGTAGTTACTGATAATTTTATAGTGGCTTCACAACAACCAGTTGCTAAAAAGAGGTCTGTTATTTGATTTTCTCCTCTGATTGATTTTGAACCCTTTAGTTTTTTATTAATTGTTCGTTCGGTTTTTTAGATCTCAGTGACGCCATTGTTGAGTAACGTTACCTATTCACAGGAAGTATTATGCACTCAACTCCCTCATAGGTAGTAGCCGTAGCTGTTTATATTCTTTGAATCACTTCAGCAAAAAATATGTGAAATACAATATTATAATACTGTTTGATGTAAAATTTGCATTGTTCATTGAATATCGCACTAAAACTACTTTACTGTATTATACATATAATGATATATCATAATATAGATAGGTTGTTCATTATAATTTCCATTTTAAAGTCTTTTTTCAAGGGTCGGCAATCTACGGCCCGCGGGCCTGATCCGGACTGCGAAGACATTTTGACCGGCCCGCGAGCCTGATTATCAATGACTCAATTTTTAACATGAGAGTCGAGGCTTTCGAATTCAACAAAAGGCCTGCTGCTATCTTCCTCTGATCCACCCAACCGAATTTGAATACTATGACCGCAAAAACACGATCAAAACCCGATCACTTCCTTCATCTCTGCATAAAAATAAAAAAAAACATAAAAAGTAATAAAATAAAATTCAAATGAATGTAATCAGTGCTCTTCGTATTTACTTATTCAAAAAGAAATAAACTCAGGATTTTGTTTCGTTTAAGTAATTTGTTTGAAAATTGAAAGAAAACCCAGAAAATAAAAAATATATTGCAATTTTTGATTTCCGGATATAAACAAAAAATTAATTTTTAGTGACGTCATAATTTCATCCACTTCACTTCGGTTGATTTTTTTTCAGTTTGAAGTATTTTGATGTTCCTGGTGAAAAGTAATTTTTGTTAGGTGTTTCTTAATTTTAGATTTTCTTTTGTTTTTCTGATTTCTCAATGTTTATTTTCATTATTGTTTTAAGTATTTCGGTTGACAGGGGTCTTCATATGTAATTTTCCTTAATTTTTCATTAATGGCCTTCGTCCGGCCTGCGAACTATCATTATAATACGATCCGGCCCGCGGGGTCGAATGAGTTGCCGACCCCTGACTTATTTGATGACACAGTGAGTTGCTAATAATATGTGCGTGTCTTACATCTTGCCTATATACATTTTGTAAAACTTCAATAAATCATAAAATGTATAAGACTGTGCTATAAGGCGTTCACTGATCAGTAGAATTAAATTCCAAGACTACACTTTTTAATCTAAACTTAATCTTTAAACTCCTTTCCTCAAAAAATGGTAATGATTTGGAAAAAGTATTTTGTTATTTACTATATCCAACCCAACTTTCAAATTGATTGCAATACCACGGTTTCAAAACCGACCTTCCCATGTATACAACAGATAAAACCACTCCTTTCGAAAGTTGCATTTGGTGATAATTCACAACTGCTTACTTTTGTCGTTCGGGGTTCTTCGCTCGATGTTTGACACGCAGTGTTGTTTCTGATTTGAATATTGTACATTTTATTAGTATCTTCTGAAAATGAGACATTCATATTTATACCATAAATTTATTTAAGTTTAAATATTCGAAAAATTTAAAAATACAAATGTACATTTAGCGTAGCTTTACGTAATTTTTTTTTTTTTAAATTGCTTTCTTTTGAGTTCATGAATATCGGTATACTACTGATTTTCTGGAACACATGGTTCCAGTTCTTTTGTCGAATGGTCGGTGCCGACTATCCAAAAAATAGATAGTACCGAAACAACAAATGTCAAGCAACAACAATGCAATGATACTCATCTGATTCACTAATTATTCATCTCTCGTACATTGACAGTATTATCGATTCGTAAAAACTTTCATTAACATATTGTTAAATTTAAATTGCATATGAATTAAATGACTGGATCAGTCGGGTAATCCCATAAATATTCAGTTGTTATAAAATTGGTGGTGCAGAATGGGTATTTAATTATAATCACAGTAATATAAATTTTGCTTTGCATTTCTAGTGCCACACCTATTTTCTTGCAATAAATTATTACTGTGTATCGCATTATTTTTTATATTGTTTGGTTATCTTCTTTATAAAAAAAGGGAAAACCTCTACATTGAACATAAATGTTTTAATGATTTTTAAAAATTTCTTTCGTTATTCATTATTTACAAATTTTTAGAGTCGTCTTTTCACTTCCATTTTTAACATTTTTCAAACATGTCAAAATCTATACATACATTTCTGTCTGTATTGCATTTCCAGATGCTTGCTTATGCAATATGGATCAGTCATATCATAGAATCTGAATGACAGAACCCTTAAGTTTCTTGAGTGACAGATGTCCTATAACATTATACAGTTGGTATCAATATTAGCGAAAAAGTGTTTAAGTTCACAGAGCGAGAATCAAAGACTCACGTTCGTGATGTTGCGGCTGTTCCATCGGAATCTATTCCTCTACAAGAATCCTTCTTCCAGATGATTGATGACATTTTTAACAGTTGCCATAATTCCTTCGATGTCCATCTTGTCGTGAAAAGACACCGATTCGCTTACATGCCATAAAAACAACAGCAACGACAGCAGTTGTTGGAATTTCAGAAACAACAGCAAAAGTTAATCGAAATACTCAAGGAGAAAACAGAAAATTCTCCAATTTCTTTGACTCTCAAAGCGGTGGAATTGTCACAGCTGAATTCACATACAATTCAGATGATGGAATTACTTTTTCTGCTTATTTTAAAAGATACATGCAAATTTACAGAGAAGAATGCAGAGGCTGGTGAGATGAGAAAAAACAAGACTTTTGTTGAGAAATTTAACACGAAAGTGCATAAATTTAAATATATAGTTTAGTAGCAGATGATAGCGAATGTGACACAGAGATCCGAAGTTTATCAAGACTGTGAAAGAGGCCTTCCAGAAACTATCTCCTCCTGTATGACAGCGAATACCGGACAATTTCCTTAAAAGAAGAAAAATTCTAATCGACTGAGATGTGATACTAGAAGAATTTGGGAATATAATTAACATAAACTGTTAGCAAAGAGAAAGTCCTAAAAAATGGAAACATGAAGGACACTTAAACTTAAAATCAGAAATAGCTGAAATTCTTGCGACATATTATCAGGAAAAGATACTTTTGAAATTTAATACTCACAGGATATATTAAAGGATATATGGGTAGTGGGGAAACAGTGAGTAATATTAGTTTGGGTGGACGTATCTCAGCGCGAGGGAAAACAGAGACGGTAAAGAAAAATATGACTGAAAGCAGCAAGGAAAAAGAATTTACGGAGAGCCATGATCACCAACATCTAGAAGGGACAGACCTACAATGTTCCATCTTTTTCATTAATTGGGAAGTACTGGTTTAATTGTATCCATTTACATTTTATTTTTCTCACCAACTAAAAATTCGATACGTGATCTAAGTCAAATTTTAGTAACAATTTGTTCTTACAGATCAAAAATATTCCAAGCATTCTTTATTCATTTTGATTGTGTTTTAGATTAGCCTAATTTTCAGAATTTTACAGTCATGCTCTCAGAAGAAATAAGAATGACTAATATCCGGTATAACACGTTGGAGCCTTTCATCCAAGCAGACTAAAATTTGCGTAACCAGATGGTGAAATATATTACATTTATTTTGTTAGTTTACAACTCCAGTGGTAGTAACTGATTTTTCCTATTTGAGACTAATATAAAAGATTCTGAGTTGTTTTCAATCAGAAAAATAAAATATAACTTAAACTTATTTCTTTTTAAGAAGCTCTACTTTAGTTACAGATACATGGAAATGACTATTAACAAAAATACCCTAGAAATCCGTACAAGCATTTTTAAGACCGCTTGAAATTCAATATTTTCGAACTCATTACCTAGTGAAATTTATTGTCGAATGACATATTTTTATAATTTGCCTTACGGAAAAAAATTGTAAATTTGTAAAAAACCTACCGACAGTTCCTCGTAAAATTCGGATTCATTTTCGCTGCTTTTTTAAATAGTCAGATTTAGCTGAAAATCTTCTGTTCCAAAACTCATTGTAAAATTATCGTTGATAATATGGGACATTTTTTAGTTGTATTTGTTAATCACTTTGTACTTGTTGGTGGTGCTTATGGTTGTGTCACATCGATTATATCTATTGATAAATTAGGCACGATTGTTTGTGTTGAGGCGAGGTCATTGTTCATTTATTTGCAAAGTGTTTTACGATACCTCTTGGCAGTTTATTGCGTTTTGAACGTAAGTTGTCGTTAAGATGTGTTTTTTGTCAACGTGTTTATCTTTCTTCGTATCACTCTATATCTGTCGTTCCTTTTTTTCTTTTTTCTTTGTTCCTCCATATACAAAAAAAATATGGATTTCATTATATTGATCAAGAATAAATACATTAGGTAATTTCTGTTGTTGTCATCGTAACCAACTTATTTCTAAATACAGTACCGAGCAAATGTTTTTTGTCAAGTGCATTAAATTTATATAATTTAAAATTCTGATAATAGTTTTATCCAAAGCTTTTAAAACTATACTATAAAGGGCAAATTTTTTTCCAATCTAAAAACAAAATCACCGGTTTCCTAATAAAAAAAGGTTCGGCAAGAAGAAAAATAAGTTTAAAACTTAACACAGATCCGGAAATAGGTTAGGCCAGAAGACTTTAAAGCCATGAAAGGAAAGAAAAACGTTTCAAATATCAAAATAAAAACGCCCAAATTACAACAGAACCAAGAGATAAAAAAAAATGAAAGGTAACACAGTCATAGTCATGGGAAGCTAAGATTCAAGAAACGAAAAACAAGAAATGAAATATAAAAAATAACAGGCTAGAAGAAAAAATAAATAACAAAAAGAGTAAAAGACCAAAAAAAGAAAGAAAACAACAAGAAGGAAAAAGTAAGAACGAATAATAAATAAAAATATATAAACGAGAAAAAAAAATAGGCAAATAGCAAATTACAAGAAGCAAAACGAGACGAAAAATCAAAAGCAAAACAACAAACAGTAAAAACGAGAATAAAAAGAAACAAGTAAAAAGAGAAGCAAAAGGGCAAACAGCAAAAAACAATAATCCCTTCACCGATGAATAAAAGATTTGAACAAACTTAAATAGGGTTAGACAGATGGATGAAGAGGATACCACGGACGAACATGTGAGCAATGGCAAAGCTTTTAGAAAAAATGGAAATAAAAATGAAACTTATACTCAACATCAGACTGAAACAGTTTAAATTTCAAGATCATATAATAAAAAAAGGCTTGGAAAATCTGATTAGAACAGATTAAAGGTAAGAGAGACAAAGGAAAACAACGCATAGAGCTTCAGTGAATGGATAATGGAACAAGTTTAAGAGATATCAAAACGACAAAATTTATTAAAAGCTACAAAGGACAAGAAATTGTGGAGAGCTATGATCGCCTAGATCCTGAATGGACACGGCACAGAGAAAGAAAACACGTAACATCATTATTGCGGAGTTTGTGCAGCAAACTCACCATTGCGCTCACCTTGTTGGAGACCATTGAAAAGTGAATCATATCTGTTTTTATAGTTAACAAAAAATTCAATAAAATAAATAAATACTTTCACCAAATCCTTATGGTTAATTTGCAATGAACAGATTGTAAAAAACACCACCTTTCTCAGATGGCAAATTCGGTTACCAACAAAAGAAAATTCTTTGTTAGTAAAATTTCCAAAATAAAAATAATTATTTTTAGTGTAAAATATTGAAGTTAACACGTAGCAAATGTTGTCGATTTTGAGGGACCTAGTCTTTCTAAAGCACAATGAAGAAAGAAGGCTCACATAAATTTATATATAAATTTATATTTGCTTCTTACTGCAATATGTGAAAACTGCAGCCGTGAATCCTAATGCAGAGAAGGTTTTTTTTCCGATTTTATTATCAATAGGAAAGCCTTCGACACATTTACAAACCAAATATCGGAAGCAAAAAGCCGGTATGTAGGTACTACAGAGACTTCTTAGCTCTCTATTAATTGCACAGCGAAAAAGTTACCAGCTGAGAAACAGGCTCCGATTGACACAATGCTTTGCTATCTATCTCTGCTGCAGATAATTTCATCCATCACCATTTGCCGCAAAATTAGACCAGACTTTGTGTTGCGTTTTGTGTCGCCACTGATTTCAGTTCTTCAGCCATCACCCCCATACACACTATGTGACAGACTGCATACAAAATGAATAATTTATTATTATTATTATTATTATTTGATTTTGAAGAGTAGTAGTTATAGTACTGTTTTTAGGAGGAAGTGAGATGGGGTGAGAGAATGAGAAAAACTGGGATGATTGAGAGGAAACATGTCAACTGGATGGTTGAATTTTCATCGTCAAGTACTAGCTTGCCTCACTATGGAATCTGTCAGCGGGATGCAGCTTGACACTTCTAATTCTTGCAGCCATCACAATGTCTTCACGCATTTGTGTCGCATAAAAACTTAAACAAAACCAATCCATTGCTGTCAGAATACCATGCCCACGGGATTCACACCACCCCAACATAATTTAAGACATCAGTGTTCGGACCATTAGTGTACCATTTTGAGCTAACCTACACATTCCGTAACATTAACCCCATACTTTAAAAAAAATACTAATTCTTCCTCTTCTATGAGCCGTGTTTTTTCATGATGTGAGTGATCATGACTCTCCATAACTTCCTGTTTTTGTAACTCTCAGTAAGGTTTGTCTTCTTGCTATCTCTTGTTAATCCAAGTTCTGACAAATATTTACACAAGTCTGTTAGATCGTTTATTCATTGTTTTCCTCAGTCCGCTCGGCTGTCAGTAAGCCCCCATGAGTATCAAATTCTCCAAGCCCTCTTTCCTTCCTAAATCTTCTTTTCTATTGTAACTAGATGTGTTTTCCCCCTAATATTTCGTTGTTGCTCATCTATTTAGTCCATAGTATTCCAGGTATCATTCTGTAAAACCACACTTCTCTTGACTCAAGTCTCTTCTTAATATGTAAAGAGATTGTCCAGCGTTCATTGCCATATAGACGGATTGATATTACACAACAATTCAGTGCACTATTCTTTTTTTTTTAAACAAATTTTCCTGTTTCTTAATGCTTTAATTAGCTTTTGGAAAGTGGTTTTTGCTGTTCTAATGCGCTTTCGGATTTCGGTGTCACATTTTCTGACAGATTGTAGTGCACATGTTGAAAGTTAATCGTCTTTTTCTCGCTATTCCTCCAAAACCAGTCATAATATAGACAAATCAAACAAACAACTATGGTACAAGAAAACAAAAAATACATTTCTGTGTATGACACAATAACAGTAAATAAACTCGTACAAAATAATGAAAACCTGATAACTATCACTCTACCAACACGCACATAAATGAGTAAGGTGCAAATACTACCTTCGGCTTATCCCAAAGGTTGCTATCATCATTATCCTGTAAAGTCTTGTACCATTTTTTTTTTTTTACTTGATATGTAAACATATTTTCCTGTGTCCAGCTACACTATCTGAACCCGAGAAAATATATTTCCTTCTTTAATAGTTTCACCGTATAGTTTTCTGTTTTCTTTTGAAGCACATTCCATCATCAATTTATCGCCCGAATTAGTGCATTTGCATCTCAAATTTTTTTTCTAAGTACTTGTTTCCTTCGTTATCTGAATTTCTCTTTTGTTCGTCGATGAATACAGGAGCCACTAGTGTACTAGCAATTACATAAGCAATTCATTCCCTAATACTCACTGCTCTAAGGTGTTTAATATAAACCATAACTATAGAGCTTACTTGATCCTTGGTTTCGTAAGAGAGGTCTTTCAATCACTGCATAATACAACCCCACTATCATGAGTTTAATTTGCAACACTTATGATGATTTCTATAATAAGCTTAGTCTCTACTTTAAACTCCATATCTTAAGCCGAAGTGTTAGACCTTTTTACCTATCGTTTTCTAGTTTTCTTCAAATTATTCCCAACTAGCGTAAATGCGAAAACCCGAGGAAAGTCATCTAAATTACTGCGAAACTCCTCATCATGGAGACCAGGGTCCTTGGTAAACCGGCTCTCGAAATATCGTCGGTTGACCTTAGAGTACGCTCCTCTGGGATCTTGGCCTCTCGAATATATCAATCACCACCTCGACAAATCTCTTCCTTGCGCAAGTGTCTTCACCTTGTTAACCTTAGCTTGAGCGAGTCAGCGACTATAGGCAGCGGTGAAAGACCTAAAGCTATCCTTAAGCTTCTCCCACCACCTATTGTCGATAACCGCATCAACTAATTTCCGCTGAACTAATTTAGTTAGCTGTTACCGGAAGTCCAGCTTGTCCAATAAAGATACGTTGAAATTCCAGTGTCCAGCCAATCTAGTCCTACCATCTAACACCATCCGGGCACAAACAAGTTAGGGGTCCGTATAGCCTAACCAGTGGCACATGGGACAATCTAGCAAATCTAGATCGACCCTTCTCACTAACATTTTATCTAGATAGCTAGCTGTCAGGGTAGACTATTAATTAAGTGCCGTCTTCCACATTTTCTCCCCAGGGTGATCTAGCTCGAAATCGTCAATCAGATCTACCAGGCTACAATCGCCAAACCTCCCTCTAGTTTCCCGCCCCTATCTTGCTTGGGATCCAGGACTGCAATTCCAGTCCTCCACTAAGACTAAATAGAACACGAGCATCAACTTTGCAAACAAAATGTGTTTTCTGGATCGTAGCCACATTCACACCGAAATACAAGAGATCACGAAGCAGGCGTGTAGCCTTACCCTGATCTCTCAGGCCCCTCGCATTCAAGCTGGCTAGCTTGAGAGACATTTTTAAAGTCGGGCCCTTTTAGCACATACTATCCGGAAGTGGGAGTCAAGACTCAGACAAATTGTCCCAGGCTACCGGTACCCATCTCACGGATGTAATTTGTCTGTCTGTGACAACCGCACCGGTGACCTTTCGGTGAGTTTTAAGGCTCTATATAAAGAGGGGTAGAGTAAAACGGATCCTCCTTGCACAGAATAAACAAAGTTATTTTAGCTCAGGAGACTCTACTTTGGCCTGTATGTCTACTTCACAAATCCTCTTCTTCCAGTTCGTTTTTTCTTTTTCCTTTTTCTTGGAGAGGAGCAGGGGAAGGTTTAGGGAAGGGAAGAATAGAGACTCCTTACTTTAGCCGGAGTTTGACCTTGTTTTACACGCGAAGCGGGGGCAGATTAGGTCTTGGCGGCAACCAGGGCCTTTTCTGCCCTGCTTCGATCTGCCTTCTTTTCTGTTTTCATGTTTTTCTCTCCTTCTTCCTCGTCTTCCCTCCCCAGTTTCAACGATGCCGACTGAATTGGAGGCATTTCTTAGCACTCCATCTCGCCTACTTGTCTCGAAGACACCACTGGTTCTCGTTGCTGTTACTTCTTCGGGGACTGTTTTTTGGTCAACGGCGACTTGTTAGATTCTGTGACTAGCTGAGGAGAAGTAGGAGACACTTTTGTGCCCCTCCTCACCACCTCAGTCCATTCGCACGCCGGTTCCTGGCTGAACTTCTCTGCCGCTACCACCACCTCCTTTGCTGCTACAATTTTCTTTCACCGACGCTACAGGTGTTGGCACCGGATCCTTCGTCGGGCACCTGTTCGCCAAATGTTCATTTGTCACATATGTCCAGCAGTGGGGTCTTCTTCCCTCCACTACGATGAACGTCTTTCTTCCCCAACAAAACAATATGCCGGGGATTGTTATAAATTCATAGCGGTTAATTACCGCTTGCAGTTCGAACTCCTCCGTTGGTACTCCCGCCTTGCTGACCACGCAATTCACCTCTTTCACCGCACCAAACTGAGCAAAAAGCCTCCCACATAGTCGCTGGATATGTCAAGCAGCACACCAAGGACGACAATCCGAGTCCGTCGTATGCCCATATACTCGGTCTATAATCTGACAATTTTCGTTGTCAGACTACTGCCCTCCAGAATCTTCGCCTCCTCCTCATTTACGAGAAATACATCCCACATGGAATACGAACGCTTTGCCAATACTTTCGTAGACATTTTGAGGCTCTTCAGGACCTCCTCCATAGTCTCCCTGTTGACACCGACAAATTTTCGCGTCTTCATGTCGGTTGTCAACAGGAAAATTGTCTTGGCCGACACGACATCCAATGTCGTTTTAGACACCGTTGATTCCACCTTTTGCTGGTAAGACTCATCTATTGTGGTCTTACCACAGCAAGAAAACAGAAGAAAGAAAGTCCACAAAAACAAAGACAGAAACAAAATTAAACGAATACAATAACAAACGTAGAAACAAATAAACTTACTCAGTCAAAAAGATTTTTCATAATAAAATACTACTCCAGCTAATCTCTGAATGTAGATTTATTGTAAAAATTTATAATTTTGGTACAAAGCTGAAGTTGAGGAGGGGAAAAAAGCTGAGGCTAGTCATCACTAAATATCCTGTACCTAGCTGATCGGAAACACGATCCAATCACTCTTTACAATTTTTTTCATTCAGCATAAGAATTCATACATCGTCAAGCGATCCACCACATACCAAAATGCCATATACTTTCAGGGACCCTAAAACAGATCATGTCATGAGCTTAAAAGGTTTTAATAAATTATTTGTATACATATAAAAATATATAAAAAATTATAGCTGGTATACAATGAAAGGGAAGGGGAAATGAAACCAGAAAACAAACAAAAATTTCAAAATAATACACAAATGTAAATAAACTGATGTTAGTTGGACTTATCAAACCCACAACATTAAGAGGCTGCTGTATTCTGTTTTTACACAAAATCAAGAGGCTCACTCGCTATGAAAGATCGAAAGGAAAAATAAATACGGCCATATGAAAAAAATCCTGACCCAATCGAAATGAAACAACGGGATTAAAAAATTGGGGGGAGATTAGGAATCGCGACATGGATCATAACAAAAGAACAGGTCGGGAACAGTTCGGGGACAACACATATTCACTCTGTAGCCTGTCACTCTTTCTCGTAACATTCCTCCTATGTAACCCCCTGCACAACAGTGGCAGTAAAATGCCTTGCTTGAGGTCACACGATTATATATATATATATATATATATATATATATATATATAAAGAATATCCCACACGGGATGGCCTCTTCCAGCGATCATTTTCGCTGCTGTTTTTAGGCTTTTCACTGCCTCTTCTAATGCTTCCATGCTAGAAGCAATAAACGTGTGTTTTAACGTCAGTTGTTAGCAGGGAGATGATCCTTTTTCTACAACATTTTTCTACAAAATTTCCTGGATTGTCAACAGTTCGTTGCTGGAAATATACTCCTGGTACTTTTCTTTGATAGAATCATAGTAGGCTTCGTCTTTTTTGGAAGTTTAGCCCCTCCCCAATGCCAGCGTTGACGGCACCAGCGAATCTGGCCTTC
Source organism: Ascarosepion bandense (assembly GCA_037127315.1). Classification (NCBI taxonomy): domain Eukaryota; kingdom Metazoa; phylum Mollusca; class Cephalopoda; order Sepiida; family Sepiidae; genus Ascarosepion; species Ascarosepion bandense. The sequence continues at coordinate 13,923,090 of JBBBDQ010000851.1, forward strand.
GCCATTCTTGTCACTTCCGACTACTGAACAATATATATATATCTTCCTTTTTCAATATCTCTTTGTAGAAAACCGAAAAAAATAAAAATAAAATGCAACTAGCGTCCAGTTTCCAGCTGTAACTTAATACAGACCTCGAACCTGAAAAAAGTGAACTATCAACAATGTCTAGTGGTTGTCGAAGCAAGTCCTGGTGATTTTCTAAACGCAACTTAGAAGTGGTACAAGACCAAAACTATGAAGCACCCACTGAGGATCGAATTCACTACTCAATTGTAATGATTTTAGCAAGACAAGCCAGCTAACCATTACACTACATCGAGATGTGTAAACTAATCTTCGAAGCTAGACGCCGGTGAATGTGGTGCTCACTATATATAGTTCTCTGTATTAGTAAGTCCACATATGCATAAAGAGGTGTAGTGTATTTTATTACAATGAAATAACATTTTTTTATAAATAAATGAATAAAATATTGAAGTGTAGATGAGCACGTCTTTTTCAAAATAAATAAAAACTAAAGCGCAATTATTCTACGCAATTTATTTTATTTTTACAGACTACGAAGAGAAAAAAGATGAGAGAATTAATTACATACACGCGCACACAAAAAAAATAAAAAATTAGTCTGATTTTTATGAAATATTAATCTTCAAATGGCTCGTGACAAAATTTGGGTCTAATCGCATTATTAGTTTACAAATTACAGTTATTTAAGTGAAGCTATTGTTGCAAATTTTCAAAACAATGGAAAATCTGAATTTCATGTTGATACAGCATTGCTTTCTGATGGGAAAATACATTAATATATGCAATGGCTTGATAAGCGTTATTCGGACTCTGCTCCGTCGGAAACAACGGTTAAGATGTACTATGCTGACTTTAAACGCGCTTGTACAGACACATGATGCTGAACGCTCAGGTTGCCGAAAATCGGCAATTGTCCCAGAAAACACCAAAGAAATCCACAAACTCGTTTAGGCCGATCGTAAATTGAAGTTGAGTGAGATAGCAGAGGAGTTGAACATATCAGAAGGCAGAGTATTCACCATTTTGCATGAATATTTGTCAATGAAAAAGCTGTTTTCAAAGTAGGTGCCGCGTTTTCTCACAGTCGATCAAAAACAATAACGCGTCAACGATTCAGAGCGTTGTTTGCAACGGTTTCAACGCAACAAGGAGTTTCTGCGTAAGTATGTAACAATAGATAAAACATGAATCCACCACTTCACTCCGGAGTCTAATAGGCAGTCAGCTGCAAGTGAAAGCCGTCGAAAGAGATCAAACATCAAGCAAGGTTTTGGCCTCCGTATTTTAAAATGCGCAAGGTATTTTGCTCATCGAATACCTTATGAAAGGAAGGACCATCAATAGCGAATATTATATAGCATTATTGGTGTGTTTGAAAAAAAGAAATAATCAATAAATGGCCACAAATGAAAAAATAAAAGTGATCTTTCATCGAGACAAAGCACCATGTCACAAGTCGATATCAACGATGGCAAAACTACATGAATTGCACTTCGAATTGCTTCCGCATGCACGCTATTCTCCAGATCTGGCTCCCCCAGCGACTATTGGCCGTTTGCAGACCTCAAAAGAATCCTTCAGAGAAAGAGAGTTGACTCCAATGAAGAAGTGATATCGGAAACTGAGGGGTATTTTGAGGTCAAAGACAAATCTCTCTTCAAAAAATTGAATTGTTAGAGAAACGTTGGAATCAATGTATCACTCTAGAAGGAGACTATTTTGATGAATAATGTCGAATTTTGCCTAAAAGTTGTTGTTTTATTAGTTAAGTCCAGGGTTTATTGAGTCATGTGTTATACGTATATATATATATATATATATATATATATATATATATATATATATATATATACACAATGTCTCGTCAGGTAGTTAGTAATAATGGTATTAACGGTTATTATCAGTTCAGTTAGTAATGATGGTAATAACGTTTATTGCCATCATTACTAATTACCTGATGAGATATTGTTCTTTCAATGTCGAAACAAAATGTACACTTTTGTAGCAGATTGTAGTTTGTATTGGTTTTAAAGTATAATACACACACACACACACACACACACACACACACACACACACACACACATATATATATATATATATATATATATATATATATATTCTGGATTTATATTGTTCATGCTACTATTCTGATTATAAATATTACATTTATTGTGCCAGTTTCTTTAACGAAACCTCACTATTATTGTCTTAACTCTGGTTTAATTCTGTTTACAAACTTAATTATGTTGCTCGTTAACCTGATTGTCTGATGAATCGCATATTTATTGGCATCTTGTCTTCTTAGGCAGCATTACGAAAATAGATCTACACTGGTATTCTGGTATGGAGCCATTGTCATATATTTAATTTATTATTTTTGTGATCTTGTCAGTTCCCAAATCGTCTAAAACTTATAGTATCCCTATTACAGTCTCATCTTGTTCTGTTTCTTTGTTCCTATTCAGTTTAGCCAGTGCTGATCTAACCACAAACTATTTTATGTATTGTAGGTTGGTCCCTTTCGTCGTAAGTGCTACAACATATTCGTTCTTTCTTTTTCTATTATGAACGTGCTCCCTTTCGATTTTACTCACCCTGTCGATGAGTTGCTCTTTTGCCCTGTTATTTTTATGTTCTTTTATGCATACTTATGATGCACCTTTTTTCTATCTCGGCACGTTTTTCATTGAACAATTCCTCTTTTGCCTGTCTGCAATTGTTTCTATTTTTTCTTCTTAATATTATGTACTATTTATTGGCATTGTTTTACTGTCTTTTTCCCATCTCGAGGATTTTATTTGTTATCCCCTCCTTTTCTTCTTGTCACACTTTCCTTCGAATGGTCTCGTTCACTGATGTCACTAGAACTTCAACTTTGCATTGACTGTCTCATCCGAAATATTATATTTTGCTTTTAAATCATCTTACATCTCTTGAGTCACTCAGGAGTTATATTTTAGTTTAGGTGATGATTTGTTTTGTTTCTTAATTTCTGTAATTTTAGTTTGATTTCCTATATGACTGGCAGATAGTCACTCCAGCAGTCGATATATGGATAGGTTTTACAGTGTAAAACCGGGACAGGATAGCACAACATCGATGATTCTGCGCCAGAACAACTCTGAACTGAAACAGGTCAAGACCAGGAGAGCACAGCATCAGAAAAACTTAAAAAGATATTTTAGAATGTCGATTTTCTTTATTAAAATTAAATTACATTATGATTTACTTTATAAAAAATAATTTAAAAAAAAAATCTGCTTTAGTATCCTATATTTATCAGATGAGATAGTATTTACAGTTTTTACATTATTTTACATTATTGTCCTTATCTTTGTTGCCATTTGTACGACGTTTCGGCCGTTGTACACTCCGGCCTTCTTCATTGTTCAATTTCTCTACCTGCGCTATAAGTTTACACCAGACTGGTCTTTTCCATGTCCGTTTACGTTTTGTGTGTTAGGTACCTAAACATATGACGTGCTCTATTGGGCTAATCTTCGCGTTCAATACGAGTTCTTAGTGCAAATTTGCCAAATATTTCACCGACTCTTTCCTTGCTGACTCTGGCATTTAAGTCTCCACCTAGAAACACCTTTTCTAGTTAGATGACCGACAACAGAAGATACACACACACATACTCACACACAGAATCACACACACACACACACACTCACACAGACGCACATATATATATATATATATATATATATATATATATATATATATATATATATATATATGTATAATTTTTAACTTAGTTAAAGGGTTAAATAATGATATTATTTATTCAAAATAACATCTTAGCTTGACTTAATTGAGTTAATAGTGAAAGAAGAATTCACTATTCAATTTTGGATTACATAAAAAGTTTCATAGCTAATAATTAGAAACTTTAATTTAAAAATAAAATTTCTTATTATCCCTAAAACTTTATAAATTTTCACACTCCTTATGCTTATCCGCTGTGGAAACATATCAATGAACGTAATTATTTTCTTATTAAACAAATAGATAACAAGTCACTAACAAAATATAATTCTAAGCACTCCGTGAATCTGATATATAATACAGTAAGTGTGACCAAATTTTATTGTTTTCTAAAGAACAGTGCTTACTGCCGGCAACTAGAATAACTGTTTAATTGTAGGATAGGCTTTATGATGATCATCACTTACTGGAAACGCCTGAGTCTCTATTTTACATTATGTTGTAAACAGCAAACTGCCCGTTTATTTATTTTTTTTCTCAGAAAATTTAAATACCTCTGAATAGAATGAGTTTCAAAGTCTTTTAAAATTAATGCAACTTGTTTCAGTGATTCACATAGACACACTTACTTATCACCATTAATACAAGCATTTCTTCATCCATCTGTAACTGTTGAGCCTACGGTACGCAAGTTTCTTATCGTAATCGTAACATAACTTAACGACTATGTCACGTATTAAGATTTTTTAATGTTGTTCTAAATATTGACATCCTTGTTCTACTCAAGTTAATATCAATTCGTATTATTTTATTCGAACCTGTTAAAAATTATATGTATTTACACATGAATGCCTTCTCAGATTATTATTGTGATAAGCATTTCACCCATCTTAATTTTATGCATGACACACACACACACACACACACACACACACACATATATATATATATGTGTGTGTGTGTGTGTGTGTGTGTGTGTGTGTGTGTGTGTGTGTGTCCTGAATATTGTATTCATGCACGAAACAGAGTGTCGTCGTAGTTTGGATCATGAACTGCTTACCTGAAGTAAGTGGTAAACACTTTAAATGCATTCATTACACTTTATATTTATTCGCACTCAAACTTTTTTTTTAATCATATCACCCCGAGCAAGGCGGTAACGCCACTGATGTGCAGGGGGCTACGTAAGAGTGAAAAGATTGGAAAAAAGAAAGCCGGAAACCACATCCTGAACAGGGAACAAGGGATAAGCCTCTACACCTGTACAATAGACGTGGGTGTAGTGTGAACCGGGCGATAGTTTAGTCTAACTACTCCAATAAACGGAATATAGCACAAGACTATTTAACCTTTTGTGTATATGTAAAATAAATCATATACGATTTTCTTGTTTAATCATTTACAAGAACAGAACACCTTTTTCTAAATTATTAAGTAACTAGCAGTATAGCTTGGTGTTGCTCGGGTGTAATGAAAGCTTTAAAACTAATCCATGATCCTGGAGCTCAGACTCTTTGGACGTTGACACGAAAGACTAAAAAGCAATAGTTGTTTCCAGTTAAAGCGAAACCGTAGACTAAAAGAAAAAGGAATGGATATAAGTCAAATTTTGATTTCCTGGTATCGATATCAAATAAGATTTTTTTCGTCGTAAACTGAATTTTGAAGGCTAAATATGTCCTCTAAGTAAATGGTATCATGGCTGAGACTAAGAACTAGAATTATACCTATTTAGAGCCAAACCCGAAGCAAAAACTAAAATAAAAGGGCTGAAAAAACACAGACATACAGGTCGATAAACAGACATACACACAAACATCTTGCCTTTTATATATATTATCGATTTTCTGCACTATTATAAGAACTGCAACCTTGAAACTTCTGAATATCGTTTCTTATGTGTTTGTCTATGAGTGTATCAAATTTGATTAAAATCGGACCACTCCTTCTATAACCCGATTTTTTCGATTATCGATTTTCGATATTTATCGGGGATACTTCGACACAAAACCTAGCTAAGAACACTCGCAGATGCTTATAGTACAACTGTGTAAATTTTCAAGAAAATCTGTTCAGCCGTTTCGGAGTCTATCGGTAACGGACACACACACAGAGACACACAGACATACACACACAAAGTTCCATTTATAAATAAGTTTAGATATATATTTTTAAACAGAAAAACTTAAAATACTTAATATTTCTCATAAATACCATATCCTTTTAAAACGTAGTGATTTGTAGCTCTCTCACAGATTCATTTTCTTCATTACCCGAAAATTATCATGTTTTCTTGTGAAGCATAGTGGTGTGATTGCCTTCTTTACGGTTTAGAACTCAGTGCTTTCTTTCTCTAAGACTGTTTTTCATCCAAGGCTAAAGAGCCCAGTCTACTCTACTATTTAAGCCATAGCTGTCAGAAGAGAAAACTTCTCGATTTTCCATTGCCACATGTACGAAAGTCAATACAACAGCCTACAAAAATTTTGAACTCTGCTCGCTAATTCCACTTTCCACGTCGGTAATCGTTACACTTCCTGCGCATACATTTTTCAGATTAAAAACTTAAGTTACTATAACATTTAATAATTGATTTTTAACTATTTATTGATAACTGTTTATAATACCTCATGTATTTCTGCCAGCTGGATTTGTATTAGAATATGTTTGGATTTATGTGTTGACTCAAAATATTTTCTTATAACATGATAACTCTTTATGTGGCTTCGTATTTTTAGGGGTTGTTAAGTTGAACCAAATAACACTTTTAATTGTGCTATACTCTAAATGGCTGCTCACAACTTATATACTACAGGGTAAATGATAAGGGAGTCGATAATGAGCAAAAAAATTAATTGAGATTTGTTCACATCGACCCAATCAAATAAGTTAGTGGTACAACTAACCAAAAGAAATTGTAACATATATATGTACATGATTCACTTTTCAAAATTAAGTAAAATAAATTACCGATCCAATTAATCGGTGGTTATATTAGTTTCTATTTGCGGGCATGCCTATTTTATAGGAATAAAATTTACAAGAAAGCTGTAGAAACACAGGATCATGTTAGAAAAATATTCAATGCAAATCATAATATCATACAAATAGAATATCCTAAAAACAGAATATCCTTATATAAAATGTAAATCAGTCAAAGAAACAAAATGCCAGTAATTTGAAAAAATATTTTTACCCATATTCTAAACAATACACAAAAACTTAGGTTTTCGTGATAAGTACAAATATTTTCATGAAGAAAATACACGCGATGAAATAATTGAACATGAGGAAAATTAATTGGCCGTTATTTAAAATTAATATTGAAGAAATTCAGAAAGGAACAAACCTGATCAAAAAAACTTCCTCTAAGGTAAAATGTCAGCTTACGAATGATTTGTCTTTTGTTTCCATTTTCAATTAATAGCAAAGTATTTAAGATTACGCCAGTGATTCGAGCCATTTTGATTTGATTACAATTTTAAGACAGAGTGTTTTCGCGAATTGAAACACGATCTGGACGCATATCGTAGGTAACAGACATTCAGCTCTCTCTCTCTTTCTCTCTCTCTCGCTCTCTCTCTCTCTCTCTCTCTGGGTAATACTATATTTTACTGATATAGTTCTAGATATTTTTGCACATTGCGAAGCTAATTAAAATTTTTATAACGCTACCAACCAGCCTTCTGTTCCATCCTACCTTGCTTTTTATCGAAAATATTCTAGGATACATCTGCTTGCCTTTGGTTTTGATATTCGAGAAAGTATCCCAATTGCAAGGGAATTGTCTCGTGAGTCCCCGGGGATTCTTTTATGTGCTTTCAACTTTTGTTATTTTGCCGTTGATTATCTCTGTTTCTTTTATGGTACCCTCCTACGAGGAATGGATCCTTCCTCTTTGTTATATGTAATTACCTGCGTGACTTCTAGAGAGCATTCAACAGGAGTTGTTAACGGAAGCAGTTAACAGCAGTTAACGACAGCCACTAGTAATGCAATAAGCAACGTAATAATACCTTCGGACTTATTTATTTCTAGTTACTTATTATTAACACTTACTTTGAATATCTTGTTTCTTGTTATACTAATACACTGTTTTGAACTCACCTTCTTGTTCCGTATCTTCCGGTCAAACCGGTCATTACGAGTTTGCAGAGAAGTTTCGCCACAACTACACAACAAATTGGCGATGAAGATCCACAACAGTTTCCTTTATTGCTCTTCCTCTCAGATATGTAATATATTAAACAAAATTTCTGATAATATAGAAATGGGACACTACAATCATCTGCAAACATCTTTGCATTTGGTGATTTTAAACATAACATGAAGTAGCTTAAACATTTTAATATTACTGATGTTGCAGGTATTCAGACTTCCAATTTTTTCGTTCACTCAAATAGTGGATTTCCCGACCTGTCTCTTTAATAAATCTTATCAACATTCTTTACCCGATTTGTTCTTTACCTCACGTTGTATTATCTGTTATTTTTTTTTCAGTCGTCTATTAGAAAGAAACCTATTTACAAGATTTTTTGTTATCAGCGTAGTAACTGTTAATCATTTCGTGACATTCTTCGACACGCCCATAATATTGATCTTTTAACCAGCCTATTGCGCTTTCTTCCGGCTTCTTGCTTCCTAATCAACTTTGATCTTCAAAATTTAAATTCACTGTCAATCGTTATCTTTTTTTCGTCTTAATTCATGTTCTTTAATTGTCCTCTTTCCGCAACAAAGTTTTATTCACATATTCTATAACACTCAGTGGTCTGTTGTGTTTTAGTGACTTTATTGACTTGCTTGGGTTGAAATGATTATGTATTTTTTTTTTAATCATTTCACCCCGAGCAAGGCGGAAACGCCACTGATGTGCAGGGGGTTACATAAATGTCAAAAGATTAATTAGAAAAGAGTGAGGAGTACAAACTAGTTAGAAAGGAGCAATAGAAAGCAGGTGCGATGACAGATACATAGGTGGAGAGAAAGGGAAGCTTATACAGGGGTGGGGAGAGAGCTAGAGTCCAGTGATTAGTAGATGAGTATTGACTTTGCATTCAAATTTCGGGAGGTCGTAGCCGTCAGGAAAGCAAGAATACGGGAGCGAGTTCCACAGGCGGGAAGCGCGAGAGAAGAAGCTGCAGGAGTAGAATTGTCGTCTGCATTTGGCTAACCTGACTGTGAATGGGTGGGACCCAGTTGCCAGTCCGGTTGCACGAGCAAACACCTGTCGAGGTGGCACCAGTGACTCAAGCTCGTCCGAGCAGAAGCCATGAAAGCACTTATAGAACAGACAAAGGGAGGCCACACCTCGACGATGGGGAAGTGGCTGCAGTCGAGTCGCCAGATCAGTACCTATCACATCACAGACTCTCGCCTGGTACTTATCAAGAACACTGAGGAGAATGGCAGGGGCACCCGACCATAAATGGCAGCAGTACTCCATGCACGGACGGATGGTTGACTTGTAGTATATAACCCCACTAATAAACAAATTTGAGGTCCTCACCTCCCCAGCGGACAAGGCTGAATGCTTTGCCCGCAGATTCTCGAATAATTCGAGACTGGACTCGTCTGGAGTTTCTACACCCGACTTCCCACCTAGAACTGATGCTCAACTGAATGACGTCCATATTACACCTTCGCTTGTCTCTAAGATAATCTCAAAACTTGACCCTCACAAAGCGAGCGGAGGGGACGGAATCCCAATCATAGTCTTAAAGAAATGTGCCCCCGAACTTTCCTCTGTACTTTCTAAGCTCTACAACTCCTGCCTATCTGCTTCCTGCTTTCCTACCTGTTGGAAATCTTCCTCTGTAGTTCCTATATTTAAAAACACTGGAGAACCCTCGGACCCCGCAAATTACCGACCTATCAGCCTTCTTCCGATCTTCGGCAAAGTGTTCGAAGCCATGTTGAACGCCGAGGTCGTTCAACATCTCACGGCCCACGGGCTCCTCTCAGACAAACAGTATGGCTTCCGCTTCACCAGGTCTACTGCTGATATGCTAACGACCATTACCGAGTACATATATCAGGCACTCGATAGGAATGGTGAAGCCCGAACCGTTGCCTTGGATATCTCTAAAGCGTTCGACAGAGTTTGGCATGCTGGCCTTCTATGCAAACTGCGGAGCTATGGTATAGCTGGACAATTGTTTGAACTAATCCAGTCATTCCTATCTAACCGCACATTGAAAGTGGTATTAAACGGACATGCCTCCCAGAACTACCATACGAACGCAGGTGTCCCTCAAGGCTTTATCCTAGGTCATACGCTCTTTCTGATCTACATTAATGATCTCCCTGATACCATAAGATCCCAAATAGGTATGTAGGCCGATGACACCACAGTTTATTCTAGCCTCGACCAAAAATCTGGTGCGGGCGACAAAGCTAACCTTGCAGCCGAGCTTGGAAAGGACCTCCAATCCGTAGTGGACTGGGGTAAGAAATGGCTCGTAAATTTTAATGCTTCTAAAACGAACCTACTATCAATTAATCATCATAAACAATCGCACCTACCTCCTATCAGCATGGACCAGGCTTGCCTCCCAGAGAGTAAAACACTACGCCTCCTTGGTCTCACACTCTCAGCGGACCTCAAGTTGAATGACTATATCGAATCCATTGCTAAATCCGCTCCTATGAAAGTCGGTTCTCTGTGCAGGGCCCGGAGGTTTTTTCCGTCTGAATCTATCCTGCACATTTATAAATCTGCCATCCGCCCGTGCATTGAATACTGTTGCCATATCTGGTCGGGTGCCCCTGCTATTCTCCTTGGGCTTCTAAACAAGGTACAGCGGAGGGTCTGTAATATGATCGATACCGCCTGCAGTCTCTCTCTCACCGGCGCGACGTGGCTTCTCTGTGTCTCTTCTGTAAATACTTTCACGGCTTCTGCTCCGATGAACTTAGATCACTGGTGCCCCCTAAATAAGAATTTGCACGAGATACTAGATTAGCAACTAGATCCTACCCTTTTACAGTGAAACCGAAAAAAATGCAACCGCAACTTCTACTCCAACACTTTCTTTTCTCGCACTTCCCGACTGTGGAATTCTCTTCCACATGACTGCTTCCCCGACGGCTACAATCTCCAGGAGTTTAAATGTAAGGTCACTAGACACCTCCTAACAAACTAACTTCTATTCTTTCAAACACTCTTCCCACCCACCCAACTATCTATCACACCCCTTCTGACATTTTCTATATCTAACCACTCTTCCTATTTACCTCCCGCTATGTAGCCTCAAGCGCAATAGTGGCAGTGGAAGGCCTTGCTTGGGATGAAATGATTAAAATATATATATATATATATATATATATATATATATATATATATATAATTAAAAATAATCAGACACAATTTTTTTCAATTTATTTATTGTGATATATATATATATATATATATATATATATATATATATATATATATCAGAATAAATAAATTGAAATAAATTGTGTCTGATTATTTTTAATTTTATGAATAATTTTCACGTTCTAATGAACACTAAGCAGTTTGTCAACAGTTACATTTAAGCATGAAAATTCACAGTGATTTTTAGCAACACAGTTATGCGGTTATTTTTTATTATCACAACTTACATCGCTGATGATGTTCTCGGAAGGAGATTAAAAGTACTCAAGAACATCGAGAAATGAATAATGAAATCAACTATCAAAGTTACAACTTATTTCTTGCATCTTTCAATTATTATCCATGAGTATGAACGGATTTTATGTAAAAATAAGCAGGCGCAATGTTTGCAATATATTTAATCTGACATGCTGAAAAAATGTGTTGCCTAAATACGCAAATTTTATTAATATATATATATATATATATATAATTTCATTCATGGAGAATCATAAAAATGAAAAAATATATATATATCGGAAATACCATGAACGTATTTAAAAAGTGATTTTACAATCACCTCTCATCCTTCAATAACAAAGAAAAACAAAACATGACGTCTCCCTCCAAATACTTTTGGAAGTTAAAAGACGAAAATAAAACACCAAAAGTTAAATGGCAAATCCTCAAACAAGCAAGAACTGCTAAATCAATAAAGGAACCATGTTTCCTTTGTCTTCAAGAAAAAATTGAAATCATTAAATATATGAATAGCAACAAGCTTTTAAACCACAGTAAACTGCAAGCACATTAAAGAACTAACCTTACAATCATGCTAAAAAATACTACAAAAGCAAGAGATAGGACCCCCTAGAAATGATACACCTTCATTGCACTGACAACACTCTTGTATACACTACAAACTGTGATCTAATTTTTCAAAAGAAATTTAAAAAAAAAATTAAAAATTCTATAGAAAATTCGATTCCCTAAATTCTAAATTCAGGTTAAATATACAAACTTAGATTAATTATAAAAACTGTTCCTAAATACACACATTAAATTTTACCTATTACCTTAAATAAAAAAATAATTATTACCTATTCACCTATTACCTTAAATACAAACATTTAATCTTTCCTCCTACATAAAATTCTGCCTATTACGCACCTATTACCTACTTACCTATTACCTTAAATTTTTAACATTAAATTTAACCTCTTACATTAAATTTTACCACAAGATGTGATCTAGTTAAAATTAAAAATTTAATAGAAAAAATCGATTTCCGAAATCCAAAATTAAGGTTAAATATACAAAATTAGAGAAATTATAAAAACTCTGCTTAAATACAAAAATATTCTGTACAAGATAATAAAAACTTACATTCTAACTGGTAATGTTAAATCTGTCTACAAAACTCCCAGACACGCATTAATCAACTATATTCATTACCTACTCCACTTTCTTCAAAATTCAAACGGACAATTCACAAGACTTATTCCCTTATCACTAACCCCCACCAACATCCCACACACAACTCACCAAATATAAGAAAAGAGGCTTTCCATTCCTGTCCACACCACCTGAGGAGACATTGTAGTTTCAATGTCGAAACAAATGTACGATTTGTAGTGGATATATAACATTTAGTACATGTTCTAAAATATAATTTATAATAAATATTCACAGCTCTATATATTATATATCGAGCACTGTTTTAAATTAATGTTTTGGACGTTGTAAAAATTTTTTTTCTTCGTTCCGTATTCACTCGGATATATATATATATATATATATATATATATATATATATATATATATATGTGTGTGTGTGTGTGTGTGTGTGTGTGTGTGTGTGTGTGTGTGTGTGGAAAGATGTTTTTATAGAGAAATTTCGACAGCTAGTAAATAGGATTTGGAATCTGTGAAAAGATTGGTTGTATTGGATGTCCGGATTTACGTATTTCTACATTACCGCATAGGCATCCTGGCTTAAAGTCTCCGGAGATATTGTTAATTGTCATGGATCCTACTTCAGGATGTATAGCTTCTCCAATTAATATATGTTTTTGCTAACAATAAAGTTTTCACAAACTATATAAATCCTAAAATTTAGGCCCGATATGTTGATTTTCGGCAAATTTTTAACTGTCTACAATAGCATTTCGATGCCATTCATTATAATGAACATTATATAATAATTCCTGTTTTGTATTTTTTCATTATTTATAATTTCATGCCACGCTCTATAGAAGGAAGAACTCAATAAATTTATAGATGCTTAATCCCTTTAGTGATTTTAATAATCATCAACTCTGCATAATAATTGCCGTTATGTTTTTATTTATACGGCAAAATAAATAATATTTATAATTTCTTCGATAATAAAATGGGGGATATCTTTTGAATAAAGTGGCATAAAACTGCCGTCTTTACACTTTAATACCTACTGTCTCCTTCGTCCTCTCTAAACTGTATAACTACTGCCTCTCTGCTTCCTGTTTTCCTGCATGCTGGAAGTTCACTTCTGTCATTTCTGTATTCAAGAACTCTGGTGAACCCTCGGACCCATCCAACTACCGCCCTATCAGCCTTCTACCAATTTTCGGGAAGGCGTTCGAGGCCATTATTAAAGCTGAAATAGTTCAGTATCTTACTGCCCATAAACTCTTCTCCGCTTTGCCAGGTCCACGGCCGACATGCTAACGACCATTACGGAGTACATGTTTCAGGCCCTTGAAGAGTCCGGCGAGGCTCGTGCTGTTTCTCTGGATATCTCCAATGCTTTTGACAGGGTTTGGCACGCTGGCCTTCCATGCAAGCTACGGGGTTACGGTATCACCGGACGATTGCATGATCTGATCTTATCCTTCCTAAATAACCGCATAATGAAGGTCGTCCTAAATGGGCATGCTTCCACATTTTAATGTACAAACGCCGGTGTCCCTCAGGGCTCTATCCTAGGCCCTACGGTCTTCCTTATTTTCACAAATGACCTCCCAGACAAGATCAAGAGCCAAGTAGGCATCTACGCAGATGACACCACAATTTACTCCCGCATCAGTAAGAAACCCGGCGCAGACAAACGTAATCTCGCTGCTGTTCTTGAGAGGGATCTACATTCTGTGGTGAATTGGGGTAAAAAGTGGCTTGTCAATTTCAATGCCTCTAAGACCAAGCTGCTGTCTGTTAATCATCACAGGCAACCTCTCCTGCCTCCCATAAGCATGGACCAAGCGAGCCTCCCCCAGAGTAATACACTGCGCCTCCTCGGCCTTACCCTCTCTTCTGATCTCAAGTGGAACCACTACATTGAGTCGATAGCTAAATCCACTGCTAGGAAGGTTGGGTCACTATGTCGAGTCAGGATGTTTTTCCCGCCTGAAACCATCCTGCATTTTTACAAATCAACTTCGTCCGTGCATAGAGTACTACTGCCATATATAGTAAGGTGCCCACGCTGTTCACCTCGGTGTTCTTGACAGGCTCCAAAGGAGAAACAGTAATGTGATAGGTACCGGCTTGGCGGCTTGACTACAGCCACTTTCCCACCGACGGGATGTGGCTTCCTTTTGTCTGTTCTATAAATAATTTCATGGCTTCTGCTCCAATGAACTTAAGTCACTGGTGCCACTGCAACAGGTGTTTACTCGTGCAACCAGACTGGCAACTGGGTCTCACCCATTCACAGTGAGATCAACCAAATGCAGACGACAATTCTACTCCTGCAGCTTCTTCCCTCGCACTTCCCGCCCGTGGAACTTGCTTCCCTGACGGCTACAACCTCCAGGAATTCAAATGCAATGTCAATACTCACCTCTTAACCACTTGACCCGTTCTTTCCTCACCACCTTGTATATCCTTTCCTTTCTCTCCGCCTCTGCAACTATCATCACACCTGTGTTCCCTCCCTTCTCTTGCTTCTTTCTAAACGGTTTGTCCTTCTCTTCACTCTCTTCTATCTAGTGCTTTTACTCTTATGTAGCCCACTGCACATCACTGGCGTTACCGCCTTGCTCGGGATGATATGATTAATATATATATATATATATATATATATATATATATATATATATATATATAAGCAATCGGAGTCTAAAGGTACTGATAAGCTGTGATACAGCGAAACAGATCTATCTGCGGATGACTATATATATATATATATATAGTGTATCGAGGCAGCAGATAATTTTCTAAACATATATTGCTAAATATAACAGATAATGAATATCTATTATATTTAATCATGAACCGTTCTAAACATCGTATTTTGAATTTAATTTCAGATAAAAATAAAATTGTCCAACATTATCGTCGCATAGTGATGTTTTATATCAACACAAGATAATATCATTTTTGATGGTGGATTTCTTTATGTTAACGTCCCTGTAATATATCTGAAGACGGCTCATGCGAGCCGAAAGCTTAGAACCAGCATAATAAAAAATATATCAAATATTGGACAATTTTTGTTTTTATTTTCACCTGAAATTAAAGCCAAAATGCGATGTTTAGAACGGCTGATGATTAAACATAATAGACATTCATTGCCTGTTATATTTAACAACATATATATATATATATATATATGTGTGTGTGTGTGTGTGTGTGTGTGTGTGTGTGTGTGTGTGTGTGTGTGTGTGTAAGCAATTCATCCCAACCAAGGCAGTAAAGCCCCTAGGCACAACGAAGTGGAATAATTAAAAAACAGAAATATTACTAAGGAGCGGGAACAAAGGATGAATAATCAGAAGGAAACTAGATAGTAATTAACATTGCATTTAAATTTTTGAAGATTAAAACGATAAGTGCGAGAAAGTAACTGTTAGCATAGAACTTACGGTTACATAGAAAAATTCAGCTGTAAATTGATAAGATCTTGTCGCAAATCTACTATTTCACTGAAATTCATAAAGTCTAGAGACCATAGCATAGGACTTATTCGAACAGTTGCCATGAAAGTATTTATAGAAAAGGCACTGGGAGGCAAGTTTAAGGTGTTTGGAAAGTGACTGAAGCACAGACGTCAGATCATGACCAATAATATTGCTGATCCTTCTTTGGAATTTATCTAGGCTCTCTAGATATAAAGCAGCAGTTTCGGATCATATTAAAGAAAAATATTCTAAGTATGGACGAATTGTAGACTTATAGATATGCAAGACAGTTTAAGAAGAGAAAACTTATCTAGCATGACACAGTGAACCTACTTTCTTAGTAGCTGATTTAGCAGTGGATTAAATATACCCTTTTTCACTCCATGTCAGACGAAAACGTTATCACAATGAGTCACTCTCCAGAGAGTTACCATCAGTCATGCCTATTGTTATGATAAATTACCTATGCACAAATGAAGTCTTCCAATCAGCAGCAGTTTCTGTTTTGTACGGAGATAGACGACTATTTCAGCAGATAACTCTGACTGTCGGACCAATACAGTCACGCTGGTGATTCTTCACATATTGTATGTGTTTGTCCTACTGTTTTTTGTTAATATACTTGTTTAACTCTATTCCGTCTTTGTATCTTTTATTTCTGGCCCCTAACCATGCCACAACAACTTGGCGTTGAGGACTCTTAAAGGATCCTTGAGGACACCAAAAGGACTGCGTAGAAATTGTCAATATTGGTTCAAAATTGGACGCACAGAATTCTATTTTTCGTCATACTTTGTTCAATTCAACAGTACTTGGTAATCCAGAAAAGGAAACATGACGAAAACAAAAGTGTAACTAACTTACACTAAACTTGAACGCGAGACGCTAAACTACGAAAATTCATGTTTTTTGTTGTTTTATGTTGTTTTTTGTTTTTTGGGAGAGAAAAAGAAAGCACTCGTAATTCCCTGAGTGAATAAGAAATAAAGGTTATTTTTTACTCACTTTAATTATTTCGTTTTAATCCTAAAAAAAGACACGGTCAAACATCAATGAATTTAAATCGGCCATGTTCGAAATTCTTATGGTTCAACTTTCACAGCAAAACCAACAGGAAGTTAAATGGCAAGAGATAAGACTCGAAATGCTAAAGCAAGCTGAAAAAGAACGGACTGAATTGCAAAAAACAAACAGAAATCAGACAACAAAAACTTGAAGAAGTTCTACTTCAAACTCAACAACAGTAAAGAAACTTGCTTGAACTGGCAAGCAAATGACAAGTTAGTGAAAACAAAAATGCGTGATCACAAATCATGATGTTAGGCGCAATAAACATTTTTACATAATATCCAGGCGAGGATATAACTTTCGCCTTCTATTTTAGAAGATTCGAAGATTTATACGCCACATATTGCATAAATTTGGTCGGACTCTAAGAAATTTCGACTTCTTCGGGCACTACAGAGCACACTAAATGTGCGAACTATATTTTACACCGTAAAACAAGAGAACTGACATTTAATGAAGCGTTTAAACTTCTTACAGTTAGTCCTAAAACTTCAAATTTTCATAAAAATGGAAGTGTATGAATTTAACCAGAAAGGATAGTAATGATTACACTACATTCGCGTCGGTCGTGAACAAGCATGGCGACGATTTGAAACTGTCAGAAATGAGTACGAAGTGTCTGACACTTGTTCAGGGACTCATTTCAGCTAAAGACGCTGAAATTAGACGTAGAGTTCTGAATACATTGTAAAATAAGACAAACCGTACTCTCCAATAAATAGCAGAAGACTGTCAGATATTCGTAATTGCACGCCAAGTTTTAAAAAATATCGAAGAATCTGGTATAGCTCACATAAGAAAAGTACGCCAAAAGAGAAAACAATTTTATTCTCCCTCTAAATCAAACCAATCCAAAACACAAACAAGACAACTTGCTCTCTAACCCATGTTACGGTTGTGGGTCACTATATTGGTATAGGGACTACCCTTGCCAGAATAACAAGTGCCTAAATTTTAGGCCAGTCGATTAATAGCTGCGTAAAAAACACAAAATCAAATGAACAAGACGGATAAAACATTAGGAAATACGTCCAAGTACAAATCCTAAATACAAAATATTAAACTACAGTTAGATTCTGGTTCAGATTTAATGATCATAAATCTACACACTAGGAAAAGGCTGAGGAAAACAACCTTGCTAAGAACTAATAAAATGGCCATCTCCGTGACAGAGGAGAAAATCAAGTTTAAGGGAGAACCTACCGCTACTGTAACATATGAAGGAAGGATGTTGAAACAAAAGACATTCGTATTAAAAAATACAGAGAATTTATTTGGCACTGACTGGATGAAGAAATTTATGTTGTGAGATATGTCAATTCATTTTGCCAAAACCTCGAAAATGTGACCCCGAGGCAAATAATTTAATAAAAGATTTAAAGGAAACTTTTCCGAAAGTTTTTTTTTTTTTTTCTGGGGGCCTTGGTCAATGTAATTAGATGACGTCAAAATTCAAATTAAAAGACGACATTCAGCCAGTGTTTAAGAAAAAAACGAAATTTGCCTTTCGGCTATTTACCAAAAATAAATGAAGAACTCAGAAAACAAGTAAGAACCGATGTCTTTTTGAAAATTGTTTACAGTTAATGGGCTTCATTGACCGTCTACGTTGTAAAAAATTCAAACGAGATCCGCGTTTGTGCTGATTTCTCGACTGGGCTTAATGCAGCACTGAAAGACTATCATTATTCTTTACTTAGAACGGAAGAAATTTTCGCGAAACTAAATGGAAAGAACTTTTTTCGAAAATCGATATCAGTGGCGCGTATCTAAAATACCAATGGAGAAAGAATGTTCTAAGTTTGCTCTGTATCAACACCCGTCGTGAGTTGTAAAAGTTCGAACGTCAACCGTTCGGGGTAAAGGTTGCGCCGGCAATTTTCCAAAAAGTGTTGGGAAATTGTGACTTTGACTTCGCGGTTACCTATTTGGACGACATATTAATGATTAGTCAAAATGTTGAACAGCATAAGGAACATGTTCATAAAGTCTTCTCAAGAATTCAGGAGTACGGGTTCAAATTGAAAGAATCCAAATGCAATTTCTTTTATAGAGAGGATTAAATACTTGGAACACATTATCAATAAAAAGAGGATAAGACCAGATTCAGAACGGTCTACAGCAATTAACGACATGCCAGCTCCCGAAATGTCTCTACCTTACAATGTTTCTTAAGACTGTCAAAATACTATCAGGTGTTTGTACCGAATATGCACAATTTACGTGCTCCGTTAAACGAACTTTAAAAAAAGACAAGAACTGGGAGTGGACACCTGAATGCCAAGAAGCATTAGTCGAAATAAAGGAAGTCTTGATGTTGTACTTGTTTCTCACCTACTATAACCCAAACCTGTACATTATAGTTGCCAGCGACGCCAGCTCGTATGGCATTAGAGCATGTATTATGCACAATATGCCAGATGGATCTCACAAGCCAATAGCTCATGTTTCGAGAACGCTTCATCCTGAAAAAAAGAATTCCTCGCAAATTGAGGAGTCGTTGGGGATTATTTTCGCTGTAACGAAGTTTCACTGGTACATTCACGGTAGACACTTTACTTTGCAGACGGACCATAAACTGTTACTGACAAATTTCGAGTCTGAAAATGGTCTGCTTGTGCATACAGCAAATAGACTGCAGAGATGGGAACAATCCTTTTAATTTATAACTTTAAAATGAAGTTCATACTGTCTTAAAAAAACTCTGTCATGCCGACGGACTGTCCAAATTAATCCCGAATCCCAGAGAACCTCTTGAAATACTGTGATTGCTTCTCTTCGAACAGAAAGAGAATTTAAATCCACATTATGCAACACAGTAACGGAACTCTCTGCAACTCTCGACCAAATCAAATGAGAAGCTCTAAACGATGAGTTTATTAGGCAAACCAAAACCAAAATTTATGAAAAGAACCAACATACTTCAGATACTTTTTTTCTTTATGCGACGACGTACTGCTATATAGTGAGCGAGTCGTCATTCCCACAACACTACAAAGAAGAATTCTGAAATACTTCCATGCCTGTCACCCAGAGATTACGAGGATCAAAAGCCTTATGCGCAATTATGTATACTGGTTTAACATGGATAAGGATATTGAAAACATCGTAAAATCTTGTAAAGGCTGTGCCTTGATGGCCAAAGCACCTTGATCAAATATAGTCCTTAGCCCAAAACCGACCGATCATGCTCGAGGATTCATGTGGATTTTGCATACCCATTAGACGGATTCTATTATCTTATAGTAGTAGATGGTTTTCTTAAGTGGCCTGAAATTCTTAATGCAGAAATT
Organism: Ascarosepion bandense; assembly: GCA_037127315.1. Lineage (NCBI taxonomy): Eukaryota > Metazoa > Mollusca > Cephalopoda > Sepiida > Sepiidae > Ascarosepion > Ascarosepion bandense. Next base: position 13,943,435 of record JBBBDQ010000851.1, read on the forward strand.
CCGTTACAGAAGTGACAATCAGTTTCCTGCACAAACTGTTTGGGTTAGTCGATTGTTTAGTGTCAGACAGTGGGACATAATTTCTGTCCGGCGATTTTAAGGATTTTGTGAGACCTTCCTTCAATCATATCACGATTGCTCCATGTCACCCAAGGTCCAACGGACAGGCCGATCGCTTCGTTGACATGCTGAGAAGAGCTCTGAAGAAAGCTAGGGTCGTACCCATAGAAAAAACCCTACATAGTTCCTTCAGGTAAATATAATCACGCCAAACGACAACACACAATCGTCATTACCTCCAACCGAAGTAATGTTTGAGCGTAAAATCAGGTGTGTGTTCAACAAGCTACTTTCCAAACGAACAAAACATGGACGAACAAACACGGTACCTACAAAACGCTACCAACCCGGAGAGAAAGTTTTTTCCGAATGTTTTGGAATAATAAATGTTTTTGGTAAATGGGTACACTTAAGAAAAGAGTAGGAAATATTGTCTACATAATAAAAGGTCTCCGGTTTACTCACAAAAGACATTTAAATCAAATCAGGAAACGCCTGTCGGACGATGATGACAGCAATTCTACTGAAGGAAAAAAGTAATGGATGTCATTTACGATACTTCTGACATGTCAATACCGCAAGGGCCCCGAAACAACGCCATTTAATATGAAAAAGAAAGATGACAGTATTTCTTGTCGTTAACCCAAAGAGAAAAAATATTACGACTCCTGCGGAGTTGCTACTTAGAAGATGGGTGTTATGGTAATTTACCCATGCACAAATGAACTCTTCCAAACTATAACTAAGCAGTAGTTTTTTGGTTTTTGTTTCTTTTTTTTTTTAATATATTTGTTTAATTCTATTCTGTCTTTGTGTCTTTTATTTCTGGTCCCTGACCAGGCCACAACACTTATGGAAGGTAGAAAGAGGTCCCCGAGATGATTAATAGAGAGCAATTTTGTTTTAGAGGCGTTTAAATCAACAAGGCATCTTTTGTCCCAATTATAAAAAGTGTGGTTCATGCTGATTACATAACTGACTTGTAATGTTCACACCAAAGGGATAATTATTTGTTCCTTATTTTTGAAACCTCATAAAAAGTTCTTTATCCTATTTCGCTCCTCCTTAATTCAATTTTTGTTTCAGCCAATGAAACTACTCACGCATATGTGTGTGTACGTATGAGTTACTCTATTCCTTTTCAAGAAAGAGTATGCAAAGAATAGCAAATCTTCACTGATAAAATTCAACTTCAAATGTTTTAACTGATAACTTTTTCTTTAATTTCAGCAGGTATGTTTTTGTTAGTTTATCACTTTCTCCAGTACTTAAAAATGTCCCCATTATTCTCGACTACCTCTTCCCTTGACATCATGCATCACCTTACTTTTTCAGTACGTTCTTTCTTTTAATTTGAGAGTTATTATTACTGTTAAGGTTATTACAACTACTATTATAATGACCCAAGCCAGGCTGGTTTCCGTCCGGGTAGAGGGTGCTCTGACCAGATCTTTTGTCTACGCCGGATACTGGAGACGCGCTGGTCTTACCAACAACCGACGGTGCTCTGTTTCATCGATTTTGCAGCGGCCTTCGACTCGGTGGACCGCAGCGCTCTGTGGACTATCATGCGGGACGATGGCATTCCGCCAAAGCTGCTGCGTCTGATTCAGGCCTACTACCGGGAGACGAGGACACGTGTTCGTGCTTACGGTGCTGAGACCGGGGCGTTTGAGGTCCGCACTGGTGTGCGACAGGGATGCGCGCTCTCCCCGACGCTCTTCAACTACGCTATCGACTGGATTCTGATGAGCGCCCTTCAAGGCTTCACTGGGATTCGGGTGGGCCGCGACTTGGCCGTGACCGACCTGGCGTACGCTGACGACATTGTCCTTCTTGGTGACAGCATCGAGGAGGTGCAGGCGGCCGTCAGCCGAGTGCATACCAGCGCGTGCGCGGTCGGCATGCGCATCAATGCTGCAAAGACGAAGGTGATGACGGCGCTGTTGCCTCCAGAGGCCCAACAACCCATCCTGCTCGACGGAACACCCCTGGAGATGGTGGACCACTTCATCTATCTTGGCTCGTCTTTTGTCCCGAACGGCCAGGGTGGCGATGAGATCGGGCGTCGCATCAACCTTGCGAGGGCCGCCTTCAACCGCCTCCAGAAGTGTCTCTGGTCAAGGCGGGAGATCGCCCTGCGTACAAAGAGCCGCGTCTACCAAGCTGTTGTGCGATCCATCTTGCTGTATGGCTGCGAGACATGGCCGGTGCGCGTAGCGGACCTCAAGAGGGTGGAGGTCTTCGACAATGACTGTCTCCGGCGCATCCTGCGTTTCCGGCGGATTGATCGGGTGCGGACGTCGACCCTTCGTCAAACATGCCGTCTCCAACCGATACCGGCTGCTCTCCGACTCCGTCGACTGCGTTGGTTCGGCCATGCTGCGCGCTGTCCTCCGGGTGAGCTGATTCGCGACTGCCTCTTCCCGAGGCCCCTACCGGGCTGGCGCAAGCGTGCGGGGGGTCAGCTGAGGACGTGGGCAGCCACGCTGAAGGGGGACATGGAGCCGATCTCGGGCCCAAATGTCGTGGGATTTCGGAGGTGGAACCGGGACTGGGCAGAGATCGGAGTGGAGCTGGCTCAAGATCGCCGATCGTGGGCCGCCGCTGGGAGAGACGCTTCAAATGTTCTTGGGGATGCCGGCTCAACCCGTCCTGGGTGAATGCCGCTACAATACAAATAATATAATAATAATATTATAATGACCCCTGTCAAGAATAACCATATTGCCGCATCAGTTTTAGGGTTTTGTTGTATCCCGGAGGGGGGATAAACAGAGAAAAGAATAGTGTAAGAAATACTCTTAACACTGAGTATATATAAATAGAGATTTATTATACGTTAGTACAATAAACCAAATACATGTACACGAATAACACTTATGAAGGCACTGTCTTTGTATAGGACGTATGCGTCCGTTCTGAGAAGAAAACTTCCGTCACTCCCATGTAATGACGTAGAGTCTAGTATAGTCAGTCGCTCGCTTTCCTCTTCTGACACTTTACTACTGTTTGTTCCCGGCGCGGTCTTTTATGACCCGGGCCATACGCATTGCAGGGTAGGACAGGATATTCCACCACAACAGGTTTTTTTATCGACATATCTTCCATCTGATATAATTATTAATTTATCTAATAACTGTAGCATGTAAATCTTGTCTACATGACTTAATAATTTGGTGATCTTATGAGATTCGATTCTTTATTAATGAAATCCTTTAAATCAGTCTAATTGTGTCTCTGCTGAAAAATAATTTCACAGATCAAACCAACAAATCTTTTAGCTAACTAACAACAGATTTAATGAAAATAGAATTTCATTATATATAAAGGATTGTTAATCTTTCTGTATAGTTTTGACGACTCGTTTATAACTTTTGTTATGGAATATCCTCCTACCCTTCTACTACAGTAGGATGGATGAGTCAATCTGTTATGTGAGAGTCACTGCTACTCATTAGCGAGTAGTGTATATGGTAATGTTAGGCACCTCGTCGTGGTGTAAACGTTAGCAAGTTTGTCTTGCTAATAAGAATTAAGAATGAGTAGTGAGTTCGATCCTTACTGGGTACCCCATGCTGCTTTTGTGTCATATCTAAGCTACGCTTGGAAAATGGTCTCCGTAGTTCTGGTCTTCGCCGATCAAAATCCCCCTCCGGCCGGCTGTTATTTCCGTCTCGCCTGTAATGAGTATGTTGGTTGGTTGGTTGGTTGTTTTGTTTTTATGGCATATCAACCTCGACCGGTCATTTATTGCCACTTAAATTTTATTTATTTATTGCTGGTAATACCTTTTTCTTTCAACAATTTATTGTTGTCTTTATATAAGTTTTGTGCCTAGTAATACTTTTGTCTTTTCGAGTATCAAGATTCATTGGGATTTGTTTTTAAGGGCAGGGTCCCCAAGTCCTACTTTTGTTATTTAACCCATAAGGGACGGGACGGATTAATACCTTTCCCAAAGGTACCAGTGCTTAAATGAATGCAGTGTATTCAACTGGAATTCGAACTCGGTTCACCGATTTCTCTTTCCGAGCCGATATCCACTGCACCACATCGCACATCCGTCACTATACGCTTACAGCACCTGGTATTCCCAAGCGGTTACCCATCTAAGTACTGACCAGGCTCAACGTTGCTTAACTTCGGTGATCGAGCGAGAACCGGTGTATTCAACGTGATATGGCTGTAAGCCTAGTGAGTATGTCAGCAACTGGAACCGGTGCCGCAAAACGCCTAGTTGGATCCAAAGTTTGGGCTCCATTTTCCTAAGAGTCTTCACCAGCCGCAATGGTGAAGGAAGAGCGTGAATGCCAGGTTGTTGGCAAGGCTGGGAGGTGGGGAAACGCCGGACAGCGGGACCTCATTCGTCGAAAGCCCCAACTGTTAAGACATTCCCATTCCTTCCACCAGTTCAAAGGAAGATGACCCGACCAGCTACGCAATCAACTAAGAGATTCAGCATACATATGAGCTTAGCTTTGAAAAAAAAAAGAAAATCTAATTTAGCTAAAGGAAGCTTTAGAGACCAGAAGATCTCAGAAACAGTCAGCAGCACGATCTCCTTCCTCGGCACCATCTTCCTCTAAAAAATATATTATGACCCATCTCCGCTCACAAAATCTCTATCAGTATCACCACTTGAAATGACCAGTCTTTCGAAATCACAAGTTATACATACAACTTCAAAACCAACCCCAAATCCGTCATCCCTATGTACTCCATTTAGCTCATCTAGAAAAATAGTATCATCTATATGTAAAAGACAGCGAAGCCCGTCCTCAGACACCAGTGAGAAGAAAAAATTCATACCTCCTTACAATTTAGGGAAAGATGTGTGCTGGGTTTCAGAAGAAGAAAAGCATTATCACATTCACGACAAAGGAAAGAAATGAAGAGACTATTATTTTTTTTTTAATCAGCCAAAAGGACGTGGAAGATCCGAGAACTTTTCCCAAGACGAAAGACAGTTGTCCTGGCGGAACAAGGTTCCCAACAAATATGGAGGATGTTGCGTGAAGCAAATGATGCTTATGCAAAAGAGCCTCTTCTTTCATATTTTAACGAATTAGATAACAACAAATTGAGTCAATTTTGTTCAGGGAAGATCCCTATTTCTGTTTACCCCTGTTTACCCCGGTGCGCTGATGGAAGTTAATGGGATACGATTGGAGCCTTTACTGTTAACTCGTTCCATTCCTCAAGGTTGTCCGCTTTCACCTCTGCTTTACGTTCTTGCGTTAGAACCTTTCCTTCGCAAGTTGAAAGTGAATCCGTTCATACGCGGAATCTTATTACCTGTTGCTACCACCTCGTCCAGGTATTCCGCGTATGCTGAAGACGTATCGGCTCTTATGTCGAGCAGAGCCGTGATTGACGAAGTCGGTAAAGAAATCAGAGGGTACGAGACGGTGACAAGGGCCAAGATCAACCGCGATAAGTCTATTGGTTTGCGGTTGGGCGCATAGAAGGGAGTTTCTTTTCCCGGACCTTTCCCCTGGACAGACAAGCCGGTCAACATATTCGGCGTCTGGTTCAGTCCTGATCTCCAGTTGGAAATGAATTGGTCGGAGGTACGAGAGAAGGCCGAGACTGCAGGTAATCTGTGGTCTCGGAGGAATCTTTCCTTAAAGAGGTGAGCGGAAGTATATGTTTTGCACATATATCCAAATCTCCTTTACTGACTCTCTGTGCTTCCAATCCCATATGCCATATGAATGACAGTTAGAGCTTTCTTCCCCTTTTTGTGTTGAGCCAAGGCTCTCAAGGTGTGTCGGTAGATCTGAAGGCGGTCTTGGTATGCCTAGCATTGGGCTTCGCATCGCCTTCGCAAATGGATGGGAATGGCCAATTCTGGTAGGAAGACGCCCACAACTTCCCGTCCCTATAAAAGTGTTCACTCGTTCGATGAGGAAGCCCACCGTTTACCTCGGGGCGAGAGCTTCTTCTCTTGTGAATGCCGGTTAGCACTCAAGTACCTCTTACGGGCGACGGATGGCCTCTTCAACGTCCAGGCGTTGTCCCGTCAGGCATTATATCGGGTACTAGTAAGGGGGCCATTTAAGATGATCTGATCGACGAACTGGGTCTGACGAAGCAGGAGGCTTGCTATATATGGCCTTAAGCGCCTGGGTTGAAATACCTCACTAATAACAAAGTATCATTCACGTGGCTGGTGATGCGAAAGGCGGGTTTGGGTAATTCGCCCAACTGCGTCCGCTGCGGTGAGTCGGTGGTCGAGACTCTGTCTCAAGTCTTCTTCTGCTGCAAGGTCGTAGTACCGTTGTGCAAGTGGCTTGAAGACTTCATGGCTCGCATGCTTCACGGAACGTTCTTTGTCGTTGGGGTCATTTCTGTTTGTAGCAATGTAGTACCGTCGTTGACTAGGGCTGAACATTATGTGTTCATATGCTTACTAGGTGTTATGCGAGTCGTGATATAGACGACGCAACAGAAGGAATTCTATGGAGAGGAGAAATTTTCCTTTTCTTAACTAATCTTGTTCTTTAAGCATTAACTTAAAATCAAGATCAGGACGGTAAGGCAACGACTACTTCCATCAGAATTTGGCAAAAGTGAATGAGTCTTGCGCGCATCTGTCGAGTGAAAGGAGGCTGCCATGGAGTGGCATTTTGATGCCGGTTAGGCATTAAGATATTGGTGATCCTGTATTAAAAACATCGTCAAACCCGCCGAAAGTAGGATAGTTTAGGTTTATTTTTCTTTTTGTTTTAACATGTTTAAACTTAGCTAGAATATGTAAAGTCATGGGCCCCAATTTAATATTTGGTAGTTTACCACTTCGGAGGACAATTCGTTATTGTAACTTTCTCAAGGATACAACAATAACAATTTGTAACTATGCCACTTTGGTTCTCATACAAAAGAAATATAAAAGACAGGAAGTTGTGAATAACCATAATCACTCACATCCTAAACTTGACTCGGCACAGAGGAGAAGAATATTCTCGTGCTGCATTTTTTCTGTTAGGGGTTGTATCTGTGTATTCGCTGGTTGCAAGAGTCAATGTAATCGAAGTAGGGGTAGCTTGATATGCTTGGACTGTAGATTCTGGAACAGACTTTTTTGTATCTCGGGTCCAACCCTTGGGCTTATATAAAGAAACTTTCTCAAACTAGAAATGGATCTATTTCATATTTTCCATGATTTATTCTATAAGACTTTTTTACGCAATAACACATAGCAATTTTTATTTGAGTGCGGTCAGGTTGAATCATAAGCTTGAATTTTGGTAATAAATTAGCCATTTTAGAGCGATAGTATTTAATACAAAAAAACCAATAATACTTCTATAGAAAATAGAAAATGTTAGAAGACGCTTAATTTCGTCATAGGGCTCTTAGGATGGCTAGGTGGGTTAGGGAATATCTAGTTTTTTTCTCAATTTGAAACAAATTCTACTTGATTTATTTCAGGTTCAAATCCACTGACAGCTTTCTCCGAATTCATTTTATGATTTGTGATTACTTTTAATCCGTTCTTTCTTTCCTTATTCTCCTTAACACTTTAATAGTTCCCTTAAGTTTTTTCAATGTTTAATCATAATTATTTCCGGCTTCAAATCTTCAATAGACATTCTCATGCAATAAAAACGTTATACCAGCATTACCACCCAAGCGAAAACTCATGTTGAAACTAAATTCCATTTTTGCATGTTTTGCCAATTTGAACAGTTGAGTATGACACATTAAGTTTTCACACCAAATCTCTGGTGCTTTCACGTGAATTCATTTTAATTCTTTCAAAAGTTCCCCATTACGAGTCGGTCGTCTTCGAGATAGATGCTTGTCAGATATGTCACAATTGCAAAATCAAGATTAAATATGAAAGAAACTTAAGTTTTAAGACGCTTAATTTTAGTTTTACCCATTGATTTCATTTGAAAAATCTGGGATCAATCATAAAAATTTAAATAAACATTCAACATCAATTATAGGTTTGTAAGATATCGGGTATTAATTATAATTCTTTGAAACATTTAGTATTAATCATAGGTTCATAAAGAAAACAAAACTAGTATTAATTGTAGATTTCTACGTATAACCTATTTTGGGGACTGTTAGCATTAATGTGAAAAGCATCTTCCCATTGTACTAATAAAGAAAGGTCATATATAGTTCACTTTGAAGCCCTCTTTGGCAGGTACTATGTGGGGAACTACGCAGTTTGTGTTTCTCCCAATACAAGCATAAAAGATAACTCTGTATCAAATTTATTCTTTAGGGAAAGCCAATAAATAATAACATCCTGTGTCATTTAATTTCATGGCTGAGAAAAGAGTTATGTTTGTTATTGTAAGTTGTATGATTTTTACAGAAGCAGTAATTCAACAAAATCAGTGAATATTATTACTGATGTATTCACTAATAATGTCTTTCTAAGTGGTTGACCAAATTTGAAAAAAATACATGACTGGCATCTTTTTAACACACTTTATTCTTACAAACAAAGCAGTTAGGTAAATTATCTCCTGAAGATATTTTCTGTATTATATAATTATCAAAGGAGCAGAAATTTAAAAAAAAAAAAAGGTACAAAGCATCATGCTAAACTATACAGAAATATTCAAATTAGATAAAAATGGGACATGAATTTATGTTCCTCATAAATTCTCACCAGAGAATTGAGTATTCGTAACAGCCTGCTAACCAAAACTGAAACCTCACTTTTTTTTTAATGGTTACAAAAGATGGGAAATGAATTCTGTATATTGATGGCAAATACAATTATTATTACTTTTTGTCAAATTGATAGCAACACCAAAACAAAGAATTTCTTCGCAGAAGATTTTATTTTGCAACTGGTGGAACACCACAGGTATCGACTATTATCAGTTATCAGCTCCTGAAAAAGTAGTTCAGGACATAAAAGCAGTTAGATTTCTTGAATTGTAACAAAATTTCACATTATGAAGATTTTGTAAATGTATAAATACATCTTAAGAATGTAAGAAACTTTGCCGAATCACTTATTTGATTTTTTTTATAAAAATAGTGTTATATTTGGCTTCAGACGAGTAAGTTCCATTTTGTAACTAGTTATATACTGTGCAAAGAGTTCCTTTTTTATTTATTAGTGTGTGTCCAATCAAAATTTCTTTCAAAACAATTTACCGTATTTGATGGGATATAACCATCTTCATCGATACATTTACTAGTAGTCTAAGGTAACTATTTAAACATTAACCTAACAGATACCTCAACTTTGCTTATAAAACTTGGGAAATATTGTTTCTGCTTTTTGGCGTGGTAGAAGTAGTACTTCCACTAATTCGGTATACGTAAGTTTTAAAATGGATTTTTAAAAATGAAAAATATTTGAAGCTTTCATTTATAACTTTGATAACTAAAGGATTTAAAATTTACTATTTCCAGTAGGAAAAATAGTGTGTGATGTATTTCAAACAGAAATTGTATTGATCGGAATCGATTTTTTCAGTAAAATCGATAAAATAGACCATTTTCACACATTTGTAAACAAAACTTTATTTCAGTTCATAGTTAAGTATGGGGGCGCAAATGATAAAGTTTACATAAAGGTTTATTTTTCTTAAAGTAGGGTCAGTCAGTCAGTCAAGTGCCATACGTGATACCAGTTTGGGCGATCATGTCTTGAAAGAGATATAACTGACTGGAAAGAAGGTTATACCGCAGTAGGCTGCCATTCCTTTCTGCGGTAGACTGGTTGCCAGCCAAGGCTATAGAACCCAATCTGCCCTGTTATTTAACCCATAATTAGAGGGAATATTCTGATTAATACCTTTCCCAAGAGTATTTGTGCGTAAGTGAATGCAAGGAATTCAACTGGAATTCGAACTTGGCTCCTCGATTTCTCATTCCGAGCCGATAACCACTGCACTACAACGCACATCCAGTGGGGTACAACCCTTAAAACGCGTGACCTTTTAATGATAATGTTAGATTTGAACATTCATGCTTAGAAATTTTGCGCGTATATACACATACAGAAACAAATCGAAATTCTTTTAAAAATATTCGGAATCATCAGATTGTAATTATTTTTACAATATATGATTAGTAGATATAGTTTTACTTAATAACAATATTTCATAAGAGTTTCCTCATTGAAACTGAATTTTGAATGGATTTAAAATTTTATAAATTTTTCAATTTAAAATTGTAAAAAAATGAAAACAAGTCTTATAAAAATTCATTTTTCATCAAATACTTTTTATGAAACAATATTGTCTTTACATGTATATTAATCATAAAAGCAATTAAAAGCTTCTCTAATTAAACAATGTCTTAGTTTTATTGTGTTTTTTATTTTTCGATTCAAAACAGATGTTTTGTAAGACGGGGTCCGATTTTGTAAAAAAAAGCAGTGATTTAAATTCTTTAAACAATTCTGATTTTAACGAATATTGTCACTAAAAATTATGACGTTGAATTTCTTAAGTTTTCATAAAATTAAGTAAGAGGGCGAAATACATGTAAAAATATATTTACCAAGAAAAATGAAAAAATAATCTAATTCCTTTGTGATTAAGTCCTAAAAGTTTCATTAAAATCTGACAAATTATTTGATTTTTTCAAGAATTTTCAAATTAATGTGTCTGTTACCGCAAAAAAAGAAGAGGCTAAAATTTGTTACGCTAAAACTTAGTACAACTGCCAATCCAAGAAGAACAAGATTTGTAATCAAAATTTTGAATATTCTAAAAGGGAATAAAATATTTCATTAAATATTACAAATACTTTAGTCTTTTCTCTTTATAATAACAAAGATTTTGACGACAAAACTATGTTTTCATTATGTTTGGAGCATTTTTTTTATCATGGTATGTTGATTTTTTAGCAATTTCTTTGGGATACCTAATTTAGTATGTTAATTACATTTCTGATTCTTTCACATTAAAAACAATGCTATTTTTAAGAATAACAACAAAATACAAAGGAACAAATAGTAAAAAACGACGTTGACGTTCTCTGAACTCCAAATTTCTTTCTCTGAAGGTATTCGGTTGTAGTTTGTTTTGATTTTCAAAAAAATAATATTAATTTTATCACTTTCAATTTTACAGCCACTGTTTCGTCTTCTTCATACAGATTTAATTTCCACTTTCCTCAAATCATTTATCTATATTCCACTCGGTCTTTAATTAATAATTCTCCGTAACCAGTTAATTTAAGTTTAAAATTAGATTGTGCATGTTATTGTTTATTTTGTTTGTTTGTCTTTCATCAGGATTTTGAAATCATTGAGTTATCTTCTTAAGATATTACTGGCAATTTGTTCAAGTAAATCCTTGCAATTCTCTTGTTCTTAGGCGATTTCAATATGAGTTTTTCAAATCTTAATGTTGCGTTTGACTTTCTGTGATTTATTCCTCTTGCTACAGCATTTCTGTTCATAAAATGCGTTTTTTGTTGTTCACTTAAATGATTAAAGCCAACGTCAGTCTTTAAAGAAGATGTCTCTAAAACGTCGTTTAAATTTTCTAAATCACTTTCAAATGATTCATTAATACATCCATCGGTCGTTGTGAATGTTTCAGGATAGAATTGCATTTCAGTAGGAGTGTTAGAAATAGATTGTTCTGTATCGCTAAATAATGACATTTCCTTGATTTTATCATCTACTTTGTCTTCTGGATCTTCCGAATCACTTGGAACGGATGCTTCATTAGTTTTCAAGGAAAGGACGTTTAAATTTTGTAAATCTTCTTTATAGAGCTTATTAACCCATTCGTCGGACGTTGTGAATGTTGCAGGAGGAAACTGTGTCACTGTAAGTGTGTCATCATTTTGTATCCGCGTTTCAATAGGAGTGTTACAAATGTCCTGTTCTGTATTGCTAAGTAAAGACATTTTCCGGATTTTATCATCTACTTTGTCTATTGTATCCTCAAAATCACTTAAAACAGATATTTTACTCGTTTCTGCGTGAGCCAATGTATCCTGCTTATAAAGGAATTTCTGAGGTCGGACTGCTTTCTCACAAACTTCAATAACAGAACTAGGATTGTAAGGTTTGCTATCGGGGGCAACATGAAAGTCAGCATTTGGCAATGAATAATCCACATGAGTGCTTGAAGTCAAACGATGGTCATCAATTGAGAAGGTTTCTTCGGGAAGCCCGTATTTTGATTCTCGCACGCACTTTAAAAAATCTACAGCTTTCTGGGCGATAATATTTTCTCGTTTGATAGTCAGTTTTAGTTTCTGTGCTAGTTCCGGGAAAGACCGCTGAAAAAGATAAATTAAATTAAGAGTTATTAAAAATGTACTTGTTTTTTTTTAATGATGTAATGCTTCTATATTTCTTTCAAAACCAATTCTATATTCTCTAGAAATGAGAAATGTGTACTAGTTAGTATATTTTCAAAATAAAAGCGAGTAATTAATGCAATTAATAAGAGAAAATTATATCTAAATCGGTCGTGTTATAATATCATGAAGAATACTCTTGTTTGAAGTTTAAAAGATAATCTTAATTTCCTTGTAGAAATATTTATTTTTGTGTGCGTGTATTGCTTCCCTTCTCTATAGAAATATTTAACTCTTTCACTTTTAGACTTAAAAATAATGTCTTTGAAAAAATATTTTTTGTTTTTGTTTTTGCCATCTAGTTTGGCAAATCTATTCTTTTTCACTTTTTAGCTTTGGATATTGCTTAATGTAATAAAATAAAACTGTTATTTTTACCTCAATAGTTAATTAAGTTCCTTGTTAATTTTTTCGATGTCCAGGATAATTTTTATGGTTTCAGGTTCATATCTGAAAATATATTTTTCGATGTCTGAATACTTTCCGCTATCGTAAAAAACTATCATATTTTTAAGTCGTCGATTTCCTTTTTAGATATCGTGTTTCACGTGTTCACACAACAGTTCATGACTTATATTTTTCCCTTTAATTCTTAAAGTTTAAGCTTTTTTTCTGGAAGTGTGCCGCTTTCTTTTGCGATGATAATACAAACGCATTTACCGAAAGGTATCGGATAGTTATAGAATATATTAATGTTAGTCACTGTTTGAGAAAGTTAAAGCAAAAGAAAACAACAAGTAAAAATAAGGAATTAGTTTCACTTCGAAAAATGTGCTCGCTGAAGTTAGTGAAAATTGATGAATTTTTTTTTCAGTTAAAAAATAGAAATTCGTTGAGTGCAACAAAACATTATGTATTTTTCTAAATATTATTTAAGTATCAAATACTCTGTTTAATTATAAAATCTTAACAATTGCACCGTGGTATTTCTACATAACTTGTTAGGATATATTTCTTAAAGAAATATCTGAAAAACAATTGTTTATTTAAAATAACCAACATTATTTAATTAAAACATATTTTTCTTCAGAATGTAGGTTATTACGACTCTTCTCATATTTTTCTTTATTATGCCATTTTCTTATGCTTACTTGGGAATAAAATGAAGTGGTTTCCCATTTCCTTCCCTCACAGTTTGCAATTCGAAGTTTTCTTTCTCTTAGACTGGACACCACACAAGACTAAATAGACTAGTCAGTGCTGCTATTTAATTCTAAACTGGAGTGGATAAAAAAGGAATCTTGCCTTTCTTAAGGGCGTTTGTATGAATGTAAATGCAACACACAATTCAAACTTTGATCCCCGATTCCACTTTCAGCGCCGGTATCGGTTACACTACCCGCACACCGAAAATGCATTAAACTTAGATGTGACACACGGACGAACGTATAGAGCAGCTATTGAGGATGGAACTCACATCCTAAAATACATTAATTACACATAAAATGTAAAATGAAATAACTCGTAATTTGACAATACTGAATTCAGTACAAAAATGCATTACAAGCAATATACTGACGAATAAATGATTAATTCTTTCAACTAGTAAAATTTTCACGGGTAAATCATAAGGCTCACTGAGATTAGACATATTTCTTTTCATCATCATCATCATCATCATCATCATCATCACTGTTCTCGGCATTATTATTTCAATAAAATACTTTACCTAATCAACAATTATATCAGCTGATGTACTAAAAGTTATGAGACAACAGTATATAAAAAAAATGATAGGTGGAACCACCTGATAGTTGAAGGGAAATTTAATTTCCGAAATTGAAACAGGCACATATCAAGCAGTTCAGCTTTCTTTAGCTTATATGACATATGGCAACAAAAGACCTATCTACGAAACTAGACACTGCATCTCACCTTGTGTCATAACATTTTAATTGGGAAGCTGACAACGTGATGAGCTTCAGCTGATGGGAGTGTTCGAGCGGATTAAAGACCTCATAAAACCATGGACCCCAATTGTCAACAGACCATTGTAGGCTAATGGTGGTTCCATAATAGTGTAGGGGGTGTTCATGTAGTATGATTTGGGTCAGTCGGAACACATCATTATCTGATGACAGTTAGGTTGCACTGCTTCGTTAAAATTTGTCTCCATTCATAGACTTCATGTACACTATGACTGGACAGAATAATGCACAGTGTCATCAGACATAAGTTTCCCCAGAATCGGTTTAAGGAATATTCTAGAGACTTTCGGTGATCAGAGTGGTTATCACGTTTGTCCTACATAAGCGCAAATAAACATTTTATGGGACGTGAATCTATGTCACATCGTTACTGCTCTTTAATGACCTAATGAGAGTCCTGCACTATACTAAACAAATATTCAATTACTTCTGCTACGTCAGTGTATTGCTTGTAACGAACATTAAAAGGAGTTATTGTTATTCTCCAACATTTTGAATACCGAGATATTTGCTTTTTTTAAAGTTTTAACCAGTTCAGCAACTCTCCTTAATTGGAATGTTTGCCCATTATATTGGTACGTTAGCTGCATTGCATAGAGAGATTAGAAAATGGGATTTTTAAAAATTCCTAAATAATGTTCTTTGTACATGTTCTTTGTACAAAATTCATACCTCAAGGCAAGAGTACCAGATCTTATGTAATCATATACACTTCAAACACATCCTGTCAGATCATGAACGTTTCTGTGCCAGCATACCACAGAATAAAACGAAAAAAGTGAAAATTATAAAAAATTTAGAAAAACAAAAATCCGAAAACTGTAGAATGTGTTGTTTTGTGATCTGATATAGTCTCAATTTCCATTAGAAAATAAAATATAAACTAAAGAACTCTGTAATGAAGAAAAAATTCTGTATGAAAATGGCCTAAAAGAAAATTCACTAAAAAGTTTTGAAAAGAAATTCCAGGACTATGACAATAGTCGAAACACCAAATTGAATTATATTTTACTTTTATGCTATAGAAATCAAAATTTTAATTTATGTTCGTATAAAAACATTGTCTTAAAAATTCATTACACATTCAGTACCTCTTTCCGTATTTTGGCTATTTGTAACAGCTTCGCTTTCGTTTCTTCTCGCCATTTTTGCTGATAATTCGTATCTGAATGCAAGGATTCCCCTGGTAGCTCTCTAGACTCTCCTGACATTTTGAAGTATATCATGGACGAATTACAGCTAAAATAAATAAACAGAAGAATATTTTAAAAACCATTTTCATATTTTCATTGTAGATCTTAATATAATAGTAATATAGTAAACTTTAATAACTGTTAGCATTGTTTTTAATCGATTAAGGTTCTTTGCAGCGTTAATCTTTTAATTAAGATATTTTAACATTACAGATTGTATAAAATTAGTGAAGATATCTTAGAATAATTACTTTCTGAAAATTTAAATTTAAAAAATTTTGAATTTCCAAAATGACGTTAAGCGATATTGAATAGAATTAACTAAATGTATCTGGGATTTTTTGATTTACTTTAAAGGTGTGCAGATACATTCAGACAAAATATGATCTAAAAGATTTTCTATTGCTCGGTACTCCTGCATTGATTTTAGAATATAGGCTCTTTTGAGTGGTTTTTAATGTATATATGCATGTGTGTGTGAGTGTATTTGTATCCGCAGGTGACAATGTATTTTACTGCTTTATGTAGTGAGTGCCTTTTTAGGCATTTTACTGCATATGATTGTGTGTGCTTTAAACATGTTAGTGTAATATAAAAATAAATTAATTAATAGGTACAGTTCTCCAAAACTTAGTGAATATTGTTCAGTTAGTGACAAGTCATTTATACCAGTTCTTTATTAAGTAAAAAATCCCTCCATTAGTATTACGAACACTAGACGGACGCCAAGTGACGACAAAAAAATTATATGCCTAAGTTTTAGAATTACTTCCTGAGAGTTTCTCTAAAAAGCAAGGAGTGAACACTTAATTTGACGCCTATATAACCAGTTTTTCTTCCCTCGAGGCGATTAAAGTTGCTGAATATGAGAGGCCCATAACAAAGGCATAGCTGTGTCCTTTCTCCTGAAATTTCTTCTCCAACTGGCAATCTAGACCAAACCAGACGACAAGTATTTAGCATGCCCCATTAAACCAAATGAAGGTAACAGAAAGAAAGACTCCCTTAAACGCAAATGCAAGCCAATAGTTTCATCTTTATTCATAACAACTTAGCCGAAAATAGTCTCAATTTTCAACTAATTGTTAATTATCACTGCCAGTAAAGTAATAAACACTTGCGAATGACCCAAGTACACCATAGGGAAGATCATTTATACTCGTACTTTTTTTTTCTGCTGCCACAGCTCATCTATAGTCCTCGAGGAAGGTTCTTGAGGGGGACTACGGAAGTTTGTGATTAAAACATCTACTCCATCCTACTTTACCAACTTTCACTTCTACTCCTGTTCACCGAACTGATTCACCTAGTTCAAATCTTTTTTGCTTCTTATTAGGGTGTTAAAACTCTCCAAGTACGTCGAGAAATTTGATATGTTCACTTAGACGATTTTGTATGCCGAACGTTGAGATTTGTCAGCAAAATTTCTGTATTAATTTCCTAGATCAAATGTGTACGCAACACAAGGCTAAAAGCGAATTCTAGAAAGAAAATACCAGGAAAGGTATTCCCTTAGACGAGAGGCAGGCCCATCGCATGTCACGAAGCGAATGCTCACTCTATAGCGAATGTCATAGCGCTTTAAGGGTCTTCTCATGGAAGGTATTTTTTCAATCGTTATCACCCCATGCAAGGCAGTAAAGCCACTAAGATATAAGGCGTTACAGGGTGTGAAAGAATTAGGAACAAAAACATCAATAATCAGCAGGAAGAAAAAGGAATAATCAGGAGAATAGTGGATAGCGATTGACGTTACATTTAAATCTCTTCAGATTAAAGTTGGTTGGAAAGTATCGAGGCGGAAGGGAGTTCCGCACGTGAGAAGTACGGGGAAAAGAAACTGTCAATATAGAATTTACGACTAAACCTAGCCATCACAACTGTAAATTGATGAGATCTTAATGCCAGTCCCGTACTTCGCTTAAGTTAAACTAATCTAGGTACCATAACAAAGAGCTCATCCGAACAATTACCATATAGATATTTATAGAAAAGACACAGAAAGGCAACCTTACGGCTGTGGTAAAGAGTCTGAAGCCGAGACACTAGATTAGAACCAATAATATTGTCGATTCTTCTGTGGATTTTATCAAGGTGCTTCATTTACATAGTAAGCTATGAAGGGCAACAATATTCTAAGCACGGACGAATGGAAGATTTATAGATATGTAGACAGGAGGAGAGTAGAGGGAAAGACCAACCAGTTACAAGGGGTGTCAGAGAAAGCAAGGGAAGGATGGGAACACAGGCGTGGGGACAGTTCCAAAAGTAGAGAGAAAGGAAAAGAACAAGATATACGAGGTGATGTAGAAGGAACTAGAGTCAAGTGGATAAGAGATGGGTATTGGCATTGCATTTAAATTCCGGGAGATTGTAGCCGTCATAAAAGCAAGTATATGGAAGGGAGTTCCACGTCGGGAAGTGCGAGAAAAGAAGGTGAGGAGTAGAATTGCCGGCTGCATTTGGTAGATCTAACTGTAAATGGGTGGGACCTTGTTGCCGGTCTGGTTGCAAGAATAAATTCCTGTGGCAGTACATTCCTCATCGCTTGTGATAGTTCTTTTGAAAACGAGTCATTTTGTTGCATTTAAGCAAAGAAACGCAGATGAAAATGCAGAAATTAAAGATTATCAAATGACGAAAATGCATTTTTTCTACTTTTACTTTTTATGTAAAAATATTTCAAATTCACAACACGCACAAATCGTATAGGAAGACGCATTGAAATGTAAACTTCCGTCCCGTGTGAAACAACATTACGTGTTAAACATCATCTATTGAAAAGCGCTTCGAGTTTGTTAGGGTTTGGAGAATATATTTTGCTATTTGAATGCGCCTACTGATTTTTGCGCTCCATTTTCTGGCATTTTTTATAATTACACCTAGATAGTTCATTTTCTGTATTTGCAGTTCATGATTATCCAATTAATTCGCTTTGAAGGGTCTTCGTTATGCATAATTTAGAGGGTTAGATCAAATATTCAACCGAGCCGGCGATGTATAGACGAAATTTGAACTCCGTCAATCTCATAATGAAATCCTGGTACTTTTATACTTTTGTCGGTGTACAAGTGGAAACAGTGAGCTTAACTAATATTATTTGACATCAAGAATCTTTTAAACCATCACTTGCTTGTTGTGAAAGAACTTTCTAAAATCTTAAATAAATAAAATTAACCAAAAATCATCAACGAGCCAAGAAATACGGAATAGCCTAGTATTAATAGCAATTGAGAGATATTTCATTGTAGATTTCAATACTGTTAGTGTAAAATCTATAGAAAAAACATCTGAAAACCAGATGATTTTAAATAAATTTGAGTATATTAACATTAAAAGCATCTTATTTTAATTACATCAGTATTTTTTTTAAATACTATGTATATGCTTTACAGGTGGAGGTTGTTTTCAGTACTGGATTGGTGGACCGGAGTACTAAATGAATAGAGGCGTAATACTTGCATTGTTCTAGTCGCTGGCAATGCAAACGCTACACTACTGGCAACCACTATGCAGCGGTGCGTAAGACTTTTCACAACAAATTTACAGACTATCTGTCAATACAAAGCTCTAGGTTCAACAAAGCATACTTGTGACTGAGTTATTAATTCATATAACCTCCTCAGATATCATATAACTGTCCGCCGTTAAGAATATTTCAGACTTCTTTTAATCAGATAAGGAACAATCTACCGAGTTGATCCTAAGAAATGCAATAACCTAAAGACAATTCAAGGCCAAATTGAGTAACAGCTGCAATTCATCAAGTTTGTTTCTAAAAAAATCTTTTAAAGTGCATCAAATTGTTTTCATGTGATACCCGCGATAAAGAAAAAATATGTGCATGCATTTTTTATAAAATAACAGTGATAGATCACATCTAAACGGTGCACGTCTTGTATGTCTCTCTGCAGGCGTGTTAAAAAACAATTGAGCAGATAAAATAAGGAAATCATCGATGGCTTCTTAAATATTAAATGGCATGAAAGAGGCGTAGATTTTCTTGTATATATTAATATAAAATCTGTTATATTACACACACACACACACACACACACACACACACACACACACACACACACATACGATGTTTTTCAGATTAAAAATGTTTTGTCCTACCTCAGATGCCTTTCACATTTCGCAACGTCATTATAAACCTTGTGGATAAAAGCAATGGGAAAGTTTAGTTATTGTGCATCTATATATATATAAATGGATATGTCTGTCTGTGTGTGTGTGTCTCCATCCTAACGAACCCTACTTCTCCGAAACCCTTGGTCTGATTTCAACCAAAATTAGGTCACTTGTCGATCATGACATAAACCTTTGATGTATGCATTTTTCGAACCGATTTACATGGTACGGCAGAAATCACCGAAACGCTTAGAATTCATGAACTCTTCTCCTTCGAGACTCCTTATGCGAGTTCAATCAAAATCGGATAACTTGTAGATCAAGATTTGAACCTTTGATGTACACAAAGTTTTTTCGAATAACGTGCAAGGTTCGTCAAAAATCAATGACACACATAATTTCGGGTGGTCCCTTTTGCACTTTTATGCATTTCTCCAAGACGCTTTTCTCAAACTCAACCAAAATCTAATCACTGGTAGATCAAGATCTGATGCTCTGATATGCGAGCAAAAAGTTTAATTGACAAACAGAGTGCAGCAAAAATTAATGGAAAATTTTGTTTTTTACGATCGTTTATTTCTCCGAAACGCTTAGTTGTATTCCAACAAAAATCGGGTTTTTTTTAGTAACTTCTACCTTATGTCATAACAATTAATATTTATATACTAGTTGTATAGCCGGGCGTTGCTCTGTTTTGTTTCGTTGTTATTTAGTAGTTATGTCTAAATGGCAAGGTCAAGTGCTTATTCAAAAAGCTCTAGTATGTGGTTCCCGGGACGCGTAGGTTAAAAAATGCTAAGTAAGTGTAACACTATATTTATCATGGCCGGACGGAAGTAATTATAGAGTTCATGACTGAAGATGTACAGAGAGAGAGAGATAATTGCCACATCGATGGGTACCAACCGTAGAGAAGCCTGCCGCTAACTTAGCTGAAGATGTACAGAGAGAGAGAGAGAGAGATAATTGCCTCGCCGATGGGTGCCAACCGTAGAGAAGCCTGCCGCCGACAGACCGAAAAGAATTAAAGACAGACGAGAAGTGATTTTGCAGACAAAGTCTCGAAACGGCCAACCAGAGTTAAAGACAGACGAGAATTGATTTTGCAGATGAAGTCTCGAAACGGCCAACCAAAGTTAAAGACAGGCAAGAAGTAATTTTGCAGACGAAGTCTCGAAATGGCCAACCTGAGTTGAAGTCAGACGAGAAGTGATTTTGCAGATAAAGTTGAGACCCAGCTCGAATCGAAGAGCCAGTCCAAAGTATGGAACCAAAGACGTCTACCGCCGTCGCCAGCTTTACTCATCACACTCAAAGACAATTCTTCGGCAGTTTCCGTAAAGCTTCGGTGTGAAACCAAAGACATTTTGAATCGCCACAAACGTAAAACTCCGATTGGAGTGAAATGATATCGCCAACCAGAGACTTGAATTAATGATTAAGAAGAAAAATGCTTCGCAAATTACTACTTAAAGAAATTAGTCGAAACTTCTGTTTCATTAGCAGCTTAATAGGAACAGGGTTTGGAAAGAAGACGATTGGTGATTGTTTACTCTATTTTCTGTTTGTATAGAAAGACTTTTCTACAACTGATTCAGGCATCATTCTAATTATTTTTGGTGTCATTTCGTTTGCCCAGCTTGGTTGAACCTGGCGGAAAGGCATCTAGCGAGAATTCCTTGAGATCAAAGTTCACAATGTAGGCAAAGGAGATCACCGTTTGAAGTGTCAACTTGAAGACCAGCTATTGAATCGACGCCATCAACGAGCAGCCGCAGGAAGCATGACATAAGTATTGGTTTTTATTTAATTTGTAAAACGGGATTCATACTTTGTCAATTTTGCCAATAAACGGGAATGATGGACGTACAATTGAAAGAGCGGGAGTGGGCGTTTTCTACAAAGTACCGACCCCTCCGATGTTGCAGAGACAATGCATCCACTTCTTCACGTCACAATGTTATCACATCACATTACAGACTCCCGTAACGCCCGCCTCCGTTCTTCCAATTGTACATACATCACTCCCGTTTTTTGGCAAAATTGACCAAGCATGAATCCCGTTTTACAAATAAAATAAAACCAATACTTACTTTGCGTTTTTTAACTTACGCGTCACAGGAACCTCATACTAGAGCATTTTGAATTTTTGTCATTTAAATATAACCAATAAAAAGCTCCAGAGCAACGCCGGGCTATACAGCTAGTATATAAATATAAATAGTGGCAAATAGGAATCGCAATAAAGATTTGGTGGTTATTAGTTGGTAATTCAATAGGAAGAATTTGGGGCGTGAGAAGAATAGAAATGAACACAGTGTTCTAAATTTGATTGAATAAAGGCTTCTATTCAACCTTATATAGAAAGGACACCGGGCATAAATATAATAATGAAAACAGCTTTTACAAAGTAGATCAAATAAAGGTTTCATTTTGACATTCCAAGAAAGAATACTAGAGTAACAAATAAAGGAATGGAAACTGCATGCTATCCAGGAAGCAAGTAGAGGTTTCGATTGCATTTTCCCTAGAAAGAACGTTGAACATAAGAGGTATAGTAATGAAAAATGCAAGCATTTAACCAAAATGTTTCCCTACAAATGTTATTGACAAGTAAAGTAATGTAAACAGAAAATTTACGTGCTTTAAATAAAGCTTTCCCTTCCATTTTATCTCGGAAGATAAATGATAAATAAAGGAATGAAATGGCATACATCAATGAACAATATAAAGATTTTCTATCAATCTAGACAATAGACATGTCAAGAAAAAGGATCCAAACTGAATATTTACATTGACCAAATAAAATTTCCTCTTCAAACAACCCTAGAAAGTACATTGGAAAATAATAAATGTAAAGACCCTAGAATGAACACTGGGCATCACATGTACAGAAATGAAAACTCTACTAATCAAATGAAAATATCCCTTTTGATTTTCCCTAGATAGGACATTGGATATTTCAAGTGAAGGTTTAAAAACTGCTTACCTCTTTGGCTCAAATACAAGCATACCTTCTACCTTTTTAACAATGGATATAGACGAAACGTGTATAAGAACGAAAGCGTCATATTTCCGTTCTTCATTCCTAGAAATAGATAGTGGGCATGACAAATCAAGGAATAATAAATGCAAAGTTCAAATAAATGGCGCCAGTCGACATTTCAAAGAAATTACACTAGATAGGACAAGTAAACAAATTTTAAAATAAATATCTTATTAAATAAAATGAAAGTTTTCTTTTGAAATGACACAGAACATAACAAGTATAGGCATGAAATCCTCATACTTGCTTGGATCAAGTAAAAGTTTTCAAAAGTAAACTGGTTGTGACAAGTAAATGAAAGAAAAGAACATGCTTTCATGAATCACTTAGAGGCTTCACTTTAACATTTCACAGCAAGGACACTGCATATGACGAAGGAATGAATTGCATACTTCCAAGTTTCTATCCCACCTTCACTTGAAAGGACACTGGACATGACAAGTAAATAAATGAAAATATATATCCTTATGAATTTCTTATTGGTAGCAATCTTAGCATTAACAATATAGGATAAACGAATAATACTGTTTTGACGAAAGTCTAAGAAAAAAAATTGAGAGAACTCAGAAAATATAGCAATAGAAAGTAAGAATAAAGGAATATTAACTCTAATGCATAGTCGTCTGTAAAAGAGGCAGGACAGAATATATGCTATATTAGTTATTGTAATAACAGACGACAGAAATTAGAAGGTCCATATAAACAATAAAAGATACTTTGCAGAATTTAAGCAAAGAATTAATTCACTGTAAAATATTGTCAGACAGTTTCTTCACAAATGTAAACGAGACAAGAAGCCACGCCGATGCGGTTCTATCGACAACGGCTAAGAAAATCATAGTGAGTAATGAGAAAATATTAAAGAAAATAGAAACGAGAAAGAAATTAATAATTACAACGATAAAGAGACATTACGGGGTACATAATAATGAAAGAAGGCCCAGTAAATTTAACACTCACAACGTTATGAAAGTAGTAAAAGCAAACAGCTAGTAATCTATTTAACTATTTTTGCAGATGGAAACAAAAATGGTTGCTAATAAATTAAAAGTTACTTAGTGCAACAAAAACAAGAAATGGGGATCACTTATCACCTACATCTTAGATATAGTTAGCATATAGAATAAGGTGATTGCTTTCTGTAATTAAATATAATTAGCATATAAAATAAATTAACTTTTTTAATCGTTTCGCCCCAAGCAAGGCATTTTACTGCCACTGTTGTACAGGGGGTTACATAGGAGAAATGTTATGAAGAGTGAGAGGTTGCAGGGGGTGTCAGGAAGAGAGTAGGAGAGGGAAGAGATTACTGCTGAGAGTGGGGTGGATGTAGAAAAGCATGAGAAAGAGGATGTTAGTTAGTGTGACAGGAGATGACTATTGACTTTACATTTAAATTCTTGGAGATTGTAACTGTCAGGAAAGCAAGTATGCGGAAGAGAATTCCACAGGCGGGAAGTTCGAGAAAAGAAGCTGCTGGAGTAGAATTTGCGTTTACAATTTCTTGGCTTCACAGTAAAAGGGTGGGACCTAGTTGATAATCTTGTTGCTCGAGGAAATTCGTATATAGGGGGTACCAGTGAGCTAAGTTCATCGGAACAGAAGCCGTGAAAGTATTTGTAGAAGAGACACAGGGAAGTCACACTGCGTCGGTGAGAAAGCGACTGTATCCTAGCTGCCAAGTCGGGATCTATCACATTACAGATTCTCCGTTGGATTCGGTCGAGGACACCTAAGTGGATAGTAGGAGCACCGGACCAGATATGGCAGCAATACTCAACGCACGGGCGGGTGGTAGACTTGTATATGTGCAGGATTGTTTGGGACGAGAAAAACTTCCTGGCCCTACACAGAACGAACTTTCTTAGCAGAGGATTTAGCTATGGATTCTATATAGTGATTCCATTTGAGGTCTGGTGTGAGAGTTAACCCGAGAAGGCGCAGTGTTTCGCTTTCAGTGAGAGAAGCCTGATCCATGTTAATAGGTGGGAGGAACGATTGTCTGTGGTGGTTATTAGATAGCAGCTTCGTTTTGGAAGCATTAAAATTTACGAGCCATTTCTTACCCCAGTCCACCACGGATTGAAGGTCCTTTTCAAGCTCGGCAACGAGGTTTGCTTTGTCAGCCTCGGTAGATTTTTGATCGAGAAGAGAGTAAACCGTACTTTCTGTGATTAAACCTATTTTTTGAGTTTTATTCTCTCATAAAAACACTGAGATTAGCAAGCGATGACAGCCCGATTCATGTTTCAACGCAAACCTAATGTCCTGAAGATTGCGTTGAAGCGTGAATCAGACTCTCGCCGCTTAGAGATGACCTCAGTTTATATATATATATATATATATATATATATATATATATATATAACCTTAGTTCGATAATATTTATCAATACAAAACAAATAAAATAAATAACGTTGTCATGCTATTGTCCTCATTCACTAAGCATTTATCAATATTTGTAAAACTTCGTCAATATTGCCTTCAGGAAGGACTAGCCAACCTTGAAAATCAATATTGGGACATGTTACATGAATCTGAACCCAAATTACGTGATACCGGTTGAAAATACGTAACTATCCCAGACGCTAGTCAAATCCATATCAGTGATTATGCGCTTGATCGCGATAAGAGGCCATGTGTTAAGTGATAACATTACGTGTCACATAACATGACATTGATCAAAGAGATGTGATTTTATATTAACCGTTCCTAAGCATATAATTCAACATTTTAACGCTCTGATCTTGTGTTTATAGCGTCAACATCATACTGGAATAACTTCTCGTTACCTGGTGAACTTCCAATTTCAACATTGACTAAGTTTGGCTTAGTATGGTACAAAGTCACACGGGCGCAATGAATAGAAATAGGGGGATTTTTTATGCCAACCTACAACTTGCCTGCTTAAAAAATCAGCATTCTAAAACTTGATGTCGATCTCTGGTACCATCGTAACATATATAACTATTTCAACTAAAGTATAGTAAACTTCCTATTTCAAAAGAAATCCGGAACTTAGTTTATTATAATTTGTAAAATCATATAATTATCTTCATATCATAATTGAAGCTCACTACCAATTGCTAGAAGGACAATTAAAGAACTTTCGTTATAAAGGAATGGTTAAACATCTTATCCCGTCAAAACAATAATTCAAAATTGAGTCAGTAACTGTTTGGAATTCGGTTGCAGCGTTGTAATTTTAAGACGATAGTAAGATGATACAATCCTTTGATATAAATATTTCTTTATCTTTTTGCTTATATATTTACATTTTAGACCAATTTTAAAAATTTAGCTGCAATGGTCATATGTGTATAGTGTAAAAACTTCAAGCTAAAATTCTATATGAAATTAATTTTATAGTTTCTATTTCATAATGAGCATGTACATCCTGAAAGTTGTAACACATCTTCTATTTTTGCTTACAGACATGTCACTACCATGAAACCTAATAGATGCATGGTAGCCGTTTATATAGACGTATCAGGTCTTAAATATAATCGTTAAAACAATACAGACTTGTTCAGTAACCATCTGTCTTTCTTTCAGCACAAACATTTAGTTTTATTTAAAACACATTTTTTATTTAAACTATTTTATTCTAAGTAATTGTAATTTTATTTTACCTTGTTTACAAACTTTTATTATATATTTATTATTATTTTATACGAATTGAGATTCCGGAGCAATATTTGTTGGAAATCAAATAACAGAAAATTTCCGAAACTCCATCAATCTCCTTGGTATTTTCAGTTTAGTTATTCTGTCGGTGATTTCGCTTCCTCCTTGAATTTCCAGTTTTCTAATCTATATACAAAATTTCATATGATTCTACCGTGCTCTACAATCATGATTAGTACAAATCTAAGACCCAGGATGAGACTGTCCAGTATGTTTAACTATTAAGCCACAGTAAAAGGGTTATTGAAGCTGATCCAGTGGATTTTTCATCATTACCTTAATAACAAAACTACTCTTCGAAACTTTTTAACAGAGTTGGTCACTTACTAAATAAAAGCATGAAAAATGCATTTATAACATCTAATGATAAAGAGGAAGCCAACCTTCCTGTGCTGCGCTGGACAAAATGCCGAAAAGCATCTTAGTCAGCCAGTTCAAACTCAAATTCGCAAGAACACGCAGACGAATTTCATTGAAAAACGAAAGATTTTATTTCTCAAATTAGGTAAAAAATCTGAGAAAAAAAAATGAACAAAACAAAGATGAATCCACTGCAACGAAGAAGACAGAAATAAAAGAGAGAAAAGGCTAGATACGGGGAAGGGAGCAAGCACGAACAAGGAAGAAAAGGAAAGGCTAACCACTCCTACCAGCAGCCATGAAGTGGTCTGATATAGCAGTAAAGGCGTTAAGAACTGCGAGGCAGGGGTTTTAATTTAAATTTAACAAAGCAACAAATTTGCAAAGGCAGCTCAGCGTTTATATCAATAAATAGGCAATTAAAACATGGACATGGTAAAGGCATGACTAGGCGGCTGGGCAAATTCTGGACAAAAGGTACTTTATCTCTTTCCTAAAATATCTATTTTGCAGCTAGAAAGAACGAGCAACACAGAGATAAAGCGGCAACAACTATTCGTTGTGTCACAATAATAATGCACTTACAATGCAAAGTAGATGAAAGGGCTAAGAAGAATGAAATCAACATACCAAAGTTATATGAAACGGCGGAGAGGCGAAACGTGCGTGTAGATACAGGGACCAACAGGAAGAATCTGAAGATCCTGCCAAAGGACACTCTCGCTTACGTGGCCTTATCACGTTGCCGAAAGTGGATAAAAAACGGTTGGGGGGTGATAAAGGACAGGAAATTAAAACAAAAGGAAGCATAGTCTATGCTAGAAAGCACAAGAATGAAAGAGAAGGGAAAACAAAATAAAATAGAATAAAAAACAACAAGAAAGATGTCGCAGTGAGACGAGAGGTAAAAGGTAAACAAACAAACAAACAGAAAAACAGTGTCCGAAAGAATTTGTCTTTGATGACGGAAGGTCCGAGTTACAAACGTGACACTTTCTTTTAAAATCAGGCATGAAGAACTTTAAACCGAAGGTGAGGGTGGAAAAATTTGGCATAGCGCATCAAATTTGAAGGGATAACAGTACATTCGTCTCTAGTAAGACCAGTGGTTATAGAGTAATGATCTTTTCACAGGTATGTTCTGTGGGTTGGCGGTTTTCCTTTTTCTATCGGAATACACTTACGAAGTTTTGTCTATAGTTTACTTTGTTTGCAACGACGACTTTGTATTCGACATAAAGATTTTATTGGGACTGTTTTGTTCTAGGGATACTCAAAATAACACGTTTATGTAGCATTTATTCACTTCTTAACAGTATTTATAATTGTTACATATATGTCAATATAAAAATAGACATTGAGGTTAACACCCAGGGCAACAGTCTGTTTCATACTTAAACGCAATCGTCAGGACAATTTAAATAAAAGGAGGGGATTGAATTCCAAAGAACGGATTTATCATATTTGCAATCTGCACTTATGGAATATTTGAACAGACTTCATTCAAAATTCAAAGCAAATTTCTTTTTTGCAAATCTTCTGGATATTTTCTGTTTTGGCCTTGTTAGGGGCCAGAAATAAAGACACAAAGAAGAAATAAAGTTAAACAAATAAATCAACAAAGAACAGTAATACAAAGCATATACAAAATGAGGTCACCAGTGCGATTGTTTCGTCCGGCTGTCGGAGCTATCTGCTGGAATAGACTTCTGCACAAAGCAAAAACTGCTGCTTGTTTTGTAACCCTATTTCCAAATGGCTTGTATTCATTTTTAATAATTTTAAAGGTTTTTTCTAAAATTGGAAAATATAATTATCTTTATCGGGAAAAGTGACCGAATTCATTGGATCTGTGTAAAAGAATCATAGTCATAATACTGTCGTCCTGTTTTGACAAATTGTTCGGCCCTAGGTCAAATTGGACTCTGATAATTTCCTAACTTCGGCTACCTGAGCTTTGGGCACGGACAGGCAAGCAATAAGAGGGAGTAAATTTTTCCCTTCAGCAGTGAAGGGCCAGAGACTCTGTCGAAATGAATAACTGACATTTTCATTTCGAGTTGGTAAGAATTATACAGTGAGAAAAAAATTGAACTCCCGTAGCTACTTTTGCCACCCCAGTTTTCTGTCTGTTTAATAAAACCGAAATGGAAAATGAAATTAACAGAACTGGGCCCATGATTTGAAGAAAACGGTCGATCTGAAGTCGGCGTATCGCTAGAGCCGACAGAGCAAACCACCGTCTCCGAGAACATTGTTAATGTAATGTATTATTGAAATACTAGCCAACTGATTTCGAGTCACCTAGCTTTAACTTGCTTATTATTGTGTATATAATTGATATATATAATTATATAAAAACTACACCCGTGAGGTTGTAGTATTGTACTGATTATATCCCGCTTTCCAGCTATAAGCTATCGCGGGTCGCATTAAATGTGGTCTTAAATATATACCGAACTCTCACGTATCTGAACTAACTTAGCCAGGTGATAACAGACAACCCTACTCTGACCGGTCCGAGATCAAACAAACATAACGTGGGCGGATTGGTTGAGTTTCAGGAAGGGTTGTCTCGAGTACGCCTGGGGATCGTGTTATCATTTATAGATGGAAGAGTTCATGTGTGCATGGGTAAATTACCATAACATCCCCCACCTAAGTATCAACTTCGCAGGTGTCTTAATACATTTTTCTCTTTGGATTAACGACGATAAGTCCGTCATTTTCTTTTCCTTAAACGGCGATGTTCCGGGGTTGCTTGCAGAATTAGAATGTCAAAAGTATCGTAAATGACATCCATGACATCTTTCTCCTCAGGAGAACTGCTGTCATCATCATCATCCGACAAGAATTTCGTGAATTGATTTTGTAAGTAAACTGGAGACCTTTAATTATGTAGGACATATTTCTTACACCTTTTTCAATTTTCCCATTTTCCAGAAAGATTTATTATCCTGAAACATCCGGAAAAATCTTTCTCTCAGGGTTGGTAGCGTTTTATAGATACCGTGTTTGTTCGTCTGGGTCTTGTTTGTTTAGGAAATTGCTTGTTAGACACACAAAACCTGATTTTACGCGCAAACATGATCTCGGTTGGGGCTAATGATGATGGAGTGTTGTCATTGAACATGATTCTATACAGCTTGTAGGGCTTTTTCTGTGGGTGTGCATGCAGCTTTCTTCATGGCTTTTTTTAGCGCATCAACGGAACGCATGGCCTGTCCGTTGGACATTAGGTGATGTGGAGCGATCGTGATGTGATTGATATGAAAGATCCCACATAAATTCTTAAAATTGCCGGACAGAAACTGTGTGCCGTTGTCTGACACTAAACAATTGACTACAGCAAATTGGGCGAACAGTTTGTGAACGAAATTGGTTGTCATTTCTGTAGTAGGATTTCTACATCTACGAACTTCGAGCCACTTAGAAAAACTATCTACTACTATAAGATAGTACAATGCGCCTAGCGGGCCAGTAAAATTTATTTAAATTCAGACCATGGTCGGTCGGTTTTTGGCCAAGAACTATATTTGATTAGAGGTGTCTTAGCTGTCAAATCACAGACTTTACAGGATTTTACAATGTTTTCAAAATCCTTATCCATGTTTGGCCAGTATACATAACTTCGCACAAGGTTTTTCATCCTTGTAATGCCTGGGTGACCGACATGGAAATCTTTCAGAATTCTTCTTTGTAGTGTTGTGGGAATGACAACTCGCTCACTATATAGCAGTACTTCGTCGAATAGAGAGAAAATATCTGAAGTCTCTTTGCCCTTTTCACAAATTTTAGTTTTGGTTTGTCTAATAAATTCATCGTTTAGAGTGTCTAGTTTGATTTGATCGAGAGTTACAGGGAGCTTTCTTGCTGTGTTGCATAATGTGGTTTTAAATTCTCCTGTTCGAAGAGGTTCTCTTCAAGAGGTTCTCTGTGCTTATTAATCTGGACAGTAGATACTCTATTTTAAAGTTATAATTTAAAAGGATTGTTCCCCATCTCCGCAGTCTATCTGCTGTATTTACAGGCAGACCTTCTTTAGAACCGAAGATGATCAGTAACAGTTTATGGTCCGTCTGCAATGTACAGTGTCTACCGTGAATGTACCGTTGAAACTTAATTGCTGCAAAAATAATCCCTAACGACTTCTTTTTAATTTGCAAGCAATTCTTTTCTGCAGGAAGAAGTGCTCTCAACGCGTGAGTATTGGTTTTTGAGATCCATCTAGCACCTTGTGCATAATACGTGCACTAATGCCACACGAGCTGGCATCACTGGCAACTATAATGTTCTGGTCTGGGCTATAGTGTGTGAGAATCAAGTCCGACGTCAAGACTTCCTTTATTTTGACGAATACTTCTTGGCATTCAGGTGTCCACTTACGGGGCACGTAAGTTGTGCATATTCGTTATAAACAAACACCTGATAGTATTCTGCCAATCCTAAGAAACCTTTAAGGTAGACACATTTTCGGGAATTGGCATGTCGATGATTGCGGTAGCTCGTTCTGGATCTGGTCTAATGTCATCTTTATCGATAATGTGACCCAAGTATTTAATCCTCTTCAAGAAAAATTTGCATTTGGTTTCTTTCAATTTGAACCCATACTTCTGAATTCTTGAAGACACTTTATGAACATGTTTCTTATGCTGTTCTATATTTTGCCTGATTATTAATATATTGTCCAAATATGAAACCGCGAAGTCAAAGTCGCTCAGCACAGTGTCCATTACTTGTTGGAAAATGACTATTACCCGAACGATAGACGTTCAAACTTGTACAACTCACGATGGATGTTGATACAGAGCAACTTAGAACATTCTTCCACCACGGGTACCTGAAGATACGTGCCACTGAGATCGATTATTGAAAAAGAATTCCCTCTATTTTAGTTTCACCTAAATTTCTTCCGGTCCAGATAAAGAATAGTGATAGTTTTTGTGTGCTGCGTTTAGCCCTGTTGAGAAAACGGTGCAAATCCGGTTTTCCTTTGACTTCTTCTTCACATAGACGGTGGGTGAAGTCCACTGACTGTATACAATTTCGACAAGACGCCGGTTCTTTCTAGTCTATCGAGTTCTTCATTTATTGGTGGTAAAGAGGTAAAAGGCAGATTTCATTTTTTCTTAAACACTGGCTGGATGTAAGTTTTTAACTCGAATTTTGCCGTCATCTTATTACACCGACCAAGGCCCCCAGAAATAACTTCTAGAAAAGTTTCTTTTAATCCTTGGTAATCAACTTTTCGAGTTTGGGCAAAAAGAATTAAATAAAATAAATAAATTTTCTGTATTTTTTAATACAAATGTCTTTAATACGAATTGTTTTTTAGTTGTAACGTCCTTTCTTGAAGTTACATTCGTGATAAGTTATCCCTTAAACTTGGTGTTCTCCCCTGTCACGGACCTGGCCATTTTATTTGTTTTTAGCAAGGTTGGTTTTCCTAACTTTTCCTAGTATGTAGATTTATGATTCTTTAATCTGAACCAGAATCCAAAAAATGTTTAAAAATGTTTTATTTCTGATTTGTATTTGCACGCATTTCCTAATGTTTAACCAGTCTTGTTCATCTTCTCTTGTGTTTTTACACAGCTATTTACCTTTTTCTCTTTCGACAACGTGAGATCTTCTGACCGACACGGCTTCAATTTAGGCACTTCTTATTCCAGTAAGGGCAGTCCTAAACCAATGTAGTGATCCACAACCGTATCTCAGTTTAGGGGGCAAGTTGTCTTGTTTCTTTTTTGATTGGTTTCATTTAGAAGGAGAATAAAATTGTTTTTTCTTTTGGCATACTTTTCTTACGTGAGCTATGCCAGATTTCTTGATATTTTTCGAATTTTGGCGTACGTTTACGAATCTTTGACAGTCTTCCGCTATTTGTTGAAGAGTAAGTTTTGGTTAATTTTCCAATTTATTCAGAACTCTACGTCTAATTTCATCGTCTTTAACTGAAACGAGTATCTGAACAAATATCAGACACTTTAAATTATTCACACTCAATTCTAACAGTTTAAAATCATCGCAATGCTTGTCACGACTGACGTGAATGTAGCTAATCTTCACGACCTTTTCTGGTTCAATTCATACACTTCTATTTCTTATGAAAGAGTGAATTTTTAAGGCTAAAAAATTCTTTAAAAATTTAATTGTTTCTGTAAATGTCAGTTCGCTTGTATATGTAAAAATGTCTACTGCGCCCCACATCGTGTTTTGTGAGAATGCATTTTCGTGTTCACTAATTTGTTCCCTGCTTCCCAGTTCAAGCAAGTTTCTTTACTGTTGTTGAATTTGAAGTAGAATTTCTTCGAGTTTTTATGTCTGATTTCCGTTTGTTTTAGAAATTTAAGCCGTTCTTTTTTTAGCTTTCTTTTGAATTTCAAATCGTTCTTTTTGTATATCCAGCTGGAGTTGCTCTATTCTTTTTTTGCTGCTCAAGTTGTTTCTTTTGCCATTTAAGTTTCCGTTGGTTTTGCTGTTCAAGTTGGAACTTCAAGTTTAGTGTAAGTTAGTTACATTTTTTTCTTTTTCGTTCGGTTTACTTTTCTGGATTACCAAGTACTGTTGAGTAGAAAAAAGTGTGACAAAATAGATTCTTTTCGGTATCCTTTTCTGGATTGCCATATACTGTTAAATAGAACAAAGTGTGACGAAAAAATGAATTCCGTACGTCCAATGTTAAACCAATATTGACAATTTCCACGCAAGTCTTTTTGGGGTCTTCGAGAGTTTTTAAGAGTCCACATCGAAAATTTTTAATTTTTGTGGCCCTGTTAAGGGCCAGAAATAAAGTCACAAAAAAGGAATAGAGTTAAATATACTAACAAAGAACAATACTAAAAATCACATACAATATGAAAAGGTCACCAGCGTGACTGTTTGGTTCGGTTGTCAGGTTTATCTGCTGGAATAGATTTCAGTATTTACCATTGCATCCATCATGCAACAGATGTGACACAAGGTCAGGTTTTTATCGGATTTATTGGCAGTGCCGTAAAAGAAATCCCCAACCCCTCAACACTTCCTCTTTTAGAGGCTCCCCAGGCGTCCGGCAATAAACTGAGTCTCCTCCCGAGGGAGAGGTAAAGCTTGAGGGCATGTTCTCCTGGGATTAGGCACCTCACAGTGTATTTTTTTCAGCTGCATGTTCGTCCTCGGACGGACATACAAACAAGCCGCACTCTGCCCAAGGACAGAGACGCAACTGAGAGGTGAGTCGATTTCCAGCCTCAGCTGGAATAGACTTCGAAATTTATTGTAAAAATTACAATTTTGGCACAAGGCCAAAGTTTGAGAGAGGAGAAAAACTAAGGCAGCTCATAGCTATCTTATACCTAGCTAATCGGAAACACGACCCAATCACCCTTTACAATTTTTCTATCCATCGTCAAGCAATCCCCTATGAACCAAAATACTTCATACTTTCAGGGAACGTAAAAAAGAATTTAGATTTTTTTAATAAAATAAAATCTATAGATTATATGCTATGAAAGTGGAGGGGACATGAAACCAAAAATTTAAACAAAAATTTCCAAATCATACACAAATTAAAATAAACTGATGTTAGTTGAACTCGTCAAACTTACAGACTTAAGAGGCCGCTGTATTCTGTTCTTTAGACAAAATCAAGAGGCTGTCTCGCTAAATTCGATGGGAAGGAAAAATAAACAAATACGGCCATTAGAAAAGAAAATTCTAAACCAGTTGAAATGAAACAACGAGATTAAAAAAACTGGGGGAGGTTGCGAATTTCGACATGGATCATAACAAAAGAAAGAGCTGAGAACAGGCCGGGAACAACACATACTCACATTAACTAGGTACACAAGTGGTGACTATCCTAACCAGGGGAGGGCTTCGCAGGAATCCATCCCGATGCGATACGGAGACCTAGAAGAGAAAATCAAGGCTAGTCCCAATCACGCGAACCACGCTCGCCACAGTCACCCACCTTTCGTTGAAATCTGTCGAAAACAATCGCTTTCTATCAGTTTTAATTTTCATGATCAAAATATCAGATCATATCTTGTTGATAAAGGCGCTGACCTCGCCAGACTTCCTCCATTCGCGTCGTCCAAATCACCATTCGGACGGTGGCCAGCAGCAACAGAAAGACCGTCCGTTTCACCCTAAAGTACGAGGGTCTTATTGTCACTTGCGTATGCATGAGCAATGAGCACGAGCTTTTCGGGAGTGTTACTAGCCGTCAACTCGTTGACATGGTCCCATATGGGCCAAACCCGATGGCAATAGCAGAAGGTATGTGAAGTTCTACGCCAAGTTCACAATGTTCACAGTCTGGCAAATCCGTCAAGCCTCACATGAAGGCTTTATCATTGATAGACAGCCTATTCCGAACCAGTCGCCAGGTAAGCAAAAATTCAGGGTTGCTGAGGTAATTCGCCCCTGGCGTCCGAGACCAAAACGAGCGGAACTCGTCCGCCGACAAGCGGAGCACATCACGTAGTGGATCCTTCGCGATTCCCTCCATTAGTTCACGATAGAAGATTCTCCTAGGTCGAGAAATGTCATTGGACCAAAGAATGACCTCAAGGCTGACTGACACTCGAGGAGGAAACTAGATAGATGCCGAGGCTTATGTCGGTGTTCACGCCTCCAGATAAAGGATGCGATAGAAAGGTAAGAGAAGGTGTCTCTCACAATCTCCGCCAACACCGTCTCTCCTGTCAATGCCTGGCGTAGGAAAGCTAGCCTCAAGGCGAGCTCGTGACTCGCCAAGTGCGACAGTCCCATACCCTCATGACACGGACGTTGGGCACAGACTTCTCTGTCGACGCGATATTTGCGTCCCCTCCCCACATGATGGAGGATAGCAAACACACGATTGCCTTCTTACGCTCCTTACAAAGAGGAAGTACAGACAAACTTTAAGGAACAAGAGAAAAAACGTAAAAGGCACACGCTTCTGCCCTGCCCTTTAAAGGCAACCTTTTCGGCACCGTCCGGATCACCGCCAAGTCGGGCCCAAACAATGCACCTGGAATGCGGACAGAGCCGTTCGTCCAACTAAAAGGCCTCGGAAGATTAACCCCCTTCCAGGCACCTCACTGCAAGCCGGAAGACTTGTCGCGGTTAATATTGATCCCCATGACCTTTTCGTACCGATCAAGCGCCTTCAGTATCACCTCGATGTCACTGCGGCAAGACACGAAAGTAGATAAGTCATCGGCGGACAGCGATTCCACTTAGGGCCGGACTACACGCCCTGTCCCTTAGCCAGTGAAGGAGAGCCCCCAAAGCATAAAGTAGGGGCGACAGTGGACAACTCTGTCGGACCAATCGACACAACGCAAAAGCGCGCGACATCTTCACGTTCACCTGTACCACAGCGCTGTGGGAATCAATACAGGAGGCTAATTCAGCGCAGAAGCCGAGTGTAAATCTGGCGGGCTGCAGTACAGAAGCCAGGTAGCAATAACCAACCCTATCAAATACCTTAGACTGATCCATACTGATCAGCGCGACCACTTCGTTGTTTTTTATACCATCTAGGATCGTTCGGATCAGATGCAGGTTGCTCTGAATTGTTCGACCCTTCACTGCTTGGGTCCCAACCGAATCTCAGCAACTAACTGCAAACTCTCCGTCAGGATATTTTTAGCAGAGTTATGAGCCTATAGTCCTTGCCCTTTCTCAAAAGCGTGACCACATCCCTAGAGATGTTGTTTAACACGACAGTCAAAATCGGGGCAAAGATGTGCGACAGCCTCAAGTACAATTTATAGGGAAAACCATCCAGACTTCTTCAAAGCCGCGTAGACCTCTTAGCTAGCCGCTTCAGTCGGCGAAAGCCGAGGAAAGTCAGTCAAATAGCTGCGAAACTCTTCATCACAGAGACCAGGCACCTTGGTAAACCAGCTCTCAAAATGCTGTCCAAACGCCACGCACATATCGTCGGTCGACCTCAGAGTACGCCCCTTCGGAGTTCTGACATCTCGAATGCATCGATCGCCATTTCGACGGATTTATTCCTTACGCAATTCTGCGCCCATGTTGACAGCTTCGAAAGACATGTAGCTTAACTTATGCCTCATTACCTGACCCATGTAGCGCTTGCTAGCCAAACGCTCTAGGGCCTCCCTAGCTATGGTTATCTTTAGGGGATCTCCACAACCTCAGCCCGGAGCAAACTATCTTTAAGAGCCTTCAACCTGTTAGCCTTATCTAGTGTAAGCCCTCGGCTTAACTCGTTGGTTAAGGACCTAATCCTATCCTTAAGCCTCTCTCACCACCTATTTCCGATAATAGTTTCCGCTGCACTACAGCTGCTCCCAAATGTCCCGCCTGTCCAGTAAAGACAGACTGAAATTCCAGTAGCCAGCCATTTTAGTCCTAGTATATAATGGCACCTAGGACGAGATGGGTCTGTGGTCCCAGTAGTCTAACTTGTTGGACGTGGGACAATCTCAAAAATCTACGTCGGTTGCTCTCACTAACATTCTATCCAGGTAACTAGATACCTGGGTAGAGGGTCACTTAAGACTCCACGTCCACATCTCCCAAGGGATATCGAGCCGGTATCTATCGACGAGACCGACCTCGTCAATCAGATCAACCAAGCTTCGATCACTTGCGCTCCCGCTAGCTCGACACTCCGCGTCTGTTTTGGGGTCCAGAACGGCATTCCAGTCCCCCACTAAGGCTAGGCATATTGAATTCACCATATCGGCTACGATCAAACGGGCCTCGGTACCGACATGAACAAGGTCTAACCTTGCGTCCAGGGTACGCCTGACCAGCAAAGAATCAACTCTGAACTGAAAGCCGTACGCATTCAGACTGGCTATCTTGATAGATATGTTTTAGGTCTGAAAAAAAAAAAAAGAATCCTTAATCACATATAGGATGAAAATCTGCCGCAGTAGGGACACCGACGGATTGTCTAAGTTCCCAGTGCCAATATCGAACGTAATTCGTCCGTCAAAGACAATCTCATTGACGTCCGTAGGGTAGTTTAATTTCAGCTCCGTATAGCAACATCGGGACCCTCCCTGCGTATAACTGCGTAATTTTTCTTTATTCGGTCGTTCCAATGCGGGCCATCGTGATTTTGGGAAATTGTTCTTTCGCTGCTACCAAGTGGTCCCATACTTTAAGGTTAACCCCGGTATTCCGAATAGGTGTAATTACGCCGAAGACTCTAGGAAAGTTTTTCGGATTTACCATCTACAGAGGTAAGTTTAAACCGGGGTCTCAACAGGCTCACGCGCTGTGTTGAGAGGTTCTTTTCTGCCGCCTTCCTCTCGACTTAGCAGATGGCCTCCTATTTTGGGAAAGATTTCTTTTTTTGGGAGGGGGTAGGGGTTGGAGAGGTGATTGGAGAGGTATTTGAAGAGGTGAATGGTATAAGTGCAGGGAAAGAGGAAAGTGAATATTTGGGGGAAGAATTGGGGAGGCTCTTATCCTTGCTAGTGTATGACACTGGTGTTCTTTCCGACGGATGTTGACCTTGGTGAATCTACTGCCTTCTCCGCCCTACTCCGTCTAAATATTTTTTCTCGTTATAGCATTTATCCTTCTCGTCCTCGTCCTCCCTTCCTCTCTTCAACAAGGAAGAACGAGGCGCGGGCATCTCCTTAATGTCCATTTTTTGTTGATCCTTGTATAGGGACTGCCACCGCTGCTCTGCCGGTTCGCGTTTTTCCCCTCCTGCTTCTGTTGCTGCTGCCCGTTCTTTGGTGCTTGCTACCGTTGCTACTCTGGTTGTTTCGATTGTTTTGAACTCATTTGTTTTTCGTCCTGTTCTTTCGCGTGATCACCTGCCACTCGCCATCTTGCTTCCCTTCCTTGTCCTCGGTTGCTTTAAGTGCTCATGCCTCTTTTGTTGGTGCTGATGTCTTTGACTGTTGGGTCGATGGCACAGAGTCTTTTCCAACGCACACCTTTGCTAAATGCCGCCATGCACTGCAGAGCCAACAGTAGGGTCTTCTGCTCGCCACAACGACATATATTGACCTACCTGGCAGATAAGAACAATGAGCATCTCGTTGAATTCTTTACGCGATAATGTCACTTGCAGAATGACATATCCCGTAGCAAAGCTGGGCTTGCTCATGACTGCCGCCACCACTGCCACTTGACTATACTTGTTGAAAAATGCTCCTAGATGGTCTTTCATAATGTCCATAAGCACGCCATGCAATGTCTTTCGGATGCCCATATACTGTGTTTGAAGGCGAAGTGCGTTGGTTGTTAATATGGCTCCTGCCAACTGCTTCGCTTCCTCTTCCGTCGACAATAGGATGTCCCACATGGCATGCCTTCTTCTGGCGATCATTTTTGTAGCTATTTTTAAGCTTTTCATAACCTCTTCCAATGACTTCCAGCCAACACCAACAAATTTGTGTGTTTTAACGTCCGTTGTTAACAGGGAGATAGTTCTTTTTTCGACCACTTTTAACACCTCCGAGATTGTTAAAAACTCATTCCCGGGAATGTATCCCGGTACTTTACCTTAATGGAAGCATATTAAACTTCGTCTTTTTGGGGAGATTTAGTCATTCCCCATACCGACGTTGACAGCACCGGCGAATTCGGCCTCTGAGGGGCCTCCGCCTTCCTTGCCGGACTTGCCACTTCCGGTTACTTCCAGGTATTTTTTCTTTTTTCTTTTTTCAATATTACTTGTAAAACATACTAAAAAAGGAAAGAAATTGCAACTAGCGTCAAGTTGCCAGACAAAAGAAAAAGCAAGCTGTAACTTAATACAGACCTCGAACATAAAACAGAATACAGCTGGGATAGACTTCTGCATGAAGCAGAAACTGCTGTTTATTTATAGTTGGAAGACTTCATGTGTGCATCGGTAAATTACCATAACATTTTCTTTATTTCGTGATTTAAAACG
This sequence comes from Ascarosepion bandense, assembly GCA_037127315.1. NCBI lineage: Eukaryota > Metazoa > Mollusca > Cephalopoda > Sepiida > Sepiidae > Ascarosepion > Ascarosepion bandense. Next base: position 13,983,026 of record JBBBDQ010000851.1, read on the forward strand.
ATCCATTAAAAACAAATGATTGACAGAGTTTAATTTGGCTATAAAAATTGTGTTATACGATTTGAACCTAAACTTATGCTTTTTTGTGGCATTGAATTATGCTTCACTCTCCAAGAAATTAATATCATTCTTCTTTAATGGCCATCATTGAATATTTAAAAAAAAGAATAATTCTGCATAAGAATAAATACGCGTTACATGCTGTTCATGTTCTTTGGCATTAAAACAGTCATATCACAGTATCACGAAAATTCCAGTGATCTGTACAACATCTCAATTCTTTCTTTATTGCTTTATATTAGATCTGCCATTTTTCTCTGGTAGTGCTCTTATAATAATTCATGTGATGAAGTTACCATACTGCCATTTCTGTACGGATTTGGAAAACTTTCTTTTATATCTGCCATTTCATCACAGATTTTTCTTTTCAATTCTTTTTTATATTTTATTAGCTGATATTGAGAAGGATTTTCATTTTCCGTAACACAGGGGATAGATTATTATCATCCATATTCCAAAAGCTCCAAAATAGGCTAGAATGTTAGAAATGGACTGAACATAGCCAAGTTTAAATGTCCTGTGCACCGACGGTCGGTATTCTAAAATAAGTTTTCTGGAAGTGATTCTAAGATGAAGTAGCTGAATCACTGTCACTGACCTCACTAAACTAAACGAAAGTGTTCTTTTCCACGGGTTTCCCCAGTAATTCTGACGTTTAACCGATAATCCTGACAGACACTCTTCTTGATTTCTTCGTTACCTCTACTCCTGAATCATGTCGTATTCTGCGTCCCTTTCCTCTTAGCCACTTCAATCATGCGCTAGTGTCTGTAAATATCTATTTCCGCTCTCACATCAACTACGAACCTCCTACCAACACAATGTGTTATTAACGCACTGATTGGGGCATGTTCGTGACTTACTTCGCGATGTCACTTGGAATTCAGTTTTTATTCATCCTGTTCAAAAATTAGTCACCGTGGTCTCATCCTGGGTGAAAGCCGGCATAGAGGCTTTCATTCTAGCATGGAAACAACCAAATAAAACTATGATCATCTTCGTAGTTTTCGCCTACATGTTCAGTCGCTATAGCACACAGGAACAATTTCATGCGACTGTACCAGATCGATGGCTTTGATTGTAACAGACTGCCCTTTATCATTGCTCGTAATAAGTGCAATCATGTCCTCAAGAAAGTGAAGTTACTACCGGCTGATAGAATAAAACAACGTATAACCTCACAAGTTTGATTCTAGTGATTATTGACGGATCGGCAAGAATGTGTTAAACAATAGCAAATCCTCGGGCCTCTTTTCATCAATTACTTTGGAATTCTGATATCTACAGCACAAGTTAACACACACACACACACACACACACACACACACACACACACACACACACATACACAAACAAGCAAACAAACAAACAAACATATATATATATATATATATATATATATATAGCATAGTTTCGCAGCAATCTGCCATTTATGCTTGTTTCATTAAACAATGCTTGTTTCATTCGTGCAGCCCAACACACCATCACCACCTTGAAATATAAATGGAGCCTTGTGAAAAGGCAAATTGAAATAGCGAAAGAAAATCTTGACACATTATACAAGAACAAACATGACCTCTACAACAAACTGAAAGATATAACTACCTCAAACCAACTAGAAGAAATAATACTCAGACTATCCAAAATCACTGCAAAATCTGAAGTTGAACACCGTGCTAAAATTGTCAAAAAACTTAATTCACTATACAATGGCACGATCACTCTTCCCAAAAAATTCGATAAATTCATAAATCTTTCCAACCACGAACTAACTAAGCACCAAGAAGAATTACTCAACCTTGGACCTAACTGCCATATATACCGTAAGTATAACCAGCTTACTAAAAAAATTGAAATAGAAACACTCTATCAAAGCATCACTAAATTACAAGATGAAAAACTTATAACCGTTAAACCCGAACTGAAAGATCTACTTAAGGCTGAGGCAATCAAAGATCGCCATGATAAAAGCAGAAGCTCCTCAAAAATTCTATCGAAACAACTAAAAAGTGCCGCGCACGAACTACGCAACCACCTTCACATAATTGTAAAAAAAGCTGACAAGGCTAACATCTTTGTTGTACTTAACAAATCAGATTACAACACAAAACTCAACCACATACTCCATGACCACACAAAATTTTAAAAAATTAACAAAAACCCGACACACCAACTAAAATCTAAACTTAATAAACTCATTAGTGCCAACAACGCTGATCAGAATTCCTTAAAACTCCCTAAAATTATTGGTGACTATAAACCTGGTTACATATACGGAACCATAAAAACTCATAAACCTAACTATCCTCTCCGCCCTATCATATCCCAAATTCCTACTCCTGTATGCCAGTTAACTAAACATATTAACCAGCTTATCACACCCTACCTTCCGAGTAAATACAGCATAAAGTCAACCCTAGAGGCAATCCAAATCCTCAAGAGTGAAAAACCTAATAATGAAATCATAGCTATATAAATTCATATGTCCATTTAGAGAATGTATCTCTAACAACCTCAATAATATCTACATCGGCCACACCACAAATTCGCTCTCACGGCGTCTGACGTTGCACTTAAATAAAAATTCAAATATATTCCGACATTTAGAACAACACGGTTATCAACGCACACTTCTGAGAAAAACGCTTGTTGATTTTCAATTCAATTATCTTTATTGTTAATAGCTTAAATGTTCTATGTTTACTGTGTGTTAATATTTACTCTTTGATAATGGCTTATGTGAGCCGAAAGCTTAGACCCGATAAAAAATTCAACAAATACTGTGATTTTTTGTTGTCTTTTAACGACACCACCATCAAGTATATCAGACGGTATGAACGGATCCTACACAAAATTAATAGACAAAACTTGTCTATATTATTCAATGAAACCTGCATTAATATATATATATATATACATCTAAACTTATTTATAAATGGAACTTTGTGTGTCTGTGTCTGTGTCTGTGTGTGTGTGTGTGTGTGTGTGTGTGTGTGTGTGTGTGTGTGTGTGTGTGTTTCCGTTACCTATAGACTCCGAAACGGCTGAGCCGATTTTCTTGAAAATTTACACAGTTGTACTATAAGCGTCTGCGAGTGTTCTTAGCTAGGTTTTATGTCGAGGTACCCCCGATAAATATCGAAAATCGATAATCGAAAAAATCGGGTTATAGAAGGAGTGGTCCGATTTTACTCAAATTTGATACACTCATAGACAAAGACATAAGAAACGATATTCAGAAGTTTCAAGGTTGCAGTTCTTACAATAGTGCAGAAAATCGATAATATGTATCTATATAAAAGGCAATTTGTTTGTGTGTGTGTCTGTTTATCTGACTGTATGTCTGTATTTTTTTCAGCCCTTTTATTTTAGTTTTTGCTTCGGGTTTGGCTCTAAGTAGGTATCATTGTAGTTCTTAGTCTCAGCCATAATATCATTTACTCAGAGGACTTATTTAGCCTTCAAAATTCAGTTTACGACGAAAAAAACTTATTTGATATCGATACCAGGAAATCAAATTTTGACTTACATCCATTCATTTTTCTTTCAGTCTACGGTTTTGCTTTAACTGGAAACAACTATTGCTTTTTAGTCTTTCGTGCCAACGTCCAAAGAGTCTGAGCTCCAGGACCATGGATTAGTTTTAAAGCTTTCATTACACCCGAGCAACGCCGGGCTATACTGCTAGTATATATATAAATATATACATACATATATATACATATATGTAAATATACGGATACATACATATACCTATCCATACGTATACATACATATACGTATATATTCATGTAAATATACATATAAACATATGCAAGTTTCATTAAAGATGACAGACAAGTTGTGATGGTTAAGTTTTTATGTCATTTTTTATGTGATCTTATGATCTCTTACTTTTGAGAACATAAATTATATAAAAATTGTCGAAATGTTTTCTTTATCCGAGTACTTTCAGCTATACTTTTAGCCATTTCCGAGGATAAATGTTATTTCATGTGTAAGAGAATGTAAGTGGAGTTATGTATAATGTGGAATATTGGTATGTGTTATGTAAAGAACACGGTTAGCGTATTCGTAGTTGATGTTGTTGAGTGTTTTCTTCTTGTTTGTTTGTTTTTATGATAAAGCATTATTTTTAGTCTTTTTTTTTTAAGAAACACAAATACATAAGGACGGGTACCTGTATTTCATACTCTACGCAAAGGCGTTCGACAAAGCACATCACAAAGTTCTGTTAGAGCTGCTCAGCAATTTTGACATATTCGGGAAAGATATTAGAATAATCAAGAACCTACACTGACAGCAAACCACCTGCATACGGACAGAAAATGAGTTTAGCAGATATACAAGAATAGAAAGAGGTGTAAGACAAGGATGTGTCTTCTCACTGGATTTAATCAACTTATACAACGAGTCAATTCCGAGAGAACTAGAAATCCTTCCAGGATTCATCATTGATGGCCACGATCATTACAATATAACCTATGCAGATGATACAATGCTGATAGCAGACACGAAAACGAAAGTACAAAACCTCATACAGAATGTATCAAAGGAAAGAGAGAAAAAAGTACTAAACAAACTATGAGAAGACTGAATGCATGATCATTACCAAAAAGAGGAGCAGAAAGTGCCAATTACAGGTAGGGGATACTAAAATCAAGCAGGTACAGAACTAACAGAGGTCAGAATGTGCGACACTATCATTAGGCGTATTGGAATGACCAAACATGCATTTCAAACGCTGAGCAGAGAATTAAGCTAACAGAAAATTTTCATCGGAAACAAAGAATAGCGAACTGATATTTGTCTCAAAGACGGAGGAGTGATTCGAAGCCACAGAAATATGGTTATACAGAAGGATGCTGAGGATACCATGGACCGAATATGTGAGCAACGATGAGATTTTGGAGAGAGTGGAAATTAAATTTATACTTAACATCAGGAAGAGGGGGTTTCTGAGACACCTAATGAGGAATGAGAGCTTGGAGAAAGTAAATATAGGGAAAGAGAAACAGGGAATAACAGCGCGTAAAATACTTGATGGGCATGAGCAAATCAATGGCAGAGCAGGATTTGGGATAAATAACGAGACAGAATATCTAAAAGGTTTCAAGGGACAGGGAAAATATATAGGGCCATGATCGCCTAGGTCCTGAAGAAAGAAGAAAAGGAAAGCAACTTCTAAAGTACAATGTTTAACTTGGCTATGAAAAGTGTGCAATGTGATTTGAACCTAAAATTATTACGCCTTTTTGCGGCATTGAATTATGCTTCACTCTCCAAAAACTAGATATAATTCTTCCAAAATGGCTTTCATTGAATATTTTAATAGAATAATTCTACATAAGTATAAATACGCGTTACATGCTGTTCATGTTTTTTGTGCATTAAAACAGTCATATCACAGTATCACGAAAATTCCAGTGATCTGTACAACATATTGCTTTCTCAGATAAATATACATTAGATTAAGATCTGCCATTTTTTCTGGTGGCACTCACAAAATAATTCATGTGATGACGTTACCATGCTGCCATTCTTGTACTGGTTTGGGAAACTTTCTTTTATATCTACCATTTTATCACAGATTTTTCTTTTCAAATTTTTTTAAATTTTATTTGCTGATATTGAGAAGGATTTTCATTTTCCGTAACACAGGGGATAGATTATTATCATCTCTATTCCAAAAGCTCCAAAATAGGCTAGAATGTTAGAAATGGACTGAACATAGTCAAGTTTAAATGTCCTGTGCACCGACTGTCGGTATTCTAAAATAAGTTTTCTGGAAGTGATTCTAAGATGAAGTAGCTGAATCACTGTCACTGACCTCACTAAACTAAACGAAAGTGTTCTTTTCCACGGGTTTCCCCAGTAATTCTGACGTTTAACCGGTAATCCTGACAGACACTCTTCTTGATTTCTTCGTTACCTCTACTCCTGAATCATGTCGTATTCTGCGTCCCTTTCCTCTTAGCCACTTCAATCATGCGCTAGTGTCTGTAAATATCTATTTCCGCTCTCACATCAACTACGAACCTCCTACCAACACAATGTGTTATTAACGCACTGATTGGGACATGTTCGCGACTTACTTCGCGATGTCACTTGGAATTCAGTTTTTATTCATCCTGTTCAAAAATTAGTCACCGTGGTCTCATCCTGGGTGAAAACCGGCATAGAGACTTTCATTCTAGCATGGAAACAACCAAATAAAACTATGATCATCTCCGTAGTTTTCGCCTACATGTTCAGTCGCTATAGCACACAGGAACAATTTCTTCCGACTGTACCAGATCGATGGGTCTGATTGTAACAGACTTCTCTTCATCATTGCTCGTAATAAGTGCAACCATGTCCTCAAGAAAGTGAGGTTACTACCGGCTGATAGAATAAAACAACGTATAACCTCTCACAAGTTTGATTCTAGTGATTATTGACGGATCGGCAAAAGTGAGTTAAACAACAACAAATCCTCGGGCCTCTTTTCATCAATTACTTTGAAATTCTGATATCTACAGCACAAGATAATCACTTTGCTTGAAAGTTCTCTCCCAACTCCACAAACGACTCATCTAGCGTATTCATGCCCGATTTCCTCTAAATCTATTGAGTTATATAGGCATAACACCGTCACTGGTTTCAGACATCATTTCCTACCCAAGTGGATGTGACGAATGCTCGCCGTCTAAAAAAATGTTCTTCTGAGCAGGTTCCAGTTCTCTCCAAACTCTACCACAATTACCTCAGTTTCCATTTTCAAGCTTGTTGGCTGTTTAGGATGCGGTTTCCGGTTTTCTCTTTTCCAATCTTATCACCTTTTTTTTAATTGGAGTTGATAGACTAAACTATCGCCTGACTCACACACCATCCTCGTCTATTGAACTGGTGAAGAGGCTCATCCCTTGTTTTCTGTTTAGGATTCGGTTTCCGGTTTTCTCTTTTCCAATCTTCTCACTTTTCTTTTTCAATTGGAGTAGATAGACTAAAGTATCACCCGGTTCACACTCCACCCTCGTCTATTGAACAGGTGAAGAGGCTCATCCTTTGTTTCCTGTTTAGGATTTTTTTTCGGTTTTCTCTTTTCCAATCTTGTCACTTTTTTTTCTATTGGAGTAGATAGACTAAACTATCTCCCGGTTCACACTCCACCCTCGTCTATTGAACAGGTGAAGAGGCTCATCCCTTGTTCCCTGTTTAGGATGTGGTTTCCGGCTTTATCTTTTCTAATCTTTTCACTCCTATGTAGCCCCCTGCACATCAGTGGCGTTACCGCCTTGCTCGGGGTGATATGATTAAATATATATATATATATATATATAAAGTAGCTTGGTAGCAAACCTCCTTTTATGCTTGTTTCGTTAAAAACAACTTACAAGGTTCTACAAGTACGTTTTTTTAATTAATTTTTCTTGTGTTCTGATAATTTTCTTTTGTGAACATAAATTATGTAGGAATTGTCCGAGTGATATGTATGTCAGCGCGCACTAGTCTATAATTTTAACTATTATGAAGGATGATTTTACTTTTACTCTTAACTGTATGTATGGATTAATTTCATGTATTTATCTAAAGTTATAGGAATGTAATTTTTTAACACTTTTAGCACAATGTAATTGTGTTCATACTTGATCTATATATATATGAATTACAATAAAATTAATAATACTATCAATATCCTGTCAAGTACGTGGGAATACGAATTCGAGAGTGATCCTCGGCATTGCCCATGGACTGAAGTATCTCATTTACTGCGCCACTTTTAAACATTTATTACTGGACGTTGGAAATCGGCTTCGAAGTAAACCAGTGAATATCGCTTCAGTTAATACTCTTAAGTCGTATATAGAAATCTATAGGAACCTCGATTAAATTAAAAATCAGTTGCTTGAATTGCTACATCCAAATCGTCCGAACATATATCAAGAATATCCTATACATCTGAAATCAGTTGTGACAGTAAATCAAATAAGTATATAGGATTTCTTTACTCGTAGAAAGTTTCTGAAATTCAGATAGATACAAATGTGATAATTAACTGCCATGCAGACTGTACATGTTTGTGAATTATTAATATATTTCAAATTAATTTTTTTCCCAATGTTTCTCGACCAATACTGTAATATTCACCAGTTTTCCGTATATTTCTATTTTCTGTGGCCCCAAATTGTCTCAAAAGTAAAATTCTGATTAACTCAAATAACTGGGTGAAATGTTAGTCAGAATAAACCTTGTAGGGTGATCGATATTGATTTATATTACAAACAAACTAACTTTGGAATAATCACACTTTGATTACCAACACTCTTTATGATTCAATTTTGATCATGAGCAAGCGTATTCAGTACAGTTTATGTCGTGTAAATATGTTCTTTCTATTCAACCAGACGTCTATGCAAATATAGTGGCTGTATCAATTTTAACTAATTTATAATTAAAACATATCAAAACATTGTCAAAACACATGTTATCAGTAAAATTCTAAAAAATAACAACATTGATGCTAAAAATTATCACAATAAGCACTATATATATATATATATATATATATATATATATACGTACATACACATACATATACATATATATTCATATACCTACTATACTTATATATATATATATATATATATATATATATATATATATATATATATACACGTTTCATTAAGACAGACAAGGTGTGATGGTTAAGATTTTATGTAATTTTTCATGTGATCTTATCATCTCTTACTTTTGAGGACATAAATTATATAAAAACTGTCCAAATGTTTTCTTTATCCGAGCCCTTTCTGCTATACCTTTAGACATTTTCGAGGATGAATGTTATTTTATGTGTAACAGAATGTAAGTGGTGTTGTGTATAATATGGAGTATTAGTATGTGTTATGTTCCGAACACGGTAAGCGTGTTGTCCACAAGTATGTTCCGGATAAGGTTTGTAGGTCTCCGGATTTGTTTAAATGAGACCGAATTGAGCTCCGTTGAAACAGATGTAGCGTCAGTCTTTGGGTTAGTTTCGTAGTGATTTGGCCGATATTATTATTTACGAAATTAGGATCAAGAACGCAGTATTTCAATACCAATACGCTACATTATACATAATTCCACTTACATTCTGTTACATATAAAATAACATTCACCCTTCATAGGTCGTAACAGTCTTGAAATCGAGATGCCAACAATTATAATAATAATAATAATAATTCATTAAAATTATATCATTTGCCTCTTTACAAATTACGAAAATTAAAGAAACTTAGAAAAATGTAGTATCACAAATAAAAGAGATATGCCAAACAAAAAAAAAATAAGAGAACTAGCATAGAAAAAACATGCTCCTCAACCGGATGCATAAATCCCCAGCCCGGTATGCTCATGTTAAAGAAAAAAAATACTTCAGCGATGGGACGAATATATCGGAAATCTCTTCCACGATGAAAGCAGACAACCGCAAATACAGAGATGTGCTGACATACCGGATGTATCAAAAACAAGTGGAGGCTGCACTAGCCAAATTGGAAAGAAACAAAGCGACAGGACCAGACAGAATTGCAATAGAAACGCTGAGAGCCTTAGACAATTTCAGCGTCTACAATATTACGGAACTAATAGATGAGATCTACAACAGTGGTGATATACTGGAAGACGTAAGCAGATCGATTTCATAGCACTTTCTAAGAAACCAGGCGCAAACGACTGTGAATTCCACCGAACTATCAGTTTAATGAGACAGATAACAAAATTCATCATCTGGATTTTGATAAATAGAAAGCTCAGCAGAATCAGGCCAAAGACAGGACAACAACAGTGCGTGTTCGTCAAAGATATCGGAAAAAGGAACGCAATATTTAAGCTTAGAATGTTATCAGAAAGAGGAACACAAATACATGAGGACGGGTACCTGTGTTTCATACACTACGCAAAGGCGTTCGACAAAGCACATCACAAAGTTCTGTTAGAGCTGCTCAGCGATTTTGACATATTCGGGAAAGATATTAAAATAATCAAGAACCTACACTGACAGTAAACCACCTGCATACGGACAGAAAATGAGTTTAGCAGATATACAAGAATAGAAAGAGGTGTAAGACAAGGATGTGTCTTCTCACTGGATTTAATCAACTTATACAGCGAGTCAATTCCGAGAGAACTAGAAATCCTTCCAGGATTCATCATTGATTGCCACGATCATTACAATATAACATATGCAGATGATACAATGCTGATAGCAGACACGAAAACGAAAGTACAAAACCTCCTACAGAATGTATCAAAGGAAAGAGAGAAAAAAGTACTAAACAAACTATAAGAAAACTGAATGCATGATCATTACCAAAAAGAGGAGCAGAAAGTGCCAATTACAGGTAGGGGATACTAAAATCAAGCAGGTACAGGACTAACAGAAGTCGGAATGTGCGACACTATGATTAAGCGTATTGGGATGACCAAAAATGCATTTCAAAAACTGAGCAGAGTATTAAGCTAACAGAAAATTTTCATCGGAAACAAATGATGAAACGGATGAGAGACTCGAAGCCACAGAAATATGGTTTTATGGAAGGATGCTGAGGATACCATGGACCGAATATGTGAGCAACGATGAGATTTTGGAGAAAGTGGAAACGAAAAGAAAACTTATACTTAACATCAGTAAGAGACAGTTGTAGTTTATGGAACTCATAATGAGGAAGGAGGACCTGAAGAATTTCAGGACTGATAGAAAGAAATAGACAGAGAAAACAGTACGATACATACTTGATAGACAAATTGATGGCATAGCGAGGTTCGAGAGAGATACCAAGAGAAAAAAATTATAAGAGCGATAAGATACAGAGCCAAGTGGAAGTCCATGATCGCCTACGTCTTGAAGATTAATAATTCTTATATATATATATATATATATATATATATATATATATATATATATATATATATATATATGAGTTTTTGAGAGAGAATGTACGTGCGTGCGTAGGTTAGGTTAAAGCTGAACGAATTTAATCTTCTACGCTTCGGAACATTATTCTCTCTCCCCTGTGAAAAATCTTTGCATAAAATTGGACAGTTTATGCAAAATTTCAGAAAAGCGCTTTCGCATTTTTTCATTTGATAGTGTTCAGTTCATAGAAAAGTATTGTGCTTCTTTTACGCGTTGGTTTGTGGGGTAGTACTTTTTATTTGTATTGTTTTTTCTTTTCACTTTTTAAATTATGAAATATATTTAGTACGTTTGTTCCTAAATTGAATAAAAGTTTATTGCTACCAGGCATATTAATTCACGAAATATTCTTGCTAATGGCTTCTGAAAGCCGAAAGCGTTTAGAAGTCTATATATATATATATATATATATATATATATATATATATATATATATAAAAGCCAAGACTAAATAGAGGCTGGATGGAATTTTACTAAGAATTAAAAACTACCGGTTTCGCCTAGATTGTTATCAAGTTTAATTTCTGGAATTTAGGCGCAAAAGTAAGAAATGAAATGGAAAATGTGAAGTGGGGGAAAAATTTAAAGGTACTAGAGCCCAATAATACTCAATCCCAGAAGGCATTCTCTCTGCTTACAGAGAGTAGGCCCACAGGTTCTGATGTAAATGGACTCCAGTACCTTAAGATGACAGAAAGAGTGCGACCTAAATAGACGGTGAAATTGTCAGCAATTGTCAAACCATCAACGCAATCCCTGCTATTAATAATATGTTGTCCTATTGATGACCCGGATGTATTCACCAATTGACTGCCAATTGCTGTAGAGTCCAAGATTCTAGGAGGTAAATGTTGCCTAATTCTTTGATCCAAACGCTGCGATGTTCTACCTATGTAGTCGCATCCGCAACTACATTGAAATTTATAAACAACGGAATTTATGTGATGTAGGAGTAAAACATCCTTACGAATGGAGGAAAGAATTGTTCGTGTAAAAAATATATTACACGCACATTGGCAGCAAAACAACACTTGCCAATAGAATTAGAAATTCGCCTAGCTAAAACTTCGCCATCAGTACCAATAAAAGGTAGTCGCAAATAAATTGGACATTTTTAACATCTAACGACTTAACCTTATAAAAATCTTTGATGAAAAAACGCATGGTGAATTCCAAAATGTCCAATGGATAACCATTCCTAGAAAGTGTCATCTTAATAAAGCCCTTTTCAACGGAAAGGAAGGGACTGGAACAGATTTTGAGAGCCCTATAAGTTAGGATCTTAATTAAGTTAATCTTGCCTTGGCAGGGAAAAAAGAATCCAAACGCGTGTACAGTCCAGAAAAAGTGGCCTTCCTAAATACTGAAGTAAAACATCCTACATTTTTTTAATGGACAAGAACATCTAAAAAGGATAAACAGCAATTTGACTCCTTTTCTTAGTTAATATATATATATATATATATATATATATATATATATATATATATATATATATGCGCGCATGACAAACAATAGTCTTCAGATTATATTAAACTTGGAAAAAAACAGGACAAATTATTAAATCTGGAAAAGTAAAGGACAAGATATTCTGCGTAGTGAAATGAAAAAATAAGAAATTTCTTACTTAAAATATTGCAGCTAAAATAAATTCTGAATTAAGAATATAACTTTTCATGCGTGCATTTATCCATGTAATCCATGATTTTCCCAGGCATTGCTATTAATGATTTAATATAAATTTAATGCCAAAAACCGCATTCCAAAATATTAAAAAGAAAAGATTTATATGCAATTGATTAAAAAAGAACAATAAAAAAATTGATTATTTATAATCAATTCTGATAAAATGATAACTGATAAGCAAAGTTTTATTGACAAAAATGATAAAAGATATCATCAAAATTTAAATGTTGAAAACAACATGCAAAAATATTAAACAGAAAAAGTTATAAAGAATAAGAATTATATTAGAACCGTTAGTCACTCATTTATGTAGTGAGACTCCCTTTTCGGACTTCACATATTTTGATGCAAACATTTTTCTACTGAACCAAAATTCAAAATTTTTTTATTAAAAATGTAGTTAAGGAGGTGTCCTATCTAACTCTGTAAGCCGTTTGAAATTTGGTTGAGAACTGAATTAGTGGTGAAGCTTGAAAACTGCCTAGATTCACTCATTGTTGGACTTAAGAATATATTCAACCACTGCTATGGTTGAATGATAAGACTTTTTAACAAAGGTTTCATGGAAGAAATTATATTCAACAATATGATCATATAGTAAATATAATTATTTTGATCGTAAAGAATAACAAATTCTATTTATGTTAAAAATCAATTTGTTTAACAACAAAAATGACATACATGAAAGATAACTAGTAAGACAGGTTGATGAAGTCTTTTTTGTTTTGTTATTTAAGAAATTTGTTTTCAAAATCGTATTGTTAATATTAATATATTTAATAAACCATAATGAATATATTTATATATACTCACGTAAGATTTTGCCTAACTCTTGTAACTATTCCACATGGAAATCATTGAATGTAAAACGATGAAAAAAGTAATTGGACAGCATAGTTTGACTTGTGACATGTGATCAAATTTTACTGTTTTATAATAGCTTCTTACGATATTGTATGATGATTGCCGAAAAAATTTTCGAATCTAGTCTTCCTCCAACGTTTTTTTCGCTTTTCACGTAAAAAGCTTCCGATCATTACAAACAATAGCTTTAATATCAATCAATGTCGTTACCATGGTACAGTCGCACAGACAAAAAAAAACAACAAAAAATAAAAAGCATGATACTCATCTTTTTTAAAGAATTAACGAAGCATAAAAATCGATCTCTCTCTCTCTCTCTCTCTCTCTCTCTCTCTCTCTCTCTCACACACACACACACACACACACACACACACATACATACATACATTCTATATATTTCTCTTGGCTTAACAGATTATTTCCTTTATATTTCATATAGAGCCCCCTCCATTATTCTCTTTACTCTGACACTATCTACCTATTAATTCTTTCATTTTCCCTACTTGGAATTCACTTTAGTTTAAATCATTTTGAAAGTACGCTATTCGAAATCAACACTCCCAAATCAACTTTTCAGGAATGGAGATAACGAGTTAACGAGGCAACTAGAAACTTCAGATAATATGTATTTGACCAATAACTGATATTATAGTTTTACTAATGTCGAAACCAAATTGTTAAACCTTTGACATTGATTTTTATGATACAGAATTATATGGAATTTTGCACTTATTGAATACATTTACATAAAACACGGTTTAGATTCTGCCAGATTGGTGACACATGATATCATTTACAGCTCAAGGTTAATAGAACTGAAATGAAGTCAGACTTTTCTTCAAACGGTATACGTAAACAGATCGGTAACAATCTTATCTTATTTAATTAAAAAGTCTATTTCTGGCACACAGTGAGAATCGAACTCACTATTCAGTAGTAACAGATTAACCCAACAAGTTCACTAATCATTACCCGTTAGAACACATTTTCTAGCGGTTATAATATAAAATCTTGCTTAGGCATTCGCCGTGACGTCTGTAAGAAATACTCTGAACACCGACTCCAACAGAATTTTTAAGACTATTGGAGTTCTTTATCTAACCCTCGAGACGAGTTCATTTAATCACTGGGGGTGTTATTTACTCCACAAAACCCTCCCTTTTCAGATTTCTTTTATTAATAGATATTTAATTTTATTAGTGATCAACCCCTCTGCTTTCTGGATAGTTCGCCAACGTAACTAACTTTGTATCATTGACGTTTAGGATCAACTTCCAATTTTTCTGTTTCTTTTTCTTTTCTGAAAATCGTACTCGCACGTTCAACAAATTCTTGGTATGAAGACACATCAAAACATCATACAGTACTTTCATAGGCTCCTTCGTTTTCAGACCTTTCTTCTGTAAACCTTTTCTTTAGCTGATTATAATGTATTGTGTTTCCATTTTCCCCTTTTATCATGTATATCATCTTTCCGATTCGTGATATCATTACAACGACTTCCCACATTTCTTTTCTATCTTTATACACTCTGAAAAACACTTTTTCCTCAATATTGAAAAATTTGTCATTTTTATTATCCGTTCTTATTCATTTTTTTACTAGAAACAATTTAATCTTTCTCGCGAACACTAATTCTACCGGCGACATGCCTGACGATGTTTTGAGATTTGACATTTTACGGTAAACTCTTAAATAGAAATTTTAGTGCTTCTTTGTTCTCTTCTTAATGAGATTTTTCAAAGCTCTCTCGAAAGTACCCACAAGCCGTTATCTTACCCGTTTGACTTTGGCTGATATGGCAGGGTGATAATATGTCCAATCAAGAACATTTTACAAAAATCTTCGAATTCAAGCGCAGTTAATTATGTACAGTTATCCGAGACTATGTTATCTGGAATGTCATATCTTGCAAACAGTTCGTGTAAAGTATGCATAGCTTTGTCCAGTACACACAGCTTCTCATAAGGGATTTTATCCTTAAAATTCCGGGATGTCTACTATGAAATTAATTTAATATTTGTTTTTGTAATATGCTATGTATTACAACTTTTTGTGCGAACATCAGTACTCCATCCCATACTAAGTAAGCGTTCAGGTCTGGATTGCATTCTTTCTTTTAATTTTTTTTTTTTTTTTTTATTTCTGCAATAAACACCTCTTACTCTTCTTTTTCTTTCATTTCTTTCACGGTAAGTGGTAACCCGCCTACTACATTATATAATATATTTTTAATTTCAATTTCTCTTTTTAATGCTGCAATAACAGTGTCCTCAAACGGTTCAGTATTTTTTGGTATCAATCTTGATAACCCATCTGCATGTCCTAACTTTTTGGATGGTTGCTATTCTATACTAAAATCGTAATTTAATACGATGGCATACAGCGTTTTATCTATTCACTGTATGCATAGAAATCCTTCTTTTTTTTTCCTTATCAGTCCAGTTCACTTTACGCCTTTTGAAGTAGATCGTTCATTAAAACTCTCAAATTCTGCATATTAGATACATAAATTTGATAGTTTGCTCATCCCAAGACTGTTTGTAACCTAGTAACGTTTGTTGGGAGGAGGCATATTACTAATTGCATTTTCACGTTTGAACATGTACTCGTATTTTTCAAAATTTGTTTTCACATGCTTGATATGTTGTTGCTTAGATACACTTTTAATTAATATATCATTCAGATAAGCCCCTTTTTAATTAATATATCATCCAGATGAGCTAAATCGAAATCACAATCTGCAAGCATGGTGTACATAGCTTGTTGAAATATAACTGGAGCCACCCTTATACCAAAAGGAAGTCGGTTGAACTTATACAATCCCTTGTGTGTATTTATCTCTGTTAAATCTTAACATTCTTCCTCAACCTGTATTTAGAATTATTTAAAAATAGTTGTTTAACTCAGTCGAAAATCCGCACAAACACATTTTTCTTTACATACACTGCTAACGCTGATCAATTTGAATGATTAATCTTTACACCTATTTTTTCAGGTCTGTCTAATTCTACCTTGACTTGGACAACATAATAGCCCTATATCGACTCACTTAACTTTCATTCGGTTGATGAAGCTAGAACGCACCACCGAAACCGAGCGGTCCCTATTAGTCAAAGTCCACACTACCTCCCAGGGGTGCTCATTGTGATACTTATTGACAAAATCAAAGCTACCAATAAAGTTCTGAAAAGATTTCATATACGGGTTATTAGTTCCTGATCTGTCTACTATTTTAACGGTCAGCGACAGCGTTCCGGTCGCCCGCTAAAATTACTTGTCGAGATGTCGTCAAAAACGACTCGATCTGCCGAAACAAATCAGGCCGCTCCGTATTGTCACTGAGCGCATAAGCCTCTCGAACGTCGATCAAAAAACATGCTGAATAGAGGAAAAAGCTCTTCATAGTCGCGAATTATGAACGGGTCTCCTGCAAACAACATTCATCCACCCTGCGACGCTGCTAGACTACGATCTCGGGCACGGGCATTCAAACATGCTAAACAGAGAGCCATTATCCATCCCATTCGGTTTTTGAATCTGGCTTGAACATGGTCGGGGAAAAGGCGCCAACAAACTCTCTCATTAACCCTTGGTCCATTCGTTTTTGATAGTACTGTCATAGGAGAGACCACAAATGTCCCAGGGATAAGTATTTTTTAAAGCCCTATAAAGGGAAAGGTGAACTAAAACTGTGACCCTCTCTAAACAGAACTGTTTCAGTTCGTTGATTTCATCGTTTTTGACAATGGGAATTGAGGGTGAAACTTTGTATGATTTGATGGCCTCCTCGACCATACCATACTGCTGCGCCCTCGACCCAGTTCGGATGACCGTAAGAACACATTTTGCCTCAGTAAATTTTGGGGGAATTTCTACTTCTTTATAAGCCTTATTTTGATAAACAGTAAATATCTTAGTTCTTTTATTTGGTTCCCATGACTTTTAGCTCTTTTAGTCTGGGCCGGAGAAATATGGTAGACGTATACAGAACTTTTCTGTTTTTTACTTTTTTTTTCTTTAGCCTCTACAGAAGGGTTCTTTGTCTTTTTTAAGGTGAGGGCATTTCAGTGTGTCTTTTTTTTTTGTTGTTAGAATCACGGGGTGTAGGACATGGGTGTGAAATGACCTTTCTCTGAATTGGCTGAGATCTCTACTGAGCAGGATGTTTTTGCAAGAGGGTGAGAAGGTGAATGAAAGTTTTTGTGATGATTTCCTTGCAGAGGAGAACGAGATAGCGGTCCAGGGGTGTGTTGCCCTTTTTGCTGGTGAACTGTTTTGATTACCCTCTAATTGAGCTTTAAGAAGCTTTATTTCCACGTAATTTTCATAACCAGGATGATAAATCTTTTGTAATTCTTTAAACAGAGTAGTTTTAGACCGGAGCGTCGACCTTAACGCTGTTAGAAGAGGTGGGTCTGTCTGTGCCTTTAGTCCTGGGATCCTCAAGATACTGAGATCCCGCTATCTGCGGCTTTCCTCTGACCCTACCAACAACTAGTGATTCTCACTTTTCCTTCTTCACAACTGCACAAGCAGCGGGAAAAGTCTTTCAGGAAATGTGGGCTGTGAACAAAACCCGACCAGGAGTTTAATCATTTTAGTACCGGTCGCTTGCATTCCCATCATAAGCGAGGCGGAATTTACAAACGCAGCCAGAGGGGAAGGGAGTTTAGTTGAGAGAGGTCTGAACTTCACAGGCCTTCTTCTCTTGTCAAGAAGAAGAGGGGTGATCAGTCTCTGCACAGCTCCAGCACGCTGGTTTTCGGCCGGTCACAATGACCGGCATTTTCACGATCCCTACCTCCCGACAGTTGGGAATGGAAATGAAGGCTTCACTGTACAACATGATATCGAAACTCAATCCCCTATTCAAGTTATCACAGCTGGCACCCAGTATCTGGCCGTATTGCTCTACGACAACTAGAGGACAGACCTCTCTAAACGCTACATGGTTCTACGCTTGCCTTCGTGCTCAATACTTAATATCAAATCTTTCGTGATAAGTTCGCAACTGGTGTTTTATGCATTCTTCAGGTGTGGGTAGCAACATTTCACACATGAAAAAGCCCGAAAACTTAATTATTTTCTGTGGGTTAGCCCAAGAGATTCCAGTGATCTTACCATTGTGTCTTTCGTGGAGCGACAAATATTGCGCGTGTTCTTGTCCACCAAGAAAACCGACAATTCTTTTCTCAGCTTTCTTTAGTTCTTTGGGGTCTTCCAAAATACCACTTTATTTTATAAGGTGAGCGTAATTCTTGGCTCGCCCCCAAATCTCCACAATATTGATAATATATTTAGGGAGACTTTCACCAACAGCGCGATTCCCCGGCCTCAGCTTTCTACTCATTCCTCAAACTTAGCTCATCCATTAACTTAAACCGTTTAGTATCTCTAACATGCGATATAATGCCTTAGAAGAAAACAGTCGAGTGTCAGCGAAGCCTACCCTTAATCCGTGTGAAGTTTTCAAAGCAAGTCGACACACGCGATAGGGGAACTTTGCTCTAGGATTACGGTGGGACTCCTCCTCGCTATCATGCACACTTCTCAAAGACGGAAAAGTTTTCGTAGCGTTTTTTTCCAGAAGAGGTCGTTACCCTCATCTTGCAGACATATTCGATCCAGAAACTTAAGCCGCAGCGTCTGTTCACTAATCTCAACGCTGGGCATTCCTCGACTGCCCTCAAAATATAGAGACAACAGAACTCGGGTCACACCTTAGGGGCCTTTTTAGCGCATAAGGTGAAACAAGACTCGAACCAATAAAATTAGTTCAGTGCACGGGAGGAAAAGCATCGAGAGCTGATAAAGAAGAATGGAGTAGATGTGAGAGGTACAAACTTCAGTTCTCCCCTTCAAGGTAAGACTCCTCCGAGAACAGTGACAAACTGTCGCCTTGACTTTTCCTTAGACCTTTAACTAGTTTATCTTCAACAGGAAGTCGGGACCAAAACAAACGCCGAGTATCTTGGTAGGTCCGTTCATTCAAATGAAGGACCCGAAAAGAAAGATTATTTTCCACACACCCAACCGCAAGTCCACAGACTCGTCGCGATTGATCTTGACTCCTGTTACCGTTTCATACCTGCTGATTTCCTTACAGACTTCGACAATCTCGGCCTTGCTTTTCAGAAAAGCGGTCACGTCGTCGACATAGGTGGAATACGTGGTCAATGAAGTCCCACCAGGAAGCGTTATTCCATTTAGGACTCGTTTCGCTTTTAACTTGCAAAGGAAAGGCTCCAAAGCAAGAAGGTATTGCATCGGCAAAACTGGTTAACCCTGACGAATTGATCTCAAAAGCATAATAGGTTTCAACCTGATTCCATTCACTTTCAAAATTGCACTGAGAACCGGTGAAAGAACCAGGATCGAAAGTACGGCTCGAAGCCAGCTGGTTCGATGAAAGCTTCAACGCATTCGAGATTTCTGCCTCTGTAATCAGATCCTTGCACCCAGCCGCTTAAGTCGTCTCGAAGCGAGAAAAGTCAGCTAAATAGATGTCGAACTGAGCCGGGATCAGACCGGGCTCCCAGGTGAAAAGATACTGAAAATAAGATCGGGAAGCCTCACACATGCCGTCTTTTGTAGATACGGTACGCACATCCGGCAATGTGACGTTACCGATACATTGGTCTGCGATACTCCGAACTTCTTTAGCTCGCAATTCAGCGATCATATTTGTTACCTTAGAAAACATTCTTTTTAATATAGCTCCAACTACAAGAGCTTGACAAACAAGGAGGCCAACTCTGCCCTAGCTGCAGCTATATTCCCTACTATCTCCATATTTTAAAGCCCTTTCTACTCTATATACTTGTGCCATTTGCTCTGGTTTTATATCTTGGTTTAACAACTTAGTATTATCAGCTGCAAAAGACCTAATAGTAGCCTTAAGGTGAGTTCACCACTTATTCCCAACGACGGCTTCCGTCAATTCCAGCATTGGTGAAAGCTGGATCTAAAAATCCTATTCATTGAACAAAAATGTGCTGATTTTCCATAAACCAACCATGCTAATCCTAGGTTTATCTAAGTTTAGATGAAGCCGGAGAAACTAATGTCCAAATAAACAATGGAATTAATACTTGGGTAGCTGAAAAGCCCTAAGTCGACTTTTCTAACTATGACTCAGTCAATGTAGTGTGTACGTAACACCGAATCCAAGCTGCCACTATTAGTCCAAGTTCCCACTATTTTCCGGCGTAGTTCAATGCTCAATGCTGAACTTATCGAAAAGATTTTTCCTGTCGACAAAGTTCAGAAATAGGTTTACATCCTGGTTGTTAGTTCCTGTGCAATCTATATTAGATTCGAGGACGGTATTCCAGTCACCCGCTAAAATTACGCAACGAGCCTGTATCTCATCCTTGGGAATAGGATTTCTAGAGCTTCAGGGACGGAAACCCTGCAGTTGGGGGCTTTCCTTTTGTTTTACCCGAAAACCAGTCATTCCTGTGAATCTATCGCATTTGTTTGTGTGACAATATGGGCTCTGGAAGAAACCTAACCGGAGTCTTTTGATCACTGGTATCACCGCCAACAGGCCCATTGTAGGTACCGCGGAACATGTAGTCTCAGTTTAAATGGAATTTGTGCCAGACGTAGGTAGGCAGGCCTCCAGATGCCTTTTTTGATGGGTATGAAAGAGCGAGGTGGCCAATCACGCCACACTTCCAACAGGTTACTCCTCTTCATTATAATGACGGAGGAATTCTTCCCATCTATCCCCAAGCTGTTGGGAATCGAGATGAAGACTTTACAATATAACATCAACTCGAACCCCCATTCATCCACCTCATATTCTCATATTCTGGAGTAACACTCACTAATTGAACATGCTGCATAATATATACCCCTAAGTCCACTCCGAGAAAATAATCAGAATTTCGTAGACAGTCACCGTCCTCGGTATTTTGTGCAGATAATATAATCTTTTGTAATTAAATAACGAGATGTCATATCTTCAGAGTTCTCTGGCATTCTACATAAAACAACATGAACTTTTTATTATTTTTTGAGGTTTAATCTCCAAGAAAATTAGTGAATTTATCACGGTGTTTTTTTTTGCACCGATAGATTGTTCGTGTTAGCTTGTCGAGCACAAAGACTAACACTGTTCTTTTCGATGTCTACCAAAAGCCTGTCATCGGTAACCAGATAAAAGTATTTTTGGGCTCGCTCGATGAACTGTACTACATTGACTATGCATTTCGGTGGTCAACTCCAAATGATCGGTGATTCTATACATCAGCCGCCATACTAATGTTCGTGTATTTTTTCTTATTTTCATTATTTCCTTTACTTTTCTCTACAACTGGAGTGGATAAATACATTCTTGTATAGGGCTAACCTTTGGAGGATCTACTTTTCTTTTCGTGTAGTCTTTTATCGGGGAACAGCCTCATTGTTCTTGTCTTGTCAATCTACCTTAGTAGCAGACCCAAATAATTTTTTTATTGGCCGACTATGGTCGGCCATCTGAAGCTTCTTACTTAAAAAACAGTGGATTTGTTTCTTTAAGGAAAAAAAATTACAAACAATGCGGAAGTTATAAACGAAATATAATCAAACCAAAAATAAAATGCAGAATAAAATGCAGAACAAGATACAAAAATTAAAATAAACTATAAAGGCAAAAAACAAGTTCACTGTTTTATAAAAAAAAATCAAAAATGAAAACGAAAATATCTACTCAAAAGAAAATTAATAAAACAAACTTTAAAAATAAAAACTTATCATGAAGTCCTATATATGCTTTTCATATTCCAGCAGCCGATATAAAGAGCCCACGCAAAAAGAGTAATGCATTGACTGATGGTCACTTATAGTATGAAACTGACAGTGTCCATGCAGTTTAGATTTCTATGTTCGCACAATTCATATCTATCTATCTATCTATCTATCTATCTATCTATCAGTTGGTTCTACGTATCAATCTTTTAGTAATTTTATAGCGTTTTGTCCAAGATAACGGATTTTTCCCCAGAAAACGCAGCAGTTTTCACCATAGAATTTATCAACGAAAGTTAACAGCAATGCCAATTCTATGTTGATTGATTATTTTTACATCTATGATCCTAAACAATTTTCCCTGGTCAAATCTGGTATTGCACAAGCGAAAAAAAGACGAATAAGCACCCCACTGTGACAACATAACTACATACACATGAGACGTTGTTCGACAGCTATTTTCCTTATTTCCCATGCTATTTTTGGTTTGTGTGTTTGAGTTTGCCTAAGTTTAGAGTGCTGTGTCATTTGCATATTTTTCTTTAATGATACTTTCTGTGAGGAGCTTCTTTGTTTCTAGGGACATTCTTTTATTCCTATACATATATTTTTTGTGGGGTTCGTTCGGATTTTACATAAGTTTAGTATAATATGTTAGTTTTAAAAACTTAATAAAAACAACTTCATCTATGTAGTTATTTTTAGCTTGGTAAGCTAATTTTTGCTTAAACATCATGCAATTTGCCTATACCAATAGTAATTGTACCAAAATTATTCGAATTCTATCACAGCTTGTATTAGAATTTCACTATACACGCTATGTAAGATTTCGACAGTTGTTAATCATATTTTAAATAAGAGGTTTAATGGTTGCTATGTCGTACAAAATATGTAACCTTATAAGAGAAACAAGATTTTTGTAAAGGTGGAAATTTATATTAAATTGCAGTACAAAAATCAAATAACAATCAAAATGCAGAAATTGAAAGCTTTAGCAACAAGAAAAATACTGAATTTTAGAATTTCACAAAAAAGTGATCTAAGAAAAAAATTAAAAAGTGAATTGACTAACAGTAAAATATTTAAGAAACTTCTATTGAGATTGTAAGCAGAGAAATATGTAGAATATCAAGAACATTGGTTAAAAACATGAAAGTATCCAAACTACCACCTTTCAACATTACAAATATAATCATCTTCGTGATGATAGGCCTATACTGAATGGTTGCGGTAGAGATTGAATCATTCATGATAATAGCCAACCAACACAACTTAGAAGACAACGGACTGAAGGAGGAATAATGTTTTGGGCTACTATCTTAAACAGTAAAATTCTAGGTCTTATCGAAGTAGATGATGCTATCAAGATAAATGCAGAGAATTATTGTAAGTTTTTTAATAATGTATTTTGATAGTACACATAACTAAGAGGTTTTAAACTAAAGAGTATATCTATGTAAGATAAGGCTTCTTCATATTCTGCAAAGCTGTCTACTGCTCATCTTACCAAAAGAGACATCGAATTAATGAAACAACACCCAGTCTCTGAGGTTAATATTCCAATATAAAACATGTTATCTATAATTCAAAGAGATGTCTGTAAGAATAAGAAAACAGAAAAACAGAATGTTTATAGTGACGTTGTTTGTTTCTTTGTTTGTTTCTTTGTTTTTTTTTGTTTGTTTTGCTTTTTTCTAAATGCCCATTGTTTAATATAGTAACTGATTTTCCAGTACAATTATTGGCTGATTGATTTGCTTTACTTTACAACTTACAACTCTTTATGGGTTTTTAAAGTCAAAACCTTTTGGATTGTAAGAATAAAAAACGTTTTTGCGTGCGAATATTATTATAACAATTATTTTGAGAATAACAATAATATTTCCAGATTCAAATCTTACTATTTAACTCATAGATTGGGAGAATATATAAGTCCATATCTTTCTTAAATGTATTTGCACGTAAATTAATGTAATGAACCCAACTCAAATTCTAAATCGGTTCTCCGATTTCTCATTCCAACTACAGTTCAATACGCTAACCGCACATTTACCGCGAGTGCGAATGGTAGACTGTGTTAAATGTTTTTTTTTTTTTTTAGTATATTCATCTGAATATCAAATATAAAAAAAGAAGAAAGGGAAACACAGATAAGGTAAGATGGAGATTTGAAAATATAATGAAGATTTTAAAGTAACCTTAGAAGAAATAAAAATGAGGAAATGAGATATATCGAAAGACTAATTTGTAAGAAAATAAATAGAGGAAAAGCTGCTGTTTTGAAATGAGATATCAGTGAGACAGGGCTTGGTGAAGATAGAAAGGACGAAGAAAACCTAAGGCAAAAAAAACAATGAAATACGAGAACAATGGTTTTGGAGAAAATTTGAAAAAGCACAGAATAAAATTCCAAAAATCTTTAGCAGGTAAAGAAGCAGAAATGATGAGAGAAAGAATCGAGGGAAGAATAAAAGAATGAAGAGTGAAGAAGACAAGTATAGAGAGAAATTGCAACGAGATGTTCGAAAGAAACAATAGAATAGTAGAATAATAGAATAATAATGATTCACTTCCTTCAGTGTTGCAAAAGCAGAGCAAAGACATCGGATCTTTTTTGCTTACTGTTTTTGTATCTGTATCCTCTAATTCAGTTTGGTGGATCAATGACCCTCCTGCAACATATCAGGTTTTCTCTTGTTGGGAATCAGCTCTACCTATCCCTGTATCTATTGCTAACTACCAATCTCTCTGTAAGCCTGTTTCTCTTTCGGTGTAACGGCAACTGACGATTTGTGCAGCTGACTGTCGCTTCATCGATGGCGTTTACAAAAAATAATGTCTTATGAAAGCGAAATTCGCGTGATCATTCAGATAGAGGGAAAGTGGTAAATTTTCACTGGTTAACATCAAAGAGTGGATTAAAGCTAACGATGCCGTGCAAACCTGCTATTTTGTTTTTTAAGATATGCAAACTATGCAGTCATAATAAACGAAGCAAAAACTATCCAGTCAGAAGTTTTTTGATAAATTAGCTGAAATTTCTCCTACAAACAACGATTATAGTAGTACGAATTATTAACAATTAATATGCAATTGCGTTAAGGTGAGAGCAATTGAATCAAGAGCACAAGGCATAAGGTTTTATTCTGGTAGACAGCGTTCTTCTTTTTTATTCGTTGTGTACTTTAAAGATGTGGACAATCAAGGTTCTCTGCAACTTCCTAGTCATTGTATTATTAATATTTTTCCTTTCCATTTTATCTCCTTCTATCCATTTACACAAGCTTGTTAGGTTTGTTATTTATTATTTTCTTATTGCTGTCAGCATATCCTGTGAGTATAAAATTCTGCATGTCGTCTTTTCATGTCTCCTAAATATTTCAGTTGTCTTTTCCTATATATAATGTTGCCATAAAATAAGCAAAAGAAGAAACAATTTTAAAATCGGTGATCTCTAGATGGCATAAATATTAACTAAAATAATGCATAATACAATATTAAGCGAAATATTTGTGTTCCAAATCAGAGTTGCTAAATTGGGGTTAGATTTCGCACTTTTCACTGCATTTAACTCCTGCAAATCAGCGCCTTGTGGCTTTTCTTATTTATGAAATAACAAATAGTAAACCAGTAAAATTGTAATTTAAATATATTTCAAGTTAGCTTTCGTTACTTTTGTTTTATTTTCTTTACAGATGAAAAGAGAACTTATTGTGATACCCGTCTTTAGTAATTTGCACTGAATTTTAAGAAATCAAAGTTTTCTTGTTCTAAATTTAAAATAATTAGTTTTGTATTTGATTTTAGTATTTCTACAGGAGTTGAATACAAATACTATTTTAAAACTAAAATTAAAATATTAGAATATATCTATTTTAAATCATCGTCTGAAAAAGCAAGATTAGAATATTAGTATATATATTCATATAAACAATGTTAAAAGCAAAATCACAATATGAAAAGAATTCATTCGAGACACAAAAAACACTAACGTGGTCCTTTAGATTTAATTGTCACCTTTAATTTTTCTAATAAATTTATTAAATTCTTCTAAAATATATATTTAACTCATTTTGGTTAGTTTTCTCTAGGTCCGGCTCCATAATCAATTTTACAGTTGGAAACTGGGTTCTAGATTTTCTAACGTTAAAGTTAATTACTATTTATAGTTTGACTACAAATAATGATTGATGTTGCTTAGACCACTCTCATTCCATTATTTCATGGCATTTAGCAGTCGTTTCTTTGCTATTGACGTAAAATAGTAAAAATCACTTACAACTGCTTTTTGATATTCATTTCCAATCTTTTCTCTTGTGATCTGTAGAGATAAGTTAAAAATTTGATTTTTAAAGCAAAATATGCAAATTCTTAACTACCATTAAGCAGGAACGCCCAAGTTGTGTAAGGTACACAATATATGCATGTATATATAAGTAATATTATATATATATATAATAAAATCGCATTTTATGTGGTGCTTATTTAGATGTTTGAGACCCAGATGCCTTCTAGCTACTAACTTTTCATCGGAAAGATACGGTATCGTTACCTGACACCTAAGGCGTACCCGAAAGAAGACGTACAAAAGGTACGTTTGGGCTCCCACTGTAAACTTGAGCTTGTGTCAGATATTGCATGATCTGGGCGCACATATAAGTATAAAACTGCATTTTCATGCTTATAAATAAATTTGAAGAAAACCGAATGCATGATCATCATCAGCATAAACAGGACCACAAAATTCCAACTACAAGCCGAGGATACTAAAATCAATCAGATGCATAAATTTGAATACCTGTGAAGTGTTCTGCCAGAGGATAGAAAGTGTGACACTGAGATACAAAAGCGCATTGGCACGGCCAAGGACGCATTTCAAAAGCTAAGCAGAGTATTGAGAGACAGGAAGGTTTCATTGGACACAAAGAAAAGAGTACGGGATTGTTATGTGATATTTTTCATCCGATATGACAATGAATGCTGGACAATCTCCTCAGAGATGAAGCAACAGAAATTTGCTTCTACAGAAGGATACTGAGGGTACCATAGACCGAAAATGTAAACAACGACGCGGTTTTGGAAAGGATGCAGACGAAAAGAAAATTTATACTTCAGAAAGGGGGAGCTGAGATTTCTGAGACACGTAATGAGAAAGGATGGCTTGGAATATCGTATACTCACAGGAAGGATAGAGAGAAAGAGAGATAGGAGAAAGCAGTGCAAAACATACTTCGTGGGCTTGAGCAAGTGGATGGCGAAGCCGGGTTTGGGAGACATGCCAAGAGGAAAAAGACCGAAAGTGATATGGGCAAGTGGAATCTACGATCGCCTACATCCTGAAAGACACGGCACATAAAGAAAAAGAAGAAGAAACTTGAACTTCCGAGGGTCTTTCTTTCAAGTATTACTCCTTTTTCAGTAGGGTCCAGGTTCATTTTTGAAACTTGGTCTATATATGAACATGACGTCACTGTAAGTTCGGCCTTGTGTGACATTTTGTACGAGGAAGGCGTACAAACAAAAAAAACTGTATTTATTTGATATTACAGTTTTAATTTTCATGTTTTCAATTGGGCATCTCACAAACTGTAAGCTTCATGTAATATTAGACTATGAATAAATTGTAGTATTGCGAAGTTTTTAGGGGAAAATACAAAAGGATAAAACTTTAAAGAATTCGTACCAATAAAAAGAATTAAATAAACATAATTGCCCGAACAGAACGTTTCTATTTGAAACTAATATAATGAAATATTGTTGACACCACTTTACTTACGCATCACTTGACAATCGAAAATTATTATTCTTTATAAGAATGTGTGTTAAGTTTATTGTAAAAATAAAATAATAAATTAGAAAAAAAAATTATCAAAAATAATTTCTCTCTCTCTCTCTCTCTCTCTCTCTCTCTCTCTCTCTCTCTCTCTCTCTCCTTTACCTCAAATTTTCATATAGTCTTTTTCCTTCATCACATTCTTCGTCTATGACATTATAAACTATCATTGGTAGAACCACATCTCAAATTTTGTTTTCTTGATTTGTGATGAAGTTTTGCAGTGTCCCTTGACAGATAGATTACGTATTAGTGTGCAGTCCACCACACTTCCTTTGTAATGACAGTTTTCAGATAGCTGAATTTGAGCACATGATTGACTTTGATTTTAATCTCAGCATCTGGAACAAAGCCACATTATCCTTCCCCTGTTTCCAATCTAATCCTGCTAGAAATTCTAGTCATCAGAATTTTAATTATTCTTTTGTTATGTAGCTCATGAAACTAATTGACCGACAAAGTCCGCATTTTTTTACAGGTGGTTCCGTTGGTAACGCTATACAAATTTATCTGAGATCCTTTGGTATTTCACCGCTATCATATAATTCGTTTATTTATTCAAGCTACAAGTATCTCTATGACAATTTCAACTAGCTCTACTGCTTTCTTTTTCTCCATCCTGTCCTTTACTATCATTGCCTCAGATTTTAATATCACTGGTCTTTTTATGCTTTTTATTTATTTCTAGCTATATAGCCCGGCGTTGCTCGGGGTTTTTAGTGGTTGTGTTGAAATGGTAAGGTCAAGCGCTTATTCAAAAAGCTTCAGTATTTAGGTTGCCGTGACACATAAGTTAAAAAAATGCAAAGTAAGTATTGGTTTGTGCTGTATTTGTAAAACGAGGTTAATGCTTGGTCAATTTTGCCATTAAACAGGAATGATGTATGTACAATTTGAAGAATGTGATGCGATGACGTTGTGACGCAGAGGAAGTGGATGCATTATCTCTGTAATGTCGGAGGGGTTGGCACCTTGTAGAAAACGTGTAACTGTTATGGCACATGATAAGGTAGAAGTTACAAAAAAGTCCTGATTTTTGTTTAAATAGAAATAAACGTTTCAGAGAAATAAACAATCGCAAAAAGCAACATTTTTCATTAATTTTTGCCGCACCCTGTGTGGCAATTGAATTTTTTGGTCGTGTATCAAGGCATTAGACTTTGATCTACCAGTGACAGTGTAGTGGATTCCGGGTGAGAAGCCACATAAAATAATAAATAACAAAAACAGATATGGATATAGAAAATGTAAGTTATATTGAACAAGATGTACAAACAGGAACACGGGTTAGTCAATTCAAGAATACTATTAGTAGAAATGAATATATACAGTCCGGGTAATGAGTCTATATCCAAACAACTCCAACTAACTCTGCACCAACTGACTGACCCACTAGGCAACTCTTTACAACTCTACAACAGTATTCAGTTGGCCTTCCCAAATAAGGCAACATGTGACACAAGGTAATTTTTATGTGGGTCTTCCGGGCCATGTAGCCCGGCCAAAAATATCTGTCTATTGTTACCCAGTCGTGATTCTACCCTTCGACGGAGCCACGACTGGGTTAGTGGAGAGGGCTCTTTGCCCGAAGGCAGAGAGCTGACAGTGTCAATAGTAGCGGTTGCGACTATTACTGTAGGCAGCTCGAAAACTGCCGTTTTCTGTATAGACAGGATTATATGTACACGTCAGGTGAGTCCATTCTTCCAAGAAAAAGTGGAGATCTCACAACAGATTTGATTTTGGTCGAGTTTGAGTGAAGCGTCTTGGAGAAATGCATAAAAAAGTGCGCAAAAGATCACCCAAAATTATGTTGGTTGTTGGTTTTTGACAAACCGTCTACATTGATTCGAAAAAATGTTTGTGTTCATCAAAGGTTTGGACCTTGATCTACAAGTTACTCGATTTTGTTTGAATTCGCTTAAGGCGTCTCGGAAGAGAAGAGTTCGTAAGTTCTAAGCGTTTCAGTTATTTCTGCTGTACCCTGTAAATAGATTCAAAAAGTTTTTGCATACATCAAAGGTTCTTGTCATGATCAACAAGTGACCAAATTTTGGTTAAAATCGGACCAAAGGTTTCGGAGGAGTAGGGTTCGTTAGAATGGAGACACACAAACACACACTGACAGATTTCTCCATTTTGATATATATAGATAGATAGGTTTTCTCTATGCTATTGTCATGGGATAGTTCTCATATTGTCATTATAAATTTGCGGGTAGGAGGAGATGCTTCAGGAAATTCTGGTAGTCTAGTATCATCATCATTTATCCATCACACTCAGATGGTGCATAGGGCAGCAACTTTTTGTTGCTGTAACAAACTGTTTTTTACGGGGCAGGGTTGTTAACCCTTCACCCAACCCCCAAACCTGGAGGACAGGTGGACCATTCTTGGCCCTTACGTTTACAGCACCTGGTATTCCCAAATGGTCACTCATTTAAGTACTGACCAGGCTCGATGTTGCTTAACTTCGGTGATCGGACGGAAACCGGTGTATTCAACATTATAGGCGTAGACAATGCTAAATAAGTGATCCATGAAAAATTATCAGGCGTTTAGTATGCAATCATTTTTAAAAGTATTTTTACTCCTATGCAGTTCAAAGGACATTGATCTGTGATAAGATAATATCTATCAATTAAAACATCAATATCAAGACAAAAGTTGTTATTAGCAACTACGTTTTCTATAGAGATCATGGCGATTCTTGTAGTTCTTACCTTTTAAATGTTTGCTAACACATCATCGACATTCTTTTTATTTTGTTAATATTTAATCCATCCTAACGACTCACCACTTTCTTTCTCCTTTCCTAAACCTCCGTTTCTTTCGAAATGATTCTTTCTTTCTTTCTTTCTCTCTCTCTCTCTCTCTCTCTCTCTCTCTCTCTCTCTCTCTCGTTCCTATTTCCTTTATATTTCCATATTTCACTTTCATCGTTATCTAAGTATACCTTAATATCGCTTTTCTTTATAATGAACCGATTCCATTCTCAATTCTTTGTACCCCCGTCTCTCTCTCTCTCTCCCTCCCTCTCTCTCTATCTCTCTCTCTCTCTCTCATGTACTCTTTTTTTATTCAACTCACATTTCTCACTGTTACATAAGCATTGCGTATTTCATTTTCTTTCTTTCTAATTTTATTTCTCTCTCAATTAGTGTTTTCCTGATCTCTCTTTTCCAGTATATAGCATTCTATTAATTTATTTACAAAATGACCTCTTTATCTTTAAAATTGTTTACAGAAATTGTTTTTTCTCCTCTCTGATTGATATTTAATTATCTAGCTCTGATATTCTCTTTCTTACAAAAGCTTGGTACAAAAAAGTACATATTGTTAATGCCAAGTGATGTGAACGGCATATTGAGAAGCTGAATTATTTGAAGTCTCAATATCTCATCTGAGAACAAAATAATCGTTACTTTCAGTTATTCTTTTGCTCTCTTTTTTTCTTTTTACTATATCTGTTTTTCGTTCCTTTTTAAATAATGATTTTTGCATGTCTCATTGTTTGTCTTGCTTACACCGTATATATATATATATATATATATATATATATATATATATATATATATATATACTTTTGTATGCAAATAGAATTCTTCAAAAACAAGAACATTTTGACGCAAACAGTAAAAATCGAATTTTTCACTAATACTATTCTGGCAGTTACTAAACTACGAACAAATTAATTGTATCAAAATAAACAAGAAATCTTCGAAAATTTTTACTAGACTTAACTTATTACGGCACTCAGGGAGGAACTAACTCACGATATTAGTCCGCTCATCAAAGTGGTCCACTACAGAGTGGCCAGCAAATGAGGAAGCTTAATATAAATTGGTACAAGACTACAGTGACAGGTCATCCAGTGAGTATAACACTTACTATACGTATTGCTTTACAAGATGAACTTGCTAATCGTTGTTCTACAGGATGCACCCACAGCCAGTTAAATCATCAAAAAAAGCTGGAGTTATTTTTTCTTTTCACAGGTTTTTTTTTGTTTCTTTTTTGCTTCCTGTGCTCTCTCAGTATGTAATATTTAACTTGATTTTGCAAATAAATTTAATATCACTAAACAAGAACATTGTCCGTAAGATATGAAACACGTGTATATCCGTATACCCATATACATGTCCATTTTCATTATCTAATGATTATTTAAGGCATGAAACTGACACTCATCATAAAGTGTTGATTCAGATTTCCACATTAAGAATATCTACAAATGTTCTATCTCTGATATTGAGCGTCCTTCCCATAAATGTAAAAAAAAATAATATATATATACATGTGTGTGTGTATGTGTCAGCAGTGAAATTAATCTCTACCGACCTAGAGATTGAAAAATTTACTGACGAAAATGTATCTCTCAACAAAAATCGAACATATATTTCTTTTTAAACTAGAAGATAACTTTCAAGTCCTCCGTACTTTACGCTACGAGAAAGCCAAACCTGTAAAATATGATTCATTTACCCTATTTAAGAACTGTACATCCATCTTTGTGATCTTTCAAAGTCTATAATTGCTAACTTTATTTTCCCACTCTCTTGTTATCTAACCATGTCTTATACATTTTTGTAGTTTTTCGCCTGATGTTCAGGAGCCCAGTCATTAATTTTTATATAGACATATTATAAAGAGCATATATCTTTGAGCAGGAATTTGCATTTTGACATCCAAAACTACTAGGATCTTTTTCCCTACTAACTTCTTCATAAATGCGACTTCATGTAAAAACTAGCTTTGTTCAATAAATATTTCAACGCCCGAGATCAAATAAGAGAATTGGAGCGTCGTGTGACATTGAACTTCAAATGAGAAAGGCTTATCTCTTGTGAAACAATCATTGAAAATTGACTTTTAGTTGAGTTCAAACGCTGAAAAGATTCAACCGGCAAGCAGTTACTATTCATATATCTCATTTATCTTTGCATAATTATATACTCTACTATATATAGTTATTTGTATGTGTGTATGAGTGTGTGTGGGGAGTGCACTGCAAAAATCCATTTTTTATTGATTGAACTCTACACTCGTAAGCAGCTATTTGAGCTCGTTCTGCATTTGAATGAAAGATAAAGTCATATCTTTTTTGTCAAATAATATGTGCAATAAAACATTAAGTGCTGAAGATAAAAGCTTAATTTGAACAACTTGTAGTGCTTAGGATACACAGTGTCCCACACGTGTTTTTCTTTTTGTAACGACTATTGTTATTCTATCTTTGACTTCATCATAAGGCTCTTCTGAATTTGTATAAGTTCGGTAATCTCTCTTCGAGATTCTTAAAAGAATAAATCAGAGTTCGTTTATTTCACGTCTATGAATAGAAGCGTTGTAATATCAGTATATCAGACAATTAGATGCATTACACAACATTTTCACTGTGAGATATAAAATATAGCACAGAACTAACAGTAAGTGAATTTCAAATGCTAGCTGTTGCCGTAAAAATAAAATTATCAATCAATAAAATGATTTAAATTTTGAAGCAGCTTATTACAGTTTAGGGATACTGTTTCCTGTAGCATTTCTAGAATCAAATGAAAAAAGCATCAATACAACTTTTAAAAAAAATGAAAACAGTCAACAAGACATTTAAAAGAATCACAGACTATTTTATATAAGGGCGGATAACCACATTTATTCATGGTTGTACAACAACCGGAAATGATCATAGAGTCTAGTTTAATATCGAACAGGTGTTTCTCAATCAATTCCTTTTCAAATATTTTTCAAAAATTGCAAGAGCATGGGTATTGCTCTCCCGTTCATTTTGGTAGTCTTATTATATCAGCAAATTAGCTTAAATTACTCTTAATACTTTTTTAAATAAAACAAAAAATCTCAAGCTAAACTGTTTAAGTTCAGCGTCACACACGGCTATGTATATATCAATAGTGTACAAAAACGCATGCGCAACAATCACAAGAACGGATTATTTTAATATTAACAACTGACCAGTTCCAATTATTCACCACACGGGGAACAACAGCTTCAAATTGCAACGAATACATTTTCTTAATTATTTTTATGTGCGTTATAAGCAGTTTATGGAAGGAATGACATTTGACAAAGGTTCACAATCAAAAACTACATATGGATTAACATTGGAATGTACATAAATATAATTATCTAAAAAAAATAAGATTTTACATATATATCTATGCAATAGACATCTCACTTACATGAATGCAATATCTAAAAATAGACATAACTAAGATAATTTTGTCAGTATATATGCATACATCCATACATATATATATATATATATGTGTGTGTGTGTGTGTGTGTGTGTGTGTGTGTGTGTGTGTGTGTGTGTGTGTTTTGCGCGCGCGAACAAGAATTAATGCATGCATATATATATATATATATATATATATATATATATATATATATATAAAACAATGAATAAAATTACTCATTTACTAATCAGGTTACTAGTCTGAGTTTTGCCGAGATTACACCCAGTTGTCAGGAAACTCGATTGTAAAATTTTACAATCAAGTCTTCTAATAAATATATATAATTTCGGCGTAACCCAAATTAGAGATCAGATTAAGTCAACATTTGATTTTATGTATTATTGCCAGTAATGCAGTACCTCTTGATATCAAACATTGAAATTACCTTAAAAAAACGTTATCATGCAAAATACCCTGGTCAAATATATTTTTAGAAAAAAAATTATTTATGTTATATATATATATATATATGTGTGTGTGTGTGTGTGTGTGTGTGTGTGTGTGTGTGTGTGTGTGTGTGTGTGTGATGAAAAGTTGTATGACAACGTGAAATAAGTTTTACTGCGATGCGTTTCATCCTTAAGGATTTCATTGAACTAAATTTGTTTACGTTGATGCGACTACACGTGCGCACGAAAGAGAAATGCAGGGAATTTTAAATTTAATTTTTTAAATGTATTATGGGTATATAATCTAGTTTATTTTATTTGTATTCTTTTTCTTTTTGGTATTCGATATCTCACACTATAAAAATAGGAGATCTGTTAGAAATGATGACATTTTGTACGATCCTGAACGCAATTTTACTGTGGCTAATATAGCGATCAAAGCATTCTCTAAACATTTTGGCCTAAGTGAATTGTTTTCTCTTTAATCAGGGTAGCATTTTTATATCAAAGTTGTGGTCTTCTATTATCACGGTATAGAATATCTAATAAAGTTATTAGAAACAAAGAGAAAAAGTATCTAAAAGAAATCGGCTAGATTATATACTCAAGACACATAAAAAAAATAATAATTTTAAATTTTAAATTCCCACCATCTTTCGTCCGTGTGCGTAAGTAGTCACATCAGCGGAAACAAATTTAGTCTGCTGGGGTATAAAAGGAAGAAACGCGTCACACGAAAACATTTTCCACTTAGTCATAGACATTTCCTCCAAAATTGTTCTTCATATATAAAAATTTATATGTCATATATTATATATATGTATAATTCTCTACATTCATACACATGCCAATATGAATATAAAGATAAAAATTCCTTATACAATATGTGCCTATATATATATATATATGCAAAATCTATACTATTTATCAGCATATATCTTTATGAATACATAAATCTCGTTACATATAAGTATAATGGCTTATATATATATATATATATATATATATATATATATATATATATATATATATATATATATATATATAGCTTTGTTAGTGTTCAAGCTGACAAACAGTATTTCTTGTAGATTGATATGTCACCAGAATTTCATTTAAAAGAAAAAAATTAAAATATCTGAGTAACTCTTGCAAATGCTGAGTACATAATAACAAAAGTAAAAATTTGATCAAATTGAAACAATGCATTATCGTTTTCTACTTTTGATGTTGACAAGAATATATACAAAAAACAATTTCATTTCCAAAAATAATTTAACTATTACTTAAACAAAACTATTTATGTCACCTAAAGAGTACACGCGCCAATATTGCTTTACGACACATTTTTACGACAGAAATAAGCTTCATGCAGATATTAAAGATAGCAATCTGAGAATTCTTTTTTAAGTTCCTATCGACTTGGTAGATTAGGTTGGGTTTGTTAGAGAATTTGCTGATGTGTGAGATAGAAAAAAAGAAAAGTTCATTCAGATTGTTTAAAAGTTTTTGCAATAATTTTGGCAGGATAAATATTTGTGTATGGTTGCACCGATTGCCATTAATTTCGTACAAGAAGGCGACGAAAAGGAAGCTGGAAAAACTGGAGTAATAATTATTAATCGTTAACTGATAGTGCACTTGTTAAACCAAAAACCATGGCTTACTCCATAACAAATTTGAAAAAATAAAATTCTGATTATATCTCTTTAATTATTATGTAAAATAGGATGCAGTTAATATGACGAGATGATCAACATATTTTAGTGTTTTTTTGTTGTTTCCAAAAATTACAAAGATCATCAAGCAAATTTATTGTTAATTATATACTATTAAAAATTTAGTTGATTATCTTTGTACTTTCGAAATCAGCAATAAATACTAAGATGAGAAGTACGTTGATTACCACACCATTTCATCTTTAAAGCTTACTAAAATTTTTAAATTTGCAAAGTATATTCAAAATTGCAATTACAGAAATTCAGAGGAAAGTTTACAAATTCAAAATCATATGGTTTAGATCAGTAAATAACTTATCATGCCTGTCTCAATGGTTTCATATTGTCATTATTAAACCTCTTTTTAAAGAGATGAAACAAAAGAGAATGAAAAAAAAAACGATTAGAGAAACGAAAACTGAAGTATATAAATCGACAATTCTTGATTGATAGTAATAGAGTAGTTGAACTATTTGAGTTGAGTAGCAGCAATTATACCTGTTCTAGGAAATGACCTAAACTTTCAATTTGATCATTTTGAAACAGATTTTGATAGGTTTAAAAGAAAGCATTCAAAATCACGTCTTTTTTTTTTACTTATCAAATACTTTTTTAAAATCACGAATAATAATAATAATAATAATCGTAATAATAATAATAGTAATAAAAGCATACGCATTTGTATCACTTTCCTTTAAGAAAATAATGATAATAACAACAACGACAGAAGCAACAAAATCAGTCATAAGTGAAGAAAAAGATACAAATATAGAGAAAATTAGAAAAATGAAACCAACATTAAAAAGGAACTTACAAAGCAACCTTAAATAAAAAAGAATAACAATTGGACAAAATAATATATGATAGAAAACCAAAGATAGATAAAGCAATTAAAGAAACAGTAAGCAATACTGACTTGAACCAATGTAAATCAAGCAGATGTTATAACATCAATGCAAAAAACTAGAAAAACAAAAGCTATTACAAGAAATGAACATGATTCAACGTTATACCAAAGTGAGAAAAAAGAAAGAAATTTAAGTTATTCAAGCAGAACTCTCAGTATTATGTTGTATCAAAAAGCATAATAGGGAAAAACAAGGGGTTGTTAGAAATTAAACGTACACACACACACACACACACACACACACACACACACACACACACACACACACACAAACTGTTAAAAAGATCCCAAAACAATGAAAATCTCCGGAAAGAGATCTTGTATCAAAATTCTGATTAAATACTTTTCCATTAATCTGTTTCTTAATATTATCAAGTCAGGGGAAAACGAAGAATAAGCATTACTTATTTAATTACAAAAACTTATACAGAGCAGTGGATATCGATTCGGAAATACCTTTGAAAAAGATATGAATCCGCCGCTTCTTCCTCCAGCTATGGGTTAAATAACAGAACAGATTGGCTTCTACAGCCTTGGTTGGCAACCTGTCTGCCGTAGAAAATAATAGCAACCTACTGCAGGAAAATATTCTGTCCAGTCAGTCATGTCTCTTTCAGGAAATGATCGCCCAAGCGTGTATCACGTATGACACTTAACTGACTGACTGACTATGACACCACCAATCCCTAAAATTATCGTCTAATTACATGGTTATCCACAACATACCAAATACCCACATCGATTTTTTTAAGTGTTATTATAATACTCTGTACAAAAACATGCTATGAGCAAAGACCACCACCAATTCTGGAAAGTGATGCTGTTACTTCACCCTGACTTTGCCAAATACATCGACCTTACTTTACAAACTAACGGTATAAATGTTGTCATTAAGATTTTAAAGAACATCACTGCATGAAAATACCGTCTGTTAAAAACATTTCAGAATAAAAATTTTATCAACTCTTCAAATATAAGGATATGGAAGTAGAAATTACAAGAATGTGACCTTTAAACACAACTATTATTCCAGTATTAGTGGGAGACCGAGATATGATTAAGATATGATTAAGAATAACGCTGATATTCCCATTATAAAAACTCCAAGAAATCCATCTGTATCTGAAATGCAAAAGATTGTGCCAATTGAAAAAACTCTTTTAATGCTCAATAAAATCCTACGAAAAAACCTTCATTTACTTATTACCTCAGTTAAAAGAATTGATAAATGATTGCATCAAAAGAAGCAAACAATAATAATAAGCGTAATCCTAATAGCAGTAATAGCAGTAATAATAATCATAATGATGATGGCAATTAACAACGATAACAGCAATAGCTGTAACAGCAACAACAATAACAGCAGCAGCAACAGCAACAACAACAATAGCAGCAACAACAACAACAATAATAATAATAGTAATAATAAAAGCGCTGAGTTTACATTCTATTTGAGTTCAGATATATGAGTTGTGTGATCTTTAGTAATTAATAACATACAATTTATCGTTGATCCTTTTTCCATTTTTACGGCGCCGGTTGCTAATTATTCATTTCTTTTTCAAAAATAATACATGTAGAAAGAGTTTTTGAAAAAGTAACTAATCAACCAATTTGATCTTCATTATTCTTTCTTTTACCGTTATATATATATATATATATATATATATATATATATATATATATATATATATTTAATTCAGATACTTCAATCCAAGGGAAAAAAGCAGGAAGGTAAATTCCAAAAATCCGATCCTAATTAATATTAAAAATTTTATTTTAATATTAAAAAATGATACAGGAAGAGAGCTCCATGTAATAAAATATTACAGAGCAAATATAAATTAAAAAAGGATTAATTCAATGATGTTGAATGGCCATTTCGATATGAAGATCCCCACGGGGGATAACACATCAGCCATCAGAAAAATAAGGATTTTTCTGTTGCTGAGGTGATTTGTTATCCCCCGTGGAGATCTTCATATCGAAATGGCCATTCAACATCATTGAATTAATCCTTTTTTAATATATATATATATATATATATATATATATATATATATATATATATATTTGTGTGTGTGTGTGTGTGTGGTTCTTTTTTTACGCTAGACTTTCAACCACACGAAACTATTACTTTCCATAACTCGTAAATAGAAACTAAATTTTAATAATATATATGTGCACATGGAAAAATGTATCCATCTCGTGATTTATTGATATTTATTAATGTCTCTGAACTTAATTTCTGTTTTGATAATTTCATGATCTGTCTATACAAATTGTGATCATTCAAATGTTAGTCTGCTATGTTTTATCTAATTGTCATATTCATTTTCTCTGGGAAAAATACACTACGATGATATGTGCATTCATTTACAAAGCGTATCTTTTATACATATCTGCACGAGTATGTGTACCTGTTTGTACACTAATAGATAGCTAAAATAAACATATAAATAAAACAAAATGGACGTTGAATTCTAGAAGACAAATATTTGGTGTCTTTTACCTGAGTCGATAAAACCAAATTTGAGAATGCCTAATCCTTCATAGGATAATTGCCTGCTATGATCATTTGGCTCGTTGGCGAGGAATGAAACGATTTTATGAGAGTAATTAGTTGGTGTTTTTTCGTATATTAAAAGTGTTAGACCTGAATTAGTCCGATTTCAACTTTAAGGCTTCTTTTTTCATACTAATTATTTATATCGCATCTCATTGCAAGGTTATCTTAGCAATGGCATCCATTCAAACAGGTCTCAATCGAATTTTTCTCTCTGAAAATATCAAAGGTTCACTGTTCGATAAACGAGAACTTCAAAATAAGGCTACCATTGTAGCAAACAGAACCATGTTGCGCCTGTGTTCACTTTGAGGCAAACTGACACTCATACACGCCGTACCATTATTGTATGTATATGAGCGTAATTATCATTTTGTTTATCGCATATCTGAACCAAACGAGAATCATTTTATTAAATAATGCCAGTTTCATTTATAGAGAATAATTAAACTTAACTTATAACTGAGCTTAAGTTTTGAATTAATTCTTCTGAATTGTATGAGTTTGACAAATGCTTCTCTGGCATTACAGAAAACAAAACTTGAAGTATTTTTATTAATGTATGAATCATTCACATTAGTACTATTCTAATCTTTGCTATGTTTATCTCAATATGTTGACTGACGTGTCCTTTCATTTACCTCTTGCGTTTGTTATATGCGGCAATAATCGAGGAATATCGGCAGAACATATCGGCTGAAACACTAATAAAATCAAAAAAGCTTTTCAGATATTTAAGCATTCTACATGGAAATCGCGCGTATTTTTAAAATTATGCGTTATCTTTTTGAAGTGATGGAAAATACATGTACGCAAGCATAAACACATACACGTACGCAAGCACAGACACAGAGAACAGAAAATGTCGAGAATTACACCAGAATATATATCAACTGACATAGCTTACATAGAAATGTCCTATACTATTTATATACAGTACGTGATTTTGTGTGTGTGTGTGTGTGTGTGTGTGTGTGTGTGTGTGTGTGTGTGTGTGTGTGTGTGTGTGTGTGTGTGTTTGTACACAAAATGCGCACAAATGTTCGAGGAATTCAACCATGAAAAAATAATAACACCTAGTTTTCGCCATATTTTTCGAAATAGCCCATTGGTTCATGCTGAGTAGTGCTCACAATGATTGCACCAAAAGTCCGTACTACATTCAATTCGTGCGCTCTGATCAAATTGGGCAAATTTTGTGGTAGCATTCTGTGTGTGTGTGTGTGTGTGTGTGTGTGTGTGTGTGTGTGTGTGTCTATGCGTGTGCGCGCCCGCCCGCTTATACGAGTATGTGAGTGTGTATATATGTTTTCATTTCCATGTTAAAAAAGTTTTCAATTTTTGTTTGTTTTTTAATAATTCTAATTCCCTAATTAATTCAAGCTCTTGCAGCATGTTTTAAACATTCACGACGATTGAAAAATCTGTCGCCAACCCAATAAATTTCACGTTTTTAAAATTTCAATTTCCCCATTTAAAACAACAAAATACTCGAAATATTTCGCTAGGAGTAATAAAATGTGTTCAACTGCCGCAAATTATTGCGAAAATTTAAAGTTTCCATCTCTACAATCTGCCAGATACACAATAAAGTCAAGAAATAATGCATTTACCATTTTTAAAGCATCAAAGAATTAGTTCAGTCCGTCGTTATGATGTTAATGTTAATGGTTTATATTATTTTGTGGCTATAAAAAGCTGGGGGTTTACCTTCCTTTTCTTTTTTTTTTCTTCTTTTGAACCACAATAAAAATGACATCAAAAGCAGATGTTTTCATGCGAACAAATTACTTTTCAGTCAGTTATATGCATGTGTGTATAAAAAATGCTTGTACAAAAATGTGAAAATGATATGTATGTTTTACAACCTGCAATGATCAGTATCACAAATGACGGAAAACCTTATCGATTTCTGACCCTTAATTCAAATGATATTAGTACGTTTTCTACGATATAGCATAATCACTATGTAGCACTCAATAGAGTTTATAGATTCACAGTATGTACTAATGTTTATGGATATGTATCGAACAACTTCAGTGCTATAATTTATAGCAGTATAAATTAGCGGCACATTACAGTGCCCGATTATAACATGTAGCTTTCTTCATGACTAATAAAAGGTTAAATGCATACTTTTCTAAATTTTGAACAACGATTAGATTATTGCAAAAATCTAATATGTAAAAATGACGCTAGATTTATTTTCACTAGCTTTTTTTTTTCTTTTCTTTTTTCTTTTTTTTACTTTTTTGGTTATATAAAAAAAGTTTACCGTAACATTCATTGGGAAGTATTTCGCA
Organism: Ascarosepion bandense; assembly: GCA_037127315.1. NCBI lineage: Eukaryota > Metazoa > Mollusca > Cephalopoda > Sepiida > Sepiidae > Ascarosepion > Ascarosepion bandense. Next base: position 14,025,283 of record JBBBDQ010000851.1, read on the forward strand.
ATCACTTCACAAGGATACAAATTTACAAAAAATCCGGAGCTTAGAAAAAGCATAACGTTATCAGGAAAAAAAAAACACTGCGAAAAATATTTACCAGTAGTCTGCGTTCCATCGTGCGATACTTTTAGTAAATTGCCGACGAGAGATAAAAAAAAATAAATAAATAACGAACACGATCGATTTCACTTGAAATTTCAACGTTTTTCATGTTGCTAGTTAAACGAATTCTTAAAACATAAGTTAACTTACAATACATTTCCATCTCCTTTTCACAGAAAATGATGATTAAAATACATTGAAGGAATATCAATCAGTGTAACTGATGACAGAACAATATACATAAACATGATGTTCTTCAATAAGAAGTGTTAGAATAATTTTTCAGTCACACCTTTAAAAACTTTGCACGTTTAAAAAAAAAGTAAAAATGAAAAATAAAAAAAACGATATCTAAATTTCTGATTTGGCTGCCTGCACATGTTTTTAAAAACATACACAATACACAAAATTGGTGTCTTGCATTGTTGTGGGTATTCCAAACTTATACTGTTTTGTTCTTTTTTTATGTTTTTATTCCTTTCTTATTATAAGGTATTAACTCATAAATGCATACGAAAATGCTATTAAAATATAGTTTTGTTGCTAGAAATCGTATTTACAAAAACAAATATAAAATCTTGTATTCAGTCAAAAAAAGCAATATATCACATATACGAATCTACTAAACGAAAGCGTTAATCACCGAAAATATCAGTTTTAGAAATACAACTGAATTTTTTACTCAATCAAAAAACGGAGGGGTATAGGTGAGTTTGGACAAATACTATCATGGGATCTGAAATCATTGAATAAACGTTTCGGTATTGCGAAGATTGCTTTCTGATACATTCGAACATTCTTGAAACTCCGGAATTGAATTTTACTGAAAAATAAATTGGTATAAAATCTATCACAACGTTTGTAATAAAACAAAAGATGGTATTATATGCAAAGAAAGAAATAGTTGTTTGCTATTATTTGACATCAAAGCAATACCTCTTCCTTTTTCCGGATCTGAGTTAAGGAAACTTTTCTTTTCATTTTCTTCCGAGAGACCTTTTCATATATCGAAATTTATGTATGTATGTATGTATGTATGTATGTATGTATGTAACTTATACAGACACGGAAAATTTATCCAATTCAAATCTCTACAAGTCATTCTTTGTACATACATATAAATGAATACAATTTGGTATATTTTAACTGTTTATAAAATCAGATAATAAAAAAATGCAGCAATTAAAAAAATTGTACGTCTTTTTTCAAATAGGGGAGGTAGGTTTTGTCCGAATTATTATCATGGTTGCATATTTTGGGGCATTTGCAGTCATTGGTGTCAATAGTAAAAGTGAAGGGACTAATGTCTATGCGATAAAATGGGTTTAATAAATTGCATAGTAAAAGCATCTTATTTTAGTTGTCGCCTTCACGTTGTATTTACCACTTCAGGTATGACCAGGATGCACAAAGTACTTCCCTTGATTCTTGTCCGCATCCAATAAGCAAAAAAGATTATATCGAATTTTTTATTTAAATAATCGCCTGAGTTAGCAAAGTGACGACATTAAATCAAAATTTTACGAATCTAGTCGGACCATGAATCCGAAGTTTATGTTATCAACCCGTAAGGGTCGAAAACTGGACGGATCATTTATTCACAAATGGAAGATTCCGGTAATAGTCCAAGTCGAGAGTAACCGGTCGGCAGGTTTTGCTCAGTAGCCATTCTTCAAGACAATCAAGTGCAAGTGGTTGTTGATCGATGTAGAATTTGTTGGCAAATAAATGTTTCTTTTCAGTGAGGTAAAGAATATCCCCGATTCCAAAAACGCAGATGTTTCGAACCCAACGTCCGAAGCACGGATCGCCGTTTTCGCGCCAACCAGCATAAGACGCTAACCAAGGTTTTGTGTTCGGATCCCCTGAAATTAAAAGAGAAATGATATAAAATAAATAACTCCTTATAGCAAAATTGTGGTATATGAAAGCAAAAATAATTCCTCTAACGATGGTGTAAGTAAAGTGACATTACATGAACTATTGTCGTTTCAAATAATTCTCGTTTCGAACCTCGTTTAAAGTTATATTCTTAACAGTCGTTTCTTGATAAACATTTTTAATATCAAAGGAAATCTCTCTATCTATCTATCTATCTATCTATCTATCTATCTATCTATCTATCTATCTATCTATCTATCTCACACACACATACACACACACACACAATTAACATACATATAAAATTTGTCTCTTAGCAAGTTGATGTCAGCCCTCAGTTCCAGAGATTCATAGATGAACCCTTTTGTAATTGTTGAGTCCAATTATCAGGGTGGTTCCAGTATTTGACTACTGTTTTTTTTATTTTCGTATATATTTATACTACGTTAGTGTGTGTGTGTGTGTGCGTGTATATATATATATATATATATATATATATATTATTCACACACGCACACATATATATGTGTCTGTATGTGGATGATATAAGTATTTTACGCTATGCTATATATATATAGAAAAAAAGTACTCAATATCAGAGATAGTGAATATGTAAACATCAAATTTCCAAAAGATGGCATGAAGATTGCGTTCAAGCAAGAAACAGACTGTAGCCGCTTGATGTTAAGCTCAGTGTCCACTTTTATGTATATATACAGGATGAGATGAATAAACTGTTGTCTAAATTACGCAAAAATGAGAATAACACTGGCATCTTATTTTAAAAAGTAAATTTACCAAAATTACACAAAAATATTTTTAAATACTAAAGAGAAAAAATATTTAATAAAATTGCCATTTTCTTTAACTATGGCTTCCAGATAACTTCGAAATCTTCTGCAACTCTTCTAGACGGTCTCCTTGTTTAAGTTGGTGAATGCTGCCATAATACTTGCCTTCAGATCATCTTTGGTGTTACAAGGGGTTTTGTTGATCACTCGCTCAAATGCGTCCCACAAATAATAATCAAGGGACTTTCAGTCTGGGGAGTTGGGTGGCCAGGAGTAAGGGGTGCTGTGATCGCAGAAATTGTCTGACAGCTATGACTGGGTTCTCCTGCTTGTGTGGCATGGTGCAGAGTCCTGTTACCAGACACAGAATCTTCCATCAGCCACCCTCTTGATTCAGAGTAGCACAATCTTCTCAAGTAACTTGATGTAGGCCTCCGTTTTAAGTTTAAGGCCCTGTGGGAAGAGAAATGGACACATAACGTCACCATCACTACTGCGAACACCTTCGTAATTACCATTAGTCTCATCCAGTCCTTTCCAAATCCTCTGCAATGTCCTCTGATTGACATAAAAACACTCTGAAATGTCCGTATTACACCTTTCGGTTCGATTACTAAGCAGTACAGCATGTTGTTTCCAAATTTCTGACGTAGTGAATTGCATTATAGTGCTCTTTTTGTCACAGATATTGCACGACTGACTTTAATATGCTCTGAAGTCGACAAAATCAAAAACAAACATTGTGCAATAATTATATTGAAAATATTAAATGGCAATAATTTACTCATCGCACCCTGTAATATTTCTGTCTAAAATAAATATGTATGTATGCATGTATGATAGCATGTAAGTATGTAAGAGTTGAAAATAGGAATTAAATCAGACAAAATCATATGAGGAACCTGACTGTATGAAATAAGAAACAAGTTGGAAAACCTTTATAAATTTAACAAGTTTCGCTATTTATTTAGTTTCATTAGAAATTTGGTAGTAGAATAATGCGGAGGGTTTACCAAGTATTTGAATCTAATATTCTTAAAGTATGGGCTTTATAAATATTGTTGATAGAAAGAAGTGTGTCAGAAGAAAACCTTACCTTTGATGGATATTCTGTTAATCCGTAGCAATAATAAATTAAATTTCATGTTTTACAAAAACCAACATATAAAAATGACTTAATGACATTTGATTCCTATCACAACAACAAAATAAAATCAAAATGCCTTAGCACAACCAGATAGAAAGAATATTAAAAAGAGGTAAATGGAAGTGTGTATATTGAGATGTCCTTATTCATACGTACGGGGTGTATAAAATTCTATTGGAAATGTTGAGTGATTTACGATGGCCAAGAGTTAATGACTGGATTACTGGAATCATTAGCTAAGAGTAGTTTATGCTGCCTTGTGTACAATATGACACATGGTTCGCTGAGGAGTAAGAAGTCTTCTTCTTCTTCTTCTTCTATATGCCCTGTCCCTTCAGGACGTAGGCGATCATGGTTCTCCACGTCTCCCTATTCCTTGTGGCTCTTAGTATGTTTGTTCCCGTTACTCCTGTCAACCCCCGTTCCGTCATCCACCTGATCAGGCCCTGCAAATATGTTATCCGCTGCCTTCCTCTGTTTCTCTTTCCTTATATCTGGTCAGTCAGTATCAGGTTCTCCAGGCTCTCCTTCCTCATTGCGTGTCCCAGGAACTTCCTGATGCTCAGTATTAATTTCCTTTTGGTTGCCATTCTTTCTAACACCTTATCGTTGCTTGCATGCTCAGTCCACGATATCCGCAGCATCCTTCTGTAGAACCACATTTCCGCTGCTTCCAGTTTTGTCCTCATTGTCGATGATATTGTCCAGCATTCACTGCCGTATTGAAGAACTGACATCACATAACAATCCAGCACTCTTTTCTTTGTTTGTAGTGAGATTTTCCTGTGTGTTAGTACTTTACTCAGCATCTGGAACGTGTCCTTTGCCATGCCAATTCGCCTTCGGATCTCTATTGTTCTTACGGTATCCTGTGGGAAAAGAGAGGAAAAAGAGAAAGAAAGACTTAGACACATTTCTTTTATGCTGTTTTTAGCACTGTCATCTAGCGGTCGCAAGAAGCACCCCCTGGCAGATAGGTAACTTAATGACACACTATTTTCTAGGATATCCAATAAAGCAATATTTTTTGAAGATACAAATCTTTGTAAATGATCATGTATTTCATGATTCAAAATGGATCAGGCATATTCAATGGGATTTAATCTCAGGATACAGACTTAATTATGACAGTTGCTTATGGACCTTTTGAACACTTTTTTTTAGACTTTTATATAATGTGACATGAAGCTTTATCCACCATGAAAATGGTTTCGTTTTTTGCTTAAGTTATTTTTAGTGAATATCTGAAGAAAACTCTCTTTTATGATTAATATTTTTCTGTTTTGATGTACTCCTCATTGACCAGAATATCAGAATGACTAATATTATAAATTGTTCCGTAACTATAACCCAAATTCTTCCTTCTTTGATAGAAAGTTAGAAACAATCCAAATTTTTGGTTAAACATTATCCATAACAGTATGACTTCTCCGATCAGAAATTCAAACAAATTAAAAATCATTTATAAAGATTATGAGAATGTGCTCCAAAGATTGATTCACTTATTTCTATACGAAATCTACATTCGTTTAAAAAGCGGTTTCCGTTTAATTATTCTTCAAAAGTAAAAATAACCTATGTTGCACAGATGCTGTACTGATGTACTTGGTCTCATTCATACTTACTTTACCATATTTGTCGCCTCGCAATGTGAATTATTTTTTCAAATTCACAACTGCTTACTTTTAATTTTAATAGTCCAGACCGACCTGAACGAGACTCAGTGGTTATCTTTCTTTTATTAAGGAATTGTTCAATCAAAAATTTCACAAGTGGACTATGATTTTCCAATGATTTATTTCATTTTTTGATTGTTTAAAATATATCCTCTATGGTACAAGGCTAATTCACAAACAGAACCAACACTCTCCACAACTTAACGATTCTTAGAATCATCATCAGAGTTCTCAGAATTATCAGAAGGTTGATATGTGGAAGAATAAAATTGTTTCGTTTGTATGTTTAAAGTAGAATTTTTATTAACAGAACAGAATAACATCAATTGGTAAAAGTTAAATATTCAAGGAGAAATTGTAGTAAGGACTTAAGTGAATCCAGAATTCTACTTGTAAGTAGCAGAATGTGTGCATGCAGAAAGATTAACAGGTAACTAATAAAGTCTGTTTTCCTTTCCTTTCTTATGGCCGACGAGAAAGTGAAAAAGAAGGTGAAGCAATAAAGAAAATGGTACTTATCGAAGTTAATATTTAGGAGTCAGTTGAAGTATCTTGTTGTTGTTGTCTTCTTCTTTGTTGACTGCGAGAATGGTGAGAAGGAAGAAGAAGAAATATAGGAAATTAGCATCTTAGAAGTAGAAGGAGAACGAATGTGTGACGGGACCTCCTTATGTCCAGGTCAGGCTTGAAGTTTCTTTTGTCACATTTTAGCGTGTCGTCTCTCTGCTCCCACCTGTCTGACTAACTAATTCGATTTTTTTCTTTCTTTTTATACCGAAAGACCTTTTAATATAGTCAATTTACTAAGCGCCGCTTAGATGTGGCACAAGTCCGAAGTTATGGGATACTCAGTGAGGATCGAACTCACTACTCAGTTGTAATAAATTCTAGCGAAACAAACTTGCTAACCATTACACCACCTCGGGGTGCCCAAGACCATTTAACATAGGCTTGTTAACTTTTCTTTCAGCTTTGCAAATCGCTTCCTTTCATTTTTTTAGAAAGTTAATTTAACATTGGATCGTAAAATCTGGCTTTGTCTTTTTCTTTCAGTACGAGGTCAATCGTTTTTCTTATTCGTCAAAATTAGGATTTCACACGTAACTGTGAATTTTGTAAAGGTGAAGAAGAGAAGAGTCATTTTAATTCCGTATACACCCCTTTTAAAATATAATAATCCCTGTGTCCCTCGAATACGAAACTTTGTTAAGTCAATGAAAAGTTATTTCCCTTTGATTTTATTGCAAAGTTTATAAATTATCAATTAGAATTTCTTTATTTAAAGTTAAATTTTTTTCCAATTACTTCGCTCTCACTCTCTTTTTCTACACATCTTTGCATCAGTATGTCTGCAACCTAATGAAAAAATCTATTTCACACCCAAAAATATTTTCTGTATAATCGTTTTCTTGTCAATGTACTTAATTCAGTAATAAATATTTATCACATAGATCGAAATTGCAGAATTAAAATTTCAGATCAAAACTCAGCCAATAAATTAGTCTGAGAATCTACTGTTGTACACTCGTGTGTGTGTGTGTGTGTGTGCGTGTGTGTGTGTGTGTGTGTGTGTGTGTGTTGTATACACATTAAGTCAACTATAGGTTATTGTTTTGCATTTTTCTCGTTAAGTCGTTATATTCTATTATTTCTAGCTATTTTTCTCAAGTCTGAGGTTGAAATTTTTAAGGACAATGAATATTTCGAAAACAGTCTCTTATTTTCATTCAGTTTTTCATGCCATTCTTATGTCTCTCAAATAAGTTGCTTTACCTTTCTGATCAAGCTTATATAGTATGACATAAACATAGATAACACTAAAATAATAGATCTTCGAAATCACGGGACTAATCTCTGGCAAATGTTCTTAATGGCTACAATAATGGATCACCCAATTATAATCGATGATATACAAATCATCATCCAACAGTACGTGCCTAATTATGAAAATATAAATTGGTAAAATACTTAGCTGCTTTTTGTAGTCTCTAGCATCAAAATATAATCAAGCGAAAACGATTACAAAAAGTCCTTTTCATGATTTAAGCTTCGTCAGTTGACAGTTGCTATAACCTTTCCCAATGCTCTACAAAGTCAATGCGATTATACGCTACTCAATTTTAACCTTTAAGAAATTGATATAAATAGCACCGTTTCTTTTCTTTGCAAATGCCACAATGAAAACAGATTACGCATATCGAACTTGTATCATCCGTAAAGTGCACAAAGAATGAAATCTACACAAGATTGATGATAATTACCCTAAGAAGTGCGTCTTATTTTATATGCCGTGTCCTATACTGTGTAGCTCTTAGTAATATTTGTCTTTTTACCATCCTTCCAAATCTAGGTTCTGCTATCCAGTCACTTAAGTTCGTGTCCTGCTGCCTTCCTTTGTCCCTTTTGCTTTCGAATGTTCTGTCAGTGACCAAGCCTTTTGTTTTTAACTATCTTTCTGAGTATGTATCCGCTTGATTTCCAATTTTATCTATGAGGAAATTGTCCAGTATTCGTTGGAAGATTGATTTTACATAGAATATTGAAGGACTGATTTTACATAGAAGTACAGTAGTTTTTTCTTTGTTTCTTAATATGTTGCTTATTTTTTGGAAAGCATCATTTGCTATTCTAACGCGCGTTCAGATTTTGGTGTAACATTTTTCATCCTCTGTTAAATTAATTCCTAGATATTTAAACTTCTGCACCTGCTTAATTTTGACATCTCGAACTAACATTTCGCATCTTGGGATTTTTCTTTTAATTAATAATAATTTAATTTGAAATACACGCATATTCCACTAATCCATCATATGTATATATGGTTAATATCCACGCATATTTCACTAACCCACCATATTTCTATATGTTTGTTATACGCATCTTTCACTAACCCAACAAATTTCTACATAGTTAATATACACGCAACTTGCACTGACTTATATTTCTTCTTCTTCTTCTTCTTCTTCTTCTTCTTCTTCTTCTTCTTCTTCTTCTTCTTGTGTGCAGTGTCCTTTCAGGACGTAGATGATTATGGATTTCTACTTGCCCCTATCCATTGTCACTATTAATATTTTTCCTCTTGGTATCTTTGGTAGGTCTCGCGCTGTTTCCCCGGCTCTTTTTCGCTCTATCTGTCCCGTATGTGTAATGTTCTTCAAGACATCCTTCCTCATTACGTGTCCCAAAAATCTCAGTTGTATTTTCCTGATGCCAAGTTTGTTTCCTTTTATTTTCATTCTCTCTAAAACCTCGTCTTTACTCATATGTTCTGTCCATGTTATCTTAAGCATCCTTCTGTAGAACCGCGTTTCTGTTGCTTCAAGTCTCTCCTTCATCCTTCAGGAGATCGTGCAGCATTTTTTGCGATATACGAGGACGGATATCACATAACAATTACCCGCATCTTCTACTAAACCAGTATATTTCTATATGGTTAATATACGCACATCATCCACTAACCCACTGCAAATTTGACTCCGGAGTGAACTTGTGGATAAATGTTTCATCCATTGTCACATATTTATGCAAAAACTTCTTGTTGCGTTGAAACAGTTCAAACAACGCACTGAATTGTCGACGCGTTGTTGTTTTTTATCGACTGTGAGCAAACGCGACACCCACTTTGAACACAGCTTTCTAATTGACAAATGTTCATACAAAGTGGTGAATACACTATCTTCTGATATGCTCAACTCCTCTGCTATCTCACACAACTTCAATTTACGATTGGCCAAAATGAGTTGTGGATTTTTTTCCCGGCACAACTGCCGATTTTGGGCGACCTGGGCATTCAGCATCATTTGTGTCTGTACGACAGCCTTTAAAGTCAGCATAACACCTCTTAACCGTTGTTTCGATGGAGCAGAGCCCGAATAACACTTAACAAGCCATTGCTTTGCTTGAACAGAATTTTCCCATCAGAAAGCAATGCTTTACTCAGATTTTTCCATTATTTTGAAAATTTGCAACACTTAAATAAACTGTAATTTGGGCTCAAATTTTGTCATGTGCTATTTGAAGGTTAGTATTTCATAAAAATCATATGAATTGTTTATTAGTGGCGCCATCTATATGTCAGGCCCGGATCTTATTGAGTAGTGTGTTACATGGTTGATATGCACAAATATTCCACTAACCCACCATATTTCCATATGGTTGATATCCACTCATCATCCACTAATAATTCTATATGTTTGATATACACACATCTTTCACTTAGCAAACATATTTCTACATGGTTGATATACATGCATCTTTCACTAACCTGCTATATTTCTTTCTTCTTTTTTTATGTGTCGTGTCCTTTCAGGGCGTAGGCGGTCATGGATTTTCCATTAGTCCCTATCCTTCGTCACTCTAAATAGTTTTCCTCTTAATATCTTCCCTAGACCTTACTTCGCCATCCACCTGCTCAAACCATTCAAGTAGGTCTCGCAATGCTTTCCTTTGTCTCTCTTTTCCTTTATTTTTTCCGTGAGTATCAGGTTTACCAAGCCGTCCTTCTTCATTACCTTTCTTAAAAATCTCAGTTGTTTTTTTTTTATACCAAGAATAATTTTTCTTTTCGTTTACATTCTCTCGAAAGCCTCGTTGTTTCTTATATGTTATTCCAAGGTATCCTAAGCATCTTTCTTTAGAACCGCATTTCTGTTGCTTCGAGACTCTTCTTCATCTTTGACGAGATCGTCCAGCATTCGCTGTCATATAAGAGGACAGATATTACATAACACTCTAATTACACGCGCTGACACTAAACCACCATAATTCTATATGGGTGATAAACACATATCAGCCACTAACGCACAGTGTATCCATATATTTGATATACACACATTGTCTACTATCCTACCATATTTCTATATGGTTTATATGCACGCATCTTCCATTCAACCAACATATTTTTACATGGTTTATATACACTCACCTTCCACTAACCCGCCATCTTTCTATCTGTTTGATATATACGTATCTTCCACTACCACAACATATTCTATATGTTTGATATATGCACACATCTTTTACTAGTCAATGATATTTCTATATACTTGGTATACGCACATCTTCTACTAAACCACAATATTTCTATATTGTTTGTATAAACACTCCTTCCACTAAGTCACCATATTTCTATATGGTTGATCTACATGTATCTTCCACTAACTTACTATGTTTCTTCTTTTTCTTTATGTGCCATGTTTTTTCAGGACATAGGTGATCACTGATTTCCAATTGCCCTATCTCTTATCACTCTTAATATTTTTCCTCTGGGTATCTCTCTCAGACGCCGCTCCGCCATTCACCTGCTAAAGTTCATCTAGTAAGTCTCTTGTTTCTTCCTCCCGACTTTTTTTCTTCTATCCGTCCCGTGAGTATCAGGTTCTCTAAGCTCAGCTTCTTCATGACGTGTACCAAAAACTTCCGTTGTCTTTTCCTGATGCCAAATACGTTCCCTTTTCGTTTGCATTCTCTCCACAACCTCTTCGTTGCTCACATGTTCTGTCTATGGTATTCTAAGCATCCTTCTGTAGAACCACATTTCTGTTACTTCGAGTCTCCTTTTTTTTCCTTCAGGAGATCGTTCAGCATTCTTTATCATATTGGAGGAAGGATATCACATAACAGTCAAGTTACACACATCTTCCACTAAACCAGCATATTTCTATATGAGTGATATACACACATTATCCACTAACCCAAAATATTTCTATGCAGCTTATATACACACATTGTCTCCTAACCCACCATATTTCTATATGGTTTATATGCATGCACCTTCCACTAACTCACCATATTTCTACATGGGTGGTATACATACACCTTCCGCTAGCCCACCATATTTCTATATGATTCATATACACACATCTTCCAACATTTGTTTATACTTCTGAGATAAGTTAGTATTTACACTATTTACACTATTTACAGTCCTCATCTTTGTTGTCATTTTGTTTTGGCCGTTGTACGCTCTGGCCTTCTTCATTTGCTAGGAATTTCGAACCGAGCTATTTATTACGATCACTAAGGTATATTATTCTCATTCCCTGTGCGAAGCCACTTATGGTAGTCATAAGTTATTTCCCTTTAACTTTATAAGTTATGTGTTCACAACTGCTGTATTGAACTCACAACTCTTTGGGTGAAGTACCTGGAACTAACCAATGTCTATATTCACAAGGCCATGTGTCCTTAAGGACAACAGCAAGTAAATTACTGGGACTTATAAACCTAATGTTTCACTAACAATTTTTCCCAGATTTCATATTGCAATTTTTGTAGTTAATGACTTTCTCTAGTATCTTTTTACCAGAGTTCATATTGCGAACTTCAAGGACACATAGCTCAGTAGATATAGACGCTGACTGAGCCAAACAGTTGTGAGTTCAATACCAGGCTAGGTTAAAGGGAGATAACTCATGACTACCATAAGTTCTTCGCACAAGGAATGAGAATAATATACCCTAGTGATCGTTATAAAGGTTTGGTTCAAATTACCTAGCACCTGAAGAAGGCCGGAGCGTACATCGACCGAAACGTTGTAAAAATGACAACAAAGACGAGGACAATAATCCGAATAATGCAAATAGTGTACACATCTTCCACTAATTTACCATATTTATACATGGTTGATATGCACACATCTTTCACTGACACACAGAACGTAGAATTCCACTTGAACCTGTCTCTTGTTGCTCTTAATATTTTTCTTTTGGTATCTTCCGATCTTCGGCAAAGTGTTCGAAGCCATTATCAATGCCGAGGTCGTTCAGCATCTCACGGCCCCCAGGCTCCTATCGGACAAATAGTATGGCTTCCGCTTCACCAGGTCTACTGCTGATATGCTAACGACCATCACCGAGAATATATACCAGGCTCTCGACAAGAATGGTGAAGCCCGAACTGTTGCCCTGGATATCTCTAAAGCATTCGACAGAGTATGGCATGCAGGCCTTCAACGGAAACTGCGAAGCTACGGCATTACTGGACGTTTGTTGGACTTAATCCAGTCATTCCTCTCCAACCGCACACTGAAGGTGGTTTTAAACGGACATGCCTCCCAGAACTACCCTACAAACGCGGGTGTCCCCCAAGGCTCTATCTAATCGCGGGTGTCCTACGCTCTTTCTAATCTACATCAATGATCTCCCCGATGCCATAAGACCACAAGTAGGCAAGTACGCCGATGATACCACAGTATACGCTCGCCTCGATCAAAAATCTGGTGTTGATAACCTCGCGGCTGAGCTTGAAAAGGACCTCCAATCCGTGGTGTATTGGGGTAGGAAATGGCTCGTAAAATTCAATTCTTCCAAAACGAAGCTGCTGTCAATTAACCACCACAGACGACCGCACCTCCCTTCCATTAGCATGGAACAGGCATGCCTCCCAGAGAGTAAAACACTACGCCTGCTTGGCCTGACACTCTCAGCGGACCTCAATTGGAATGACTACGTCGAATCCATTGCTAAATCCGCTGCTATGAAAGTTGGCTCTCTGTGCAGGGCCCGGTAATTCTTTCCGCCTGAATCTATCCAGCACCTATACAAATCTACCATCCGCCCGTGTTTTGAATACTGTTGCCACATCTGGTCGGGTGCCCCTACTATTCTCCTCGGGCTTCTTGACAAAATACAGCGAAGAATCTGTAACGTGATTGATACCAACTTAGCTGACCGCCTGCAGTCACTCTCCCACCGGCGTGACGTGGCTTCCCTGTGCCTCTTCTATAAATACTTTCATGGCTTCTGCTCTGATGAACTTAAATCTCTAATGCCCCCTAGGTGTGAGTTTGAACGAGAGACTAGATTGGCAACTAGGTCCCACCTTTTTACAGTGAAACCGATGAAATGTAACCGCAATTTCTACTCCAACAGCTTCTTTTCTCGCACTTCCCGCCTATGGAATTCCCTTCCGCATGCTTGCTTCCACGACGGCTATAACCTCCAGGAGTTTAAATGTAAGGTCAATAGACACCTCCTAACACATTAACCCTCCCATTCTCTCCAACTCTCCCCCTATGTAGATCCTAACTCGTCTATCGCCCTGTGTAACCCCCTGCGCTATAGTGGCAATGGAATGCCTTGCTTGGGGTGACATGATTAAAAAAAAATCTCTCCTAGACCCCACTTCGCAATACATTTGCCTTAAGTTCATCAAGTAAGACTCGTGCTGCTTCCCCTGTTTTATTTTCTTTCTATCCATCCTGTGAGTATCAGGTTCTCCCTGCCCTACTTCCTTATTACGCATACGCAAAAACTTAGTTGTCTTTTCCTGATGCCAATTATGTTTGCTTTTTGTTTTCACTCTTTATTCGTTGCTCATTTATTCTGTCTTTGGTATCCTAAGTCTCCTTCTATAGAACCGCTTTTCTGTTATTTCGAGACTCACCTTTATCCTTAAGGAAATCGTCCTACTTTTGCTAACATACAGGAGGAGTTATATCACATAACAGGCTACTTACAGGCGCTTTCCACTAAACCTGAATATTTCTATATGATTGATATAAACACTTCATCCACTAACCCATAATATTTCCATATGGTTGATTTATATACATTGTCTGCTATCCCACCGTATATTATATATACCATATGGTTTATATGCAAGCATCTTCCACTCATCCACCATTTCTACAATATTTCAATATGGTTGATAAACACGCACCTTCCCCTAATCCACCATTTTTCTACGTGTCCCGTAAGTATCAGGTTCTCCATGCCCTCCTTCTGTCATTCTTTCCAAAACCTTGTCCTTGCTCACATGCTTTCGTCCATGGTATCCTAATCATCCTTCTTTAGAACCGACTTTCTGTTGCTTCAAATTTCTCCTTCATCTTTAAAGAGAACGTCTAGCATTCGCTGCTATTACAAAGGATGGATATCACATAACAGTCCAGTTAAACGGATTTTCCCCTAAACCATCATATTTCTATAAGGTTGATATACATTCTCTACTAACCCACAGTGTATCCATATGTTTGATATGCACACATTGTCTATCTACTAACCTTCCATAATTCTATACGGTTCATATACACGCATCTTCCACTAACCCAGCATATTTCTATATGTTTGATATACACACACCTTCTACCAGCCCACCATACTTCTACTTCTTTGATATACGC